>VYVB01000427.1:0-488211 GCA_009761775.1 Ficus carica
TAGCTAACGACTCAATTTTTCGGACTGTTAACTAGTTTACTTATTCTTATTTAATTTAATCTTAATACTTTTTATGTTTAGTTTCAAAAATACATATTTTTTTATTTTTACATAACCATATACGTACTATAAAAGTTAAATTTACTAAAATTTTTAACTGAGAAAATTGAAAACTACTTGATAATAATATCATATTCAAATTCATACTTAGATAATATTTATTAAAAAAAAAAATAAACTTCATATAAGTTGAAAGGAAAGAGTCTTGAGTATTTTTCTTGTAAAGTACTCATACTAGTTTTTGTAATACTAAAACATTAGAAACATAATTGTAAATATAGTCGATACAAAATAATTTAAGAAGTCTAAATGCGGAAATTAAATTCTTGGTGGTATCTTATTCCCTTCCTTCATTGCTTCCACACAGCTTCGCCCGTCCATATAACATCTAAGTAGCGGGTTGCTTACCCGTGTTACCTATAGCATGAACACACACGTATGAACTTTCGCTCAGCAAGTACAAACAATATCTCACAAAATATTTTTAAAAATTATATCATCACATATAACATCATGAACGTTCAAAAATACATATGATCTATGTGTGTTCTATTATGTTTCATATACATGTCTTGTCTACTTAAGGCCCCTATATCGTACCCATATGCACACAACTAATGGGGAGTTGGGGGTGCGGCACTCCAACAACCTCTAAAATCATAATTTTTAACTTTCGTTCTTCATATTATCTCACTAATTGGAGGTTGGTACAATAATTAATCCTATTTTTTTTTAGCCTCATTCTTATTATTTGTGATAATGTATAGATTTACATGTCACTATACATATATCATTCGGCATATATATCTGTGAGGCATGTTGATCATATCAGTGCAAGAGAAATTTTGCACGTTAAATGTTTAATCAACGCAATACATATGACTCATATATTCATCACTTCATCAAGGAAATCATAGAAAACATATGATATCAAAAATGAAAAACATTTTGTTTCATCACTACTACAAAATGTGGATTCCACGACGGAGCTTCCATGACCGTTTTTTAAAAAACCGTCGTGGAAAATGCGGCAAAAACACGGAGCAGAACAAGGTTTCCGAAAACCGTCGTGGAAGCCGAAGCTTCCACGACGGTTACAGAAAACCGTCGTGGAAGCTAGAGATACCACGACGGTTAAAAAAACCATCGTGGTATCTCAATTAAAATTTTGAAAAAAAAAAATTTAATTAAAAAAAAAAAACCATTGTGGAATTTTTTTAAAAAATTAGCTACCACGACGGTTTTTTTAACCTTCGTGGTAGCTAGAGATACCACGACGGTTAAAAAAACCGTCATGGTATTTCAACTAAAATTTAAAATAAAAAAAATTTATTAAAAAAAAAACTTTTTTTGAATTTTTCACCCTACCACCCTCCCAAGACGTTTTTTTTCAAAAATCGTCATGATAGGTATGAAGGCGGGAATTTTGAAATTTTTTGAAAGTTCAACTTTTTGAAGTGTATATTAAAACCCAAAAAAAATACCCTATTTCTCACCCCATTACATTCCGAGCCTTTTTCACTCTCTGATACAAACTCTAACTCCAAACCCAAAGCCGCCCATATCCTCACCTCCATTTATCTCTCTCTGCTCCCTCTCTAGATTCTCACCGCTAATCCTCTCTCTCTCTCTAACTCCGAGTATTTTTCCCTCTCTCTCTAGTCGTCATTCCATCCATCTCTCTCTCTAACTCCAAGCCTTTTTCCCTCTCCCTCTCATCGCCATTCCTCCGTCCCCTAATTCTCTACCACTCCCCCGTACCCACGCTCGACAATCCGGTAAGTTGAATGTATCTTGCTTGGGTAAGGCACGGATTTGGGAATTTTCCGTCCAAAATGTTGATTTAGTTGATTGTGGTTGTTGATTGTGAAATTTACGTCCAAAATGTCAAAAATCCACAATGTTCCTTCCAAAATGTTGATTGGTTGATTGTTGATTTGGGAATTTTCCGTAGAAAAATATCCAAAATCAGTCTTTCGGTGATTGTTGATTGTTGTTGTGATTTAGATTGCTTTAAATTGATTGGGTAAGGCACATATTTGTGAATTTTCCAAAAAAATATTGATTTTATGAGTTAAATTTTCCGGATTTGCCACCCGTGGGAAATGAAATGAATTCGTAAATTTTTTTTTCGGCGGACCCTACCACGACGGTTTTTCCGTAGAACCGTCGTGATAGGTGGACCTACCACGACGAGGTCCACCTATCACGACGGTTTTTTTTACGTAGAATCGTCGTGGTTTGTTTTTAAATGTCCACATTTAGGCCCTATTTTTTTGTATATTCCACGAGGTAAAAAACCGTCGTGGAATCTGATGAAAAGATTCCACGACCTTGGATTCCACGACGGTTAAAAACCGTCGTGTATCCACATATGTACTTAGTGCATGCTGGAGGTGAGTTTTGTACTTAGGTTATCTTATGTGCTTAAACTTCCGGAGTGTATCTCCTACTGTGCAGATTTGAGAAATGTCCTGATTTAACAAATTTCATTATTAGAAGATAGAATCATAGTTCTATTAATTTAGGCATTATGATGTTTTTAGAAAGTAAAATGAGCTAATTTACTATATCAATTAACCTTAACAATACTTTATTATTAATTTCATATTAAGTGTTAAAATAAATTTCACTGACTATTTTAAGTAAATTAATAATTTGTTTAAAATTTAATGATGAATTAAATAATTAATTAATTAATTAGGTAGGAATGTAAGGATGTATTTATTTAAATGCGTACTGATAATAAATTATATATTATCTTTACTTATAATAAGTATTATTAACACTTTTAATATGGTACTTAACTATTCTTTCTCATATAAGAATAATTAATCCATAATTATATTATCACATTTAATAGTTACTTAAATATTCTTTCTCATATAATATAATAATTTATATTCTAATATTAAATTGATAATTTGATTAATCTAATATTAATATTTGATTAATTCTAGTTAATTATCCATAGTTATTTGATGATTATCAATGTAATAATTAATAATTAATCTTTAACTTAATTCATATAATATTATGTCGTTATTCAACACAATAATCTTAATTATTCAACTATTAACTCTTATAATTAATTAATTAATTAATTCATAGTCAATCAATTAATTACTTTATTAATTACATTTGGTATGTATTTTTATTTAATTAATAATTAATCAATCAATCAAGGTGACCAATGAGTCACCTAAGTGTATACTTCTCATATTTTTGGGCTTGTAAGGCCCAATCCCCTTAGTTATGACATTTAGTTGAGCATATAGTCTCTTGGTATATGCCAGTAACCCTCTAGTATACTTCATCTTAGCCCATTTAAAACTTTGTGATTCAACTTTAAAGTTACGGTTTCTTCACATTTATTTGATCATACACTTAATACTAACTCATTTCATACGAAGTATGTTCAATGCTATGATTACCCTTATGTCACCTTTCAATATTTAATCATTTTATCGGTGTAGGATTTTAACTTGTAATATTATTTAGATTTGAGTATAATTCCATTTGGACACTCGATAACTTGTTTGAAAAGCTTGAAATATCTAGTTCTGTCTTTATAGTTGTTTTCCAGATTTCACGCATTTATAATTAATGTAGACATTTTTCTAAGTGTCTTATGGTTAAAATCTCAGTTTACCAGATTACAATACCTATTATGTGATTTATTAAACTTTATGTACATATTCGTTTTAAACCATGATATCTCATTTTGAAGCTTGAGATGTCAACTTTACAGTGGTAAAGTTATTTCCTTTAGTGCTTGCGTGTTTCATACCATTAACTTAGGTTTTGTTACTGTTGGTCCCCATTTATACCACAAGTCCAGATTCATGGGTAAGTTTAGAAAATCATAACAATTCAATTACAACTCCAAATAAGCAAAAGATATGTCATTAGAAGCTTATAATGTATGTTTCATATAATTAAAAATATTTTTTTAAAACAATTATGGTTTACTAACTCAAAATCTACAATCTGTGGCAGTATATTGGGTTCAAGCAAAGACTTTGGGTTCGTAATCCCAATATTGTAAAATCACCAAAAACTGTACATTTATCCTTCAAGGGATGATACCTTGTGGGAAAGCTTAAAGAATCTAGTTTTTTTAGATCTATAAATTTATAAACCAAAATTTTGAGGGCTAAAGGGTTTGGAGTATATAAAAACCGTGGCTTTAGAGTGTACCTCAGAGGTCATTTTCTCTCTAGTTTGTGTCACAACTTCAAATACACATAACTTTACATACAAAAGCAAACCAAGTGATTCCAAAGCCTAAAATGAAGCTTATCCTCTGTAAAATCTTATCATACAATTTAGTTTTCATACCAATTTTCTAATGCATGCTATTATTACCACAAACACACTACAAGCTTTAACAAGTCGTAAATCATACTAAAACTGCTCTTCATGATCCTTAATATCTCGGACCTCCAAAGTTATTCTCAAAACTTTTTCCTAGGAAGAAGAAGTCTAACATAAGATTCTAACTAAACATCATGCTTTAGGTCTCCAAAAAATGACTAAAACCCAAAGAATACTACTAGGTACCTCTAGTAAAACATCCTCTAACTTCGTTTCACACTTCCTTCAAACTTGGTAACGGAGTTTCTTAGACATTGAAAATGGAGGGAGGAGGCGTGGGGTGCTAGAGGGGTGTTAGAGATGGAGAATAGTGTTGGTGGTTGTTTTTCTGTTTTGAGCTTGGTGGTGGCTAGAGAAACTAGAGTTTTTGAGCTTAACTTGTGTGAGACTAAAGTGAGGTGTTAGGGGTGTTTCTAACCAACTTTTACTTTAAGGGAGCTGTATTGTTTTCTGAGCTTAACTTGTGTGAGAATAAAGTTAGGTGTTAGGGGCTTGTTTTCAACCAATTTTTACTTTAAGCGAGCTGTATTTTGAGGGGTAAAATTACAAAATTTTTGGTTGTTTCTCCCCTTCATTGCCGCCACCTAAAGGAGAGGAGTGTTGGGTGATAATTTGGTTCAGCAAAGTGGAGACAATGGGTCACTTTCACTTGTCTCTTGTTTGGGTCAACTTGCCAAAATAAACCATGCCATCTCTTACATGAGGTTGCATGCCATGCACCACTTTTCTTTTTTCTCATTTGTTCAAATTTCTTCTTGCTTTTTGACCAAAAAATCTGGATCCCCCCTATGATTTCTCATTTTTATTTGTTTTTCTTTCTTCCAATTTCCATCATTTTCCAAGGTTGTCATCCTTATTCTCATCCATTAGATCTTCCATCACACCAATCCTTACCTTAGCTCTCATTGGTCACTTATCATCCAAAGTTTGACCATTGATTTGCCTAGGATTTTTTAACATAAAAATCTACACACTGATTTCAAACTTAAGCACAATTCTTGATCAATCTCCCACATTGGATTTTCTAAGCTAATTATACATCTTCTATCCAGGTGACATATTAATTTCCTAATCATATTCCCAAAACTTAACTATTGATATGATCAAAAATAAATATTACGATCATAAATTGACCTACTAATAAAAATCGAGGTTCTTCCCAAAAAATTGATATTATCCCACTAATACGACATAATAAATTTTTTCATATAAATTTATATGTCATTCAACTCATATTTTATGTATTTAAATTTCTCATTTAAATAAAGAAACTCAACATTTTTACGACATCATCACACTGATGATACATATAAAATCATTCATGATTTTGAAATTTCATATTCATCAAAATAATTCATTAGAAGGATATTAATAAATGAAATCTATAATAATAGTTCATGAATCAAGTTTACGAATTTTAGGACATCACAATTAGTGCAGGCATTTTTCTAATGACTAATGACATTTTTGTTATGCTATCATTGCACTTACCGATATCATATTTGTTTGTTAACAGGAATGCCTGCTCGGCTTATTGAGTTCGAAAACTGTGATTTATGTCACTCATCAAGTTGAATTCTTACCCGCTGCTGATCTGATACTGGTAAGCAAGTAGTCGTAGGATTTTATTTTCGATATAAAATGCGTTTTTGTCTATTTTCTTACATTTTTTGATGAACGCAAGATTGTTTGTAAACTATTAGGTCATGAAAGATGGGAGGATTACCCAAGCTGGAAAGTACAATGAAATCCTGAATTCCGGGACTGATTTTATGGAACTTGTTGGTGCCCACAAGGAAGCATTGTCTACACTTAATTCTGTAGAATCCGGCTCAGTTGAAAAGACGTCTATTGACGAGATGGACGGAAATTCAGCAAGTACAAGTGAGGTTATGAAGATAGAAGAAAACAGAGTAGGACAAGATGGTAAAACCGAAGATGCAGCCGGGTCAAAAGGGCAGCTTGTTCAAGAAGAAGAAAGAGAGAAGGGTAAAGTTGGTTTTTGGGTATATTGGAAGTACATCACAACAGCATACGGAGGAGCTCTTGTGCCTCTTATAATTCTTGCGCAGATTCTATTTCAGCTTCTCCAAATCGGCAGCAACTATTGGATGGCTTGGGCAAGTCCTGTTTCAGAGGACGACGAGGCTGCTGTTGGAGGTACGACACTTATACTGGTATACGTTGCTTTGGCCATTGGGAGTTCATTTTGTGTCCTTGCGATAGATACGCTTGTTGTGACAGCCAGTTATAAGACTGCTACTTTACTCTTTACTAGAATGCATCAATGCATTTTCCGCGCTCCCATGTCGTTCTTTGATTCCACCCTGACTGGAAGAATCCTCAATAGGGTAAGTGAAGAATATTTTCCTAGCCACAGTTCTTGATTGGCTTATGTAGCAACGTGCTATATTTTCTTCATTTCTTGCAGGCTTCGACCGACCAAAGCGCTGTGGATATGACCATATTCTTTCAAGTTGAATCCTTTGCTTTCTCTATGATCCAGCTGTTTGGAATCATTGCGGTGATGTCCCAAGTTGCATGGCAAGTCTTCATTGTATTTATCCCCGTTATTGCCACTTGTATCTGGTTTCAGGTATTCCTTTTGACCTTGTCAGGCTTTCTTAACAACAACGATGTTTGATATATTTTTATACTTTCATTCTTAGAAGTTTTTGGATGCAAAAGGCAAGAATGGTTTATCGATAATGACAATGTGAATGTACTATCGGCTTAAATGAGAAGAAAGTTCTTACTGTTTATATTTATGCAGCAATACTACATACCTTCAGCACGAGAACTGTCACGGTTGGTTGGTGTCTGCAAAGCTCCAGTTATACAGCATTTTTCAGAAACAATTTCGGGGGCAACGACTATAAGGAGCTTTGATGAAGAGTTGAGATTCCGGGAAACGAATATGAAATTGGCAGATGGATATTCCCGACCTACGTTCCACATCGCCGCTGCAATGCAGTGGCTATGTTTCCGCTTGGATATGTTGTCAGCGATTACATTTGTCTTCTGTTTAGTTTTCTTGATCTCTGTTCCAGAGGGAGTCATTGATCCAGGCATTGCGGGCTTAGCGGTCACATATGGACTCATTCTAAATATGTTACAAGCTGAGGTTATTTGGAATCTTTGCAACATGGAGAACAAAATAATATCAGTGGAGAGAATGCTTCAATACACTAATATACCAAGTGAGCCTCCTCTCGTGATAGAATCAAATCGGCCTGATAGTTCTAGGGCATCACATGGAGAAATCGAAAGTTCTTGGCCATCACATGGAGAAATTGAAATTCGTGATCTACAGGTATTTTTCTTCTTGTTTGACACTAGGAAATACATAAAAATTTCTTCCAGTGTATGGTTTTGGTTTGTTCTTGTATAACTAATCTTAGATAAATTTCTAGGTTCGATATGCCCCACATATGCCACTTGTGTTGCGAGGTCTCACGTGCACTTTCCCCGGAGGAATGAAGACTGGCATTGTAGGGAGAACAGGCAGCGGAAAATCAACTCTCATACAGACACTTTTCCGAATTGTCGACCCTGCTGCAGGTCAGATTGTGATAGATGGCATCGACATATTGTCAATTGGCCTGCACGATTTGAGGTCAAGGCTGAGCATTATCCCCCAGGATCCGACGATGTTTGAAGGGACTGTAAGAAGCAACTTGGATCCTCTTGAAGAATACACAGATGACCAAATTTGGGAGGTCGGTTTTCTTTTCTTTTCTTTCTATCTTTTTTTCCGCTGTGATTAATTCTCTTATCGGTGCATATTCTGAATTCCTCTCTTGCATGGTTTAGGCTCTGGATAAGTGCCAACTTGGAGATGAAGTTAGGAAGAAGGAAGGAAAGCTGGACTCTGCAGGTTTGTTTAGCAGCTACTCCGTAAAACATAAGCTGATTTTCTGATCACGGTTGGATAAATTGTCGCCCTTACGTAAATATGGATTTTGCAGTTGCTGAGAATGGAGAGAATTGGAGTATGGGACAGAGGCAACTTGTCTGCCTTGGCAGAGTTCTACTCAAGAAAAGCAAGGTTCTGGTGCTGATGAAGCCACTGCATCTGTCGACACAGCTACCGACAATCTAATTCAGCAAACACTCCGACAACACTTTTCTGATTGCACGGTTATCACCATTGCTCATCGCATTACTTCTGTTCTCGACAGCGACATGATTGTGTTTCTTAGTCACGGTAAGTATTTTACAATCCTTCAGTTACTACATTCCACTTCTTGCACTCTCCTGATCACCTTTTCTTGATTTTTCATGCAGGGCTTATCGAGGAATATGACTCTCCAGCAAGATTACTGGAAAACAAGTCATCGTCTTTCGCACAGCTCGTGGCAGAGTACACCGTGAGATCAAATACACAATTTTGAAAAATTTTCTGAAAATAAGCAACTGGTTTGTTGAGAGAAGTTTCTTGACATGATGAA
The DNA here is from genome assembly GCA_009761775.1 of Ficus carica. Classification (NCBI taxonomy): domain Eukaryota; kingdom Viridiplantae; phylum Streptophyta; class Magnoliopsida; order Rosales; family Moraceae; genus Ficus; species Ficus carica. Next base: position 8,889 of record VYVB01000427.1, read on the forward strand.
AAATTAAGTAGTGACCTGTTCGGAGTTGGGCAAACAAATTCTGTAGAATATTCAATTACAAAATGTATTTCTATCACATAGTTGTACGCATACTCTAATCTTCTGAATATCTTAGATGTTGTTATTGTAATGTGGTTGTAATTTAGTTCAGTTACTATGGTTTGAACATGCGTTAAGGCGCTCAAATTTGGTCTTTTTTTGCTTTCTAAAATGAGAAACCATGCACTGGTCATAATGGGAGTTTTTGTTTTACTTTTCTATTTCATTTCTATTTAATTTAGGACATTTCTCCTCATCTAATAACTTACTTATCGGCCAGAGTTTTCAACAAGAATAATATGTCAATAATAGTATCCAGATAAAATTACTGTTACATAATCTGATAAGCTACTCAAAGTTAACAAATCTCAGATGCCTTGAATTGAAAATAAATGGGATTAAACAAAAAAGCCTACCTTTCTTCGACAGTCGGAGGAGGCTAGAGGGCTGAGTATGAACTCCCACTTGACAGCGAAGTACTCTGTTGCACACTCTGCACCATTTGTGAGATCGTCGTCTCTGATAATGGGAAGTGCCTGGTTTCAGAGAAATGGTGTCGGTGTCGGGGTTTGGAGGGGATTTTCACATAATCTCTCAAAGAACCTGATATTCCAAATGTTCAAATCCATGCTTGTCCCTGGCAAGATGCACCATTCCAACACCATTTGCAGTGACATTCTTCGTATTTTCTTTGAAACTGAAAAAGAGAGAAAAATCACATGTTTAAATGCTGTGAAGTGGTTTTAGTTTTATTTGGTATATACTTCCATATTGAAACTCAAACAACTTAGCAACAGAATTAAACGGAGAAATATATAGCAACTTCTCTCCTGATATAATAATAATAATACTAATAATAATAATAATAATAAGGAATAAGAGAGAAATAGCTTTTAACAAATAACCTAAATTTTTAAAAATTAATTATAAAGGCCCCTTATTTTTTAGAAATATTTAATCAATTTTCTTAAATGACCAATCAATGATTGAGCACATAATATTATTAATCTAGTAAATCAGTTGCTGACCGAAGTCAATTATTGATTGATTATAACATAAATAGTTGAGTATTTAAGAGTAAATCTGAATTATTTTCAGTTTTATTTTAAAATTCTTATATTTTTGGTGGTTTTTTAAGAGTGACAAATTTATTCCTTAATTCTATATTTTAGGGATGGTTTTTTCTATATTCCTAAATAATGAATTAGTCTATGTTATAAGGTGTAACATTTCACTCCTTCCACTTTCAAATAAAAAGAAAAAAAAGGGGACAAAAAGGCTAATATGCATTCACACAGCTTTTACGTCCAGTCTTCCTCTAACGACCAATTGATTGATAAAATATGTTATAATATAAAAAGTTGGAACACGTTTAAGTTGTTTGAACCAGACAATCTAAGGCATTGATTAATGAATGCGTGGAAGCTAAAATATATTTTCTTCCAGCAGTTGAATGCGTGGAAAAATATTTACCGATATGTATTCGTTCCAAATAAAAAATTTATAGCACTGATAATATCTATACGTTAAAATATAATAATAAAAAAAAAAAAAAAAAAAAAAAACAAAAAACAAAAACTCAATAGTTTGTAAATTTGTTAGGATAATTATTTACATCTATACCTCATGAATTTTAAGGTCACTTCTGTTTCAAATTTATTTCATAAATTTTCAATTTAATCTCACTTTATCTTTTTTTTTTATCAGAATTTTAATTAAAATAGATTGAAAAATAGGGACATTAGTCTTACTAAGCCTATTTTATTAAGATTTCTACTAAAAACAAACGGAAAAACCCACATAACTGCACTTAGCTCATTTTTCTCGTATGTTTTTAACTAAATTTCTGATAGGTGTAAAGTGAGGTCAAACTAAAAGCTCATGTAACAAAGTGAGAGTTTTAAAGTTTATGAGACAAAGTGAGCATGATTTTAAAATTCAGGAGACATAGATGAAGAAAATCTAATATGTTATAATTTATTATTTTAGTTTTTGCAACTATATAATTTACTATATATTTCCATTTGGAACTCAATGGCTAAAAAACAAATATCCCAAAGTTTTGCAAAATTATAGGTTAATTTGTTTTCCATCCTTGCGCAATGGCTTGTGTTAATCTTATTAAAATGACTTTTGAAACTTTAATAGAACAAAGTCATTATTGAGTAAAATAAATAGAAAAGAAAAAAAGAAAAGAAAATTCAACTCGTGACGGATGACGATGGGTTTCTGAGAATATATATATATATATATATATATATATATATACCTATACCTGTCTATGGGTGGAGAGAATTTTGTTTTTTGTTTTTTTTCATGTATATGTACATATGGACGTAACACAAAGTAAAATGCACAAGTCAACACAATCTAACCGTAGCATTTTTTTTCTTTTAAATAGCAGAAGAAATATCTTTAACATTTAAAGACAAATGACATACGCTCGATTTTTTTTTTTTTTTTTCCATATATGTGTATATATTTGTATATACACGAGTTTCACGCCTACTTCTTTTTCCCTCAATTTTTAACTTTTTTTTTTTTGTACGTTCTTAAAATTTTTATTCTTTCCCTATGTTGACCGTCAAGTATATGCAACTTGCACATGTTCATGAAATATATATATATATATATATATATATGTTTTTATCAAACACATATCTTGCAGACAAACATAAACAAATACAAAATATGAGAGTTTTTTTAACACGCCAGCTGATATGTTCTAAATTTCTGGACTTTAATACAAAAAGTCAATAGATTTTTTTTTTTGGTAAAATATTTTAATGGAGTCGTTTTTCACGTCATGGTCATGTTCTAATTTGAATGTATTTCTTTATTAAGTTTTGGTTTATAGCTTTTCAAAGAATAAAAATATATGGGAATAGAGCATCATGAAGGACAAAGGTACTGCAAATATTCTTCTATGGTGCGTACTGATGCAGATGTCCTCAAGCTTCAACTAGGAAAAAAAACTCAAAGGGGGTCAGATATTTGTCTAACTTGCAAGTAAAATTCCTATAAAAGAGTGGTTAGCAGGCATAATATAGTAGTAATATTTCATATGATTTCATCAAAAAGTTTAATGTTCGAATTCCCTAACTCTAAGTTCAAAAAAAAAAAAAAAAAAAAAAAAAAAAAAACTGAATCCTAATTAATAAGACCTAAACCTTCCATCTCAATTATTGAGACTGGATATATAGGGGTATGCAACCAATACATTAATTGTAAATTTTGTGTTTCCTAATACCAATTATAAGAAGAGTACACACACGCACGTACGCGCGCATGCACATACCCACACACACATATATATATATATGTATCAGCGTTGCATAGGAACAAGATGGAGACAAAAAGTTTTTAACATAGGTAGGGTAAAATACAAAAGCAAACCAAGGTCTTCCCGAATCTTATGTTATCTCATTCAAACAAAAATAAATATTCTAACAAACCTGCACTTTTTCGTTCCCAGGTTCAATTTTCCTTCAACACTTATCGAAATTTCATCGGCAGACAAAAACATACAAAGTGAACTCCATAAAAAGTAAAGACATTGCATCACTATAAAAATTTTAACACAATCTAAGTAACATGATACAAAATAAAAAATATATAGAACTGACAAAATTTGATACATAACTGATATTTTTAAATAGAACCATAGCAACAAGGAGTTTTTCTTACCCTACCATTAAATTATCATAATTTTGTTGTTGAAAATCACACAAAATTTTGTTTGTCTATTTATTTATTTATTTATTTTGAGAATAGTCTTGTAGGGTATAAATCAAATTATCCAAAGGTGAACTAGTGGCTGGATCAAATCCTTCACAATGGAAATGCCCTCTTCTCCTAACCAACTAAAGACAAGCACCTACTGCTAAAAAAAAAAATCAAAAATAAAAAATAAAAAAAGAAAACTATTTTCAAGTACTTGTGGCTTGAAGAAACGAGCCGTGGGCATTAAATTTTTATCCTGTTCTCTTATATTGTTATACATTAAGTCTATTATCATTCTCTAATCTACTTTTTTTCACCCTCTATTTTAAATCGCCCACTAGTTAAATTTTAAACTTTAATTATTGCTTATTACACCCCTCATATTATCCCAAAGATTGAATTGTTATTTTTATAATATGTTTTCACCCACCAATGAACATATATACATGTATATATATAATTATGGATTTTGTTTTTTGTCACCCTCCTAATTTTTTTTTTTTTTTTTTTCAATCTTACGTTCTCTTTTCTTTTATTTTTTCTTTTTGAAATCCTTACGTCTGATCTTCTTTCTTTCTTTCTTTCTTTTCCTTCAATCCCACGATTTTGTATCACATAATATGATATGTATGTGTATCCTTAAGAAACACCCGGTTTACAAATTGATTAAAAAAAAAAAAAAAAAAAAGAAAGAAACACTTGGTTAACAAATTTGAACCAAGTGTGTTTATGTATGTATACATATATGGGCCAACTCCATCTCTAAAACAAAGGATCTCGTCAATAGCATATGTGAAAATTTTGTATTGGTATTAATTGAATGGTTTTGTGGCAAAACCATCTTCTCGACTTCGCCATTTTGATCGTTTCAATGTGTAGCTATTTTACACTTAAAAAAAAAAAAAAAAAAAAAAGGGTATCAACGGAAGATTAACATGATTTAAAAAAATTAAGTGCCTCTAAAAAAAAAAAAAAAAAAAAAAAAAAAAAAAAAACTAAGGATTTAAATACGCTTTTCCTCAAAAGTAATTTTACCTATGGGTAAATAAGAATTAATAAAATTTATTAAATATATGACGGTGAGAAGAGTAGGCAGAGGGGAATAGACCTCACTTTTTTCCCCCCTTCATAAGTAGAAAGTTTATTTTAGAGAGAGAAAGAAAAGTCTTTAAAAACCAAAAATTATTGCTTGAAGTTCAATCCCCATAACAACAAGAAGTTTCACTCCTGCGGTTATTGGATTGGGATTAGATTGTATACCTGCAAACAAGACTGCCATGGACAGATACCAGCTTTCCTTTCGAATATGGTTAGCAAGAGATTCATGGTGTACTTTCTCCGGAAATTGAATATATACCAGACTTGGAATGAGCTATTTCTATGCCCAAGAAAGACTTCGGAGTACCTAAGCTAACATCAAAAGCTAAACAAAAGCTTGTTTAGATAGTTCTTCAGTCCCATAACCCAATCAAGTGAACTCCCTTCCGATCATCCCGTAAGGATGATTTGGTTAACATAAACAATTTGACCTTATTTCCTATTCTTGACAAACAGAGTGTGGTCAGTCACTTCTTTTTTCTTAAAAATAAAAAATAAAAAAAGAAACCTAGTTAATATAAAATCATTTTAAGGAGAAAGAGCAAAATATCATTTTTGCGAAGAGTAATAGTAAATTATAGTAGAAAATTTTAAACATAGCAATAGTATTATAAATAGTATAATCAAATTTATGATCACATAAAAAAAAGAAAAAAAAAAGAAAAAAAAAAAGAAAACTCATCTTCCTCTTCTTTCTCTCTAACATGAAACTATACACATAAATTTATTATTAAAAATTAACCGTAAGTTTGAAATTTTAAAAAAAATCCAAGGAGATCTAAGGATTTTCTAAAAATATATGCTGTAATTTATCATATTTTGAAAAGCATGTTATAATCTTCAAAGGTAACTATAAAATGAAATATGTTATTTGTTTCAATTTCCTACCATTTTAAAAGCTTTTCTATTGTAAGTTTGAAATATATATAGCATAGTCAGGCGATCATATCACATCTTTTTTTAATCTCCCTATTACAAGTTTACTTAAAAAAAAAAAAAAAAAAAACATTGCGAGGACTGTGAAAAGAAAGATTTACCAACAAAAAAAAGAAAAAAGAAAAAGGACAATTGCTCTATTTTACCATCACAATTGGCCGTGGGGTCCTTCCCATTTATTGGGATTGTTCCTCGTCCTTTCATTTGTCTATTGATTAGCTTGTGATTGTCTTGTCATGCACTAATGTGCCCTTGATCATTCATGCACTCATGTGCCCTCCACTTGCGCCCTTACGTCCTCTCAATGGTTACTGTCCATGTGCTTGCATGCTCCATTATTCATGATTTCTGTCCCTGCTTTAACCTTATTTTTGTAATAAAATAGAATGAAATTGAAAAAAAAAAAAAAAAAACTACAAAAAATTACCGTCAAAATTACAATCTCCTATCATAACTCCAACTTACGAAGGCATACTATGAAAATATAACGCTTTCTATTTAGTTACCTTCATTAGAAGTTTTGTGCTTATTTTAAAATAAGAAATCTCTTGATTTAAAGAAATGTATTAGTTTCATTATGTATTTGTAACTTGTATTTATTTAAGCTCACTCATAATACTCCTTTTTAATGATTCTTCTTCTCTAATCCGTGATTTTTAAGTAGAGCCTTTCATGCTGATCAAGTGTGCCGTTGAGGATTTTGTTTTCCATTTCTTTCTTTCTTTCTTTTTTCCCCCTAGCTGAAAAAGAAAAACACGTTAATTTGAAAGAGAACTAGCCTTTATCAAAAAGGCTTCTGTGTTTTTGGTTGTCTTTTATTTATGTTCTATATGTAGAAAACCATTATTATAGTGTCTGATTGTCTTATCTCATTGAAATTCAAATAGAGATTTACAAATTAATATTAGAATACCTCGCGAAAACATAACAATTTAGAATTACACATTACTAGTAATTATTATTTCAGTAATTCTCTATCTACCTAGAAATGCTACTGAAGTGATCATTGAGTATATTCATTCAAATAATGACTTCAGGATCCTGGGATAAATCGAAGGAATTCAATAAATTGAATCATTACTTTTGAAAAGAAAACCCTTCATGTTTGAAAGAAAAAGATTTCTTGATGTAGAAATGTAAAACCAATGTTTTTTTTTTCTGTTTTTTTTTGTTTTTGTTTTTTCAATTTTTCCTTCTCTGTTCTTTTTATGTCTTTCTTTTTGTTTGGTTTATTGAGGCAGGATTCTAATTTTTTTTTATTTTTTTCTTTACTCTTTTATAAATAGAGTTGTTTGAGTTTAATGGATGCCAAACTAATTTAAATGTATGAGGTAAATATATTAAATTCCTCTAATTCCTCTCTCTCTGTTTACATTTAAAAAAAAAAAAGGGAATTTCCTTCATCATATAATTACTCCTCTAATTAGGCATTTACTTAAAAATATTTACGTAATATTAGCTGGTTGATCACGATTCTGTATATTTGAGAAATTTTTTCTCATAAAAAAATTTGTTCTTACCGACAGAAAGATTTATAATTTGCAATACAAGTCTTTGAATTTATGTCGATTTTCTAAAGTTACAGAGACTTGTCTTGTTCGACGTACTGTGCAGTACATATGGAAATATCCATATCCCTCCACGCCACATGGTCCTGGCTTTTCATGCTGAAAATGTGGTTGAGGTTTTGGTTTGACATTCTCTCTCTCTCTCTCTCTCTCTCTAAGGAATGGAAAAAATAAAAAATAAAAAAAATGGTTGAGGGTCTTGGTGGTTCAATGCACCGCCTTTCTTCAATGCAGCTTTGCATGACATGCGACATGTAAAGGATGATGAATAGGTTGGATTTAAAATATTTAAATTAAAAAAGTCAAAAGACTTACGTGTAGTCCATAATGGATGCCCTCGTATTTCTCACTGCTAATACTATTAATTGCATGAATGTGTCTCGTACGTGTCTTTTCAGGGAAGGCAGTAAGTAGTTGATAAGTCAATTTCGAAAGTGATTTTCATCTCGATAATTTAATACTAGTTGATAAGTCAATTTCGAAAGTGATTTTCCATCTCTATAATTTCCAGTATTAAATTACAGAGATGGAAAACCGTTTTCGAAATTGACTTATCAACTACTTACTGCCTTCCTTAGCGAGATATGTACGAGACACATTCATGCAATTAATAGTACGAGTGGGAATTACTAGGGCATCCATTATGGACCACACGTAAGTCTTTTGATTTTTTTTAATTTAATTTTTTTGATAAATTGTTTTGAACTATAAAAGTTGTATCTTAATCTTTAGCATGCGTTTGATGAATAGGTTGGATTTAAAATATTTAAGTTAGAGTTATTTGACTTTTTAAAAACTAGTTAAAATTTTCGTTTACTTCTCAGAAAAAGACAAAAACGAGTTAAGTTTTTTGAGTTGAAATTATTGCTCCAAACACCTCATTAATTAAAAAAAAAAACTCCCCCCAAAAAACCAAAAGGGAACAAAAGAATCCTTTTTACTGAAAAAAAACGTCACTTTTGGACGGAAATTACAATGTGAGCATCATGTAAAGTCAGTTTACAGTAGAAATATATAAACACCCTCTCTAACACAAAAACATAACAGAACAAAAAAAAAAAAAAAAAACACACACACACACACACAATTCTTCCACTTTATCTCTCAACCACCATAATCAAGATAAAAAAGAAACAAAGAAAACTAAAGTGGTATCCCTTTCGCAGCTCCACGAAGGTTATTTAGAAAAAACTAGGACCTAGCCTGCGAGCAGAATGAATATATGTGTGTGTGTGTGTATTTAGCAACAACAGTCATCAAAGGACAAACTTTGTACCTGTCTTCCCATGTTATAAATGACATCTAAAGTTATGTTAGTGATGAGCGATAAAAGGCAACGTCTAAACCCCGTAATCTATACCAAATTTTCTACTAGTGATCAACTTAGTGTCCGTTTGGTGGGATGTTTAAAGATAGTATTTTGTAGGTTGGAGATAAGTTGAGTTTTAAAAATGTTCGTTTTGTGAAAATGAACTATTTAGAGTGAAAAAACGTAAAAACTTAAAATGTTTTTAGGGAAAAAAATCAATATAACTCTTGTTTCGTTTTTTTTCGAAATTCTATACGATTAGAAAGAAAAAAATCATTTCATATGAACTCGAAATAATAAAGTTATGAACTTTTAAAGTTTGAGTTTTACATTTCAAAAAAAAAAAAAATTCGAGTTTATTGTAAACATTTTGAAAAAATGAATAGTAAAAAGTAGTTTTGAGTTTAAGAAAAAGACATATCTATATATATATATATATATTTGGAGATGTCCCCCCAAATTCCCAGTTATTCTTTGTTTTTTTTTTATTTAAGAAAAGCTTCACCTCTCACGCTCAACATTAATACATATTTGAACGTGTTTTTGGAGCTGTTCTGCTTCTATCTATCTTAGTTGGTTAAACGTCATGCTCATAAAAAACCTAAAACGAAAAAAGTAATAAGCAAAAACTTTATTAAAAGAAAAAGAAATATAACTCAGGGGAAAAAAAAAGAAAAAAAAAAAAAGAAAACAGCCTATAGCATAGAGAAAGTGGAAAAAAGAAACCAATGAGAAATCATGACTATTTTTTTACTTTAAAATCTTTTCCTCTCCGACCCCTAAGTTGATAAGATGATGTGTTTCTTGGATAACTTCGAAGTTTTTCTGTTCCATTTTTTTCTAAAATGTCGAGCTCCGCCAATGTATCCTAAAATTCAGAAGTTACAATTTTTATTTCTTTTTAGTAAGTGTGTGATTGTTAACCATTATAACAATATTTGCTAACCATAATGACAGTGTTTGCTTCAAGACTTTGATCTTCTAGAGTATTTGTATCTATATCATCTTTTATATTTGCCCAAGATTGTTTGGTAACATTCCTCTCATTAAGAGTTATAGGATGAAAGACTGTATAACTATATTAGAAGGACAAGTAAGTCTGGCCTTCCAAGTTAATACCTTCGGATTATGAAATTAAACTGCCACTTATTTCTTGTGGATCATTGCTTGGAGTAATGGAGCTATTTCTTCAAGATTTGGTTAAACGTACTTCTTATAATAGGAGGAAATTTAACATTTTTTAGGTTAATGATCTAGATCATTTTGAAAATGTTATTTTATTTTATTTTTTTTATTATGTATATACAAAATATAAATGAGAATGTTTTGTAAATGATAATGATTTGGAAATTGTGTTCGATTGTGTTTTAAGAGAGATTCAAATGAGCATAACAAAAAATAATTGTGTTTTGGTATAGTTATGAAGATACTTGTCAGGTATAATTTTACTATTTTATCTTAGTTCATACCTATTTCACTCACTTTATACCAGAACATAATACTAAAATACATTTGATTAGATAATTATTTCTTGTCGTTCCTATTTTCATCCATCTATATGGTTTAAAATTCTGAAACCGACACTAAATTCCACACACACATCCAGTTCCTCTTATTTCATCCAGGAGTATAGAATGGTGGGGGTCATATATTTACACACACACATGTATCTATATATATGCTAATTCTTGCATCATGAATTTAGAAATAGTGTTTTATCAATTATGAATTAATATCCTCTTGTATAATATCCTCATTTTCAATTAATTTAAATATTAAAATTTCACTTTTACACGTTCAAAAACATAATAACGATGACAAAGAATTAGAAATAGCGTTAGATATATATATAAAAATAGCATTAGAAATATCTTATGCATAGGAATATACGTAAAAAATTATGCTAATTTTCACACATTTTTTAAAAAATATATATATATATATATATATATGATTGGTATAGAAAAATGCATTAGAGATGGTCTTACAAAGAACAAATAAAATGAATCAAGCTATAAAATAGAATAAGTAGAACTCGAAAACCTCGTTCATGCATGTACTACTGTTGAGTGTGAGAGGTGAAGCTTTTCTATCCAAAAAAACAAAAACCAAAGAAGAAGTTGAGAGTGAAAGATAGGTGCGAAGTTTGTCCTTAATGGCTGTTTTTGCTAAAGATTACCTTTCTTTTTCATCATTTTGCTAAAGTTGAATGCGCAACAACGTTTTTCTGCTGCTAATATTCATGGAAGGCATGATCACTAGTCAATAATTTTTTAATAACTTAATTCCAAACCAATAATTTAGAAGACTTTTTTTTTTTTTTTTTTTTTTTAAACCTTTCATCTTCCCATCAAGAACTTTGATGCCCTTTGTTATTTGCCTAGCAACTGTCAAGCGACTTGTCATTTGCCATCTGTCCGAAGCAGAAAAATGACATGGACAAATGGAAAATGACAAGTGACTTGACATATACTAGGCAAATAATAAATTAATTGGAGCCCCTACATCACAGTTCTTGATGGGAAGATGAAAGAAAAACAGGTAGTCTTCTCAAATTATACAAAGGCCCTGTTGATAACCGGTGTTGTTTAATTTTTTTTTTTAATCTTTTTTTTTAAAAATTTTTGTCTTTTTCTCAAAAAGTTTTTTATCTTTTCTGAAAAGTCAACAAAATTTACTATTTAAACTTATCAATTTCAACTCAAACTTACACACTAAACACTCCCAAATTATACAAATTATACATCTATATATATATTATATATATATATAGAAAGGAAAGTATAATTTGAGTTAATAGTCAACTATCCAAATATTCTTGATTGGTGATAAACATGCCTTCCTTGAATAGCAATATATAGGCATTTCGCCCACTCAATTTTATTAAAATAATAGAAAAGAAAATAATTAAAAATAAAGACGTTCAACAACCAGAGAAAAAATATAAAATAAAAATCTTTAGCAACAACAGTCATCAAAGGACAAACTTTGTACCTATCTTCCCATGTTATAAATGACATCTAAAGCTATGTTAGTGATGACCAAATAAGAGACAATTTTTCAACTAGTGATCAACTTAGTGTCCGTTTGGTGGAATGTTTAAAGATTAAATTTTGAAGGTTGGAAATGATTTGAATTTTAAATATATTATTTCATGAAAATAAATTGTTTGTAGTGAAAAAACGTAAGAATTTAAATTAATGTTTTAAGAAAAAAAATTTAATATAGTTCTTTCGTTTTATCTAAATTATATGCACATGAAATAATAAAATTATAAACTTTTAAAGTTTGAGTTTACTATAGACATTTGAAAAAATGAATAGTTTCAAAGTAGTTTTAAGTTAAAGAAAAGATTTTAAAAAAATAATTAATTGAGCATAACAAAAATAATTGTGTTTTGGTATAGTTATGAAAGATATTTGTCCGGTGCAATTTTACTATTTTATCTTAGTTTATACCTTTTTCATTAACTTAAACCAGAACATAATACTAAATACATCCATCTATTATTTCTAAAATACATTTGAATAGATAATTATTCTTGTCCTTCCTATTTTCATCCATCTATATGTTTATTAAAATCCTGAAGCCAGCACTAAATTCCAAATTGCTTACCTGCCTCCATATCGAAATCCACGTCTCCTCTTCATTTCATCCAGGAGTATAGAATAGTGGGGTCATTTATTTACATGTTACACATGACAGATATATGTATATATATGCTAGTTCTTGCATCATGAATTTAGAAATAGTGTTTTATCAATTAATGAATTCATATCCTCTTGTATAAATTCCTAAATTATCTTTGTTCTCTCATATCTTTTTGAACTATGGATAAAAACAAACTTTTTAAGTAAGGTGTTTTTTTTCCTATTTGTCAAGGATAGTTGAGAAAACATTATTTGTCAACTCTATTTACATATCTATATAGAGAAGGGTTATTATATGACACACTTCCCATTTAAAAATTATAATATTTTTAATAATACTTATTTTTGTAGCAATATCTAAATAATACCACGTAATAAGATCCTAAATAAGAAATTAAATGTAAATTAACTAGTTATTTTAAAAAATATATATTTTAAGTTTTTGTGTTTGAAAGATAAAATGTACGTTTAAAGTTGTAACATTCTAAGAATTTGAGTGTAATTTGTAACGTTAATTTTTTAACATATTCGTAGGATGCGTCTCTTAAACGGTAATCTTATAGGCCCAAGAGATGCAAATATATTTTTTCGATACTTGTATAATTACTAATTGTTTTGGAACTTTTATTACAGTATATTGTGTTTTATATATTTGTGTTTCATCACACACACGCACACTAAATCTCCTACTCCAATATTTTATTTGGAAACTTTTACACACACACGAAAATCTGCTACTCCAATATTTTAAATAGAATTTTCTTTTACACACACGCGAAAATCTCCTACTCCAATATTTTAAATAGAATTTTCTTTTACACACACACGCGAAAATCTCCTACTCCAATATTTTAAATACACATAACTTTTCAATTTCAGGGAAAAAAAAAAAAAAAAAAAAAAAAAAAAAAAAAAAAAAAACAGACTTTACTTTTACACACACACACGCGAAAGTTTCGTACTGCTATATTTTAGTAGACTTTACTTTTACACGCCACCCTATCACACGAAATCTCCTACTCGAATATTTAAATAGAATTTACTTTTACACACAAATTCTAGTGATGATTTACGATTTGAATGGAGAGTCCGGTTATGCTAACCCACAAATATGCAACACTGATTCCTTCACAAATGTATCGATTTGGTTCCTTATTTTTATATCTCCAAATTTTTTTTTTGCTAAATGTGTACATATTATATTTCTTTTAAGAAATTGTTATAATATAAATCAAAAAGTGTAGCAAGATATTTTGGTCCGATCAACATCCCTTTAGTACTCTTTTTATTTTTCTATCTGTTAAATATTATAATTAAAAAAATAAGAAGTTACAAAGAACTTCCAATAGGGAAAATAAACAGCCATCAATGTGAAAACAAAGCCAAACACCTAACAATAAAATATAATGAAAACAGGAAGGTAGTTCCATGAAACCCTTTTCTTCTTGAAAATAGGCTTCAAATTTGACTCGTTAAGAATTTTCCAGCAAAAATATAGGAATAAGATTAAAAACCTTCCAAGTAAAATTTAATGGGAAAAATCAAACATCGAAAAAGAGTACTCAATATTTGGTAATTAAAAGAAAAACTTAAAACTCTGAAACCAGTAATAATTACCCAAATGGAAAAATGCGCTTTCGAAGTTAACTTATCAGCAAGGATGGAAATATCTATACGGAAATATCGGTACTTAAATTTTATAGAAATATTGGCAGAAATGTCGTTATCGGTGGAAGTTAATGCGCAAAATACAAAAATTCATTAATAATACTAATTTTTTATATAAACTTTATGAAACTCTAAAATAGTTAATAATAACAAATTCAATGAAACTTTCAATTAAAATACTAGTATATGATAAATTTTCATGGTAAGAAGTTATCATAATACAACAAATGATAAGTATACGTTCACCAATTAAGTAAAACAATTAAGAAACAAAATAATATTAGTATCTTTATATTCATATTTTCACACATGATGAGAAAATATTAATATTAGAAGGAACTTTTAGGAAATTTAAAATTATCGCAATACTTTATTAGTGTAAACAATATCGATACCAATATATGACATTTGAGTTTTTTTTTTATATATTAATTTTGGACATGATATATGTATGTCTCTCAATCTCTACTAACCATCTCTTCATGATATAAAAGCAATTGTAGGTGGATTGAAAAATTTTATAAATTTTACTGTATTAAAAGATAAATTAAAATGGATATTAAAATTTGTATTTTACGGATATTTTTTTTTATATTTCTACCAAAATTTTCGTCGATTTCTATGAATTTTATCATTTACTGTTACATCTTTTACGGAAATCAAAATTTTCGTAAAAAAATCGATATTTATCAAAATTGAAAATTTCACAGATATTGTGCGTAAAGATACTACATCTCTATTTCTATGTCGATACTTCCAAAATACGAAAATTTCTGTGAAAATATTGATGAAATGTCTATTTTTCAATCTTTTCTTATCAACTACTAACTGCCCTCCCCACAAATAAAGACGTGTAGTAGACACTCTAGGGCCTCCATTGTGTTCCGCAAGTGATTCTTTTAACTCTTTTTTTTTTTTTTTTTTTTTTAAATATTAATGTTTTTGATAAATTGTGTTGTTGGTCCTGAATTCAATACGAAGTTGTATTTTCATCCCTTATCTTTTTTTTAGCTAAAAATTCCCCCCGAAACAACCAGGTATACAAAACGAATCCTTTTTACCAACAAACATTACTTTTAGTTAGGAAGGAAAATACGATGTCGGCATCATGTGAGATCAGTTTAAATTAAGCAAAAGACATAAACACTCTTAAACATAAAAGCCCAAAAACAAAAATAAAAACACAATTCTTCGTCTTAATCTCTCAACCCATAGTCATGGATAAAAAGGGAAAAAAAATTAAATTAAAAGCACACTACTCATTCCCAACATCAATATCCCTTATTGCAACTGCACAAAGGGGCTTTGGTGAGAAAAACCTAGACCTAGGTGCCGGCAGAATATTAAATTTTTTTTTATAAAGAAAATACAAAATATTAGCCCGTGTAAGATATTGATCAAGGATCAATAGGGTATTTTATTTTATTTTTTAAATTTTGGAAAAACGTTTGGTGTGTCTTCATTATTGTCTTAAAGTAATCCCCTTTTTTTTTTTTTTTTTTTTTTTCTTTTTTTAACAAATCACATGAGGGAAAAGGTAATGACATTAAAGTTAGGTACTGCCATGTATCTTTAGAAATGTACTATATATATAATGGCCTGGAAATAGAAGTATATCACAAAAGCAAGAAGTAGCAAATCAAGAAAGAAATTCCGTATGGCTTCTACACCTGGAATCCTCACTGATTGGCCTTGGAAGCCTCTAGGAAACTTTAAGGTTCCATTTTCGCTACTTCCTCTCTCTCCACTTTTCTTTCTCTAAATCTCTTTCCTCTAGTATTCTATACACATACATACATACATATATATATATATATATAAACCAATATATGCACATAAATTTTACCATAAAGAGTAAGAATGTGGGAAGGTACGTAGTTTAGTTACATATAGTACTTACAGTTTGTTAACAAAAAGAAATGAATACATTCGGATATCGAACTTGAGAGTTCTTACCTAAACTTATTCCAACTCAGCCGTTGACTCTAACAATAGATTATATAAAGAAAATGGTTATAGATAGATACATTTTACTGTCATCTTCATATTAATGTTGGTTATTCGCTAACATTATAGTTTTGTTATGGGATTGCCATTGCAGTACGTGATCTTGGTTCCTTGGATAATAAAGAGCGCACACGCATTTTTGTTCAAGGATGGAGAAGAGAGAAATCTTACTTACTTTCTCGTTTTCCCGTTTATGCTGTTGAGAATGCTTCACAACCAGATCTGGATCACTCTCTCTCGTTATCTTTGCGCCCGAGGCAATAACCGAATTCTAGACAAGGGTATTGAATTTGACCAAGTTGACAGGGAAAGAAATTGGTCAGTACCATAGAAAATATACAAATTATATTAACTTACATAATTTTACAATAACACTAATTTTTATCATTCTTTTCCGAATCAAGTTTTTGAAGTTTGAGGTTTTAATGAGATGTCTCTCTTGGTGTTTAGTGCTCTAATTTGGATCATAATTTACAATTCAATTTTTATCTTTTTTTGATATGCCAATCTCAGGTTTACTATTCACATAATTTTTAAAAGTCCATAACTTTGTATATATAATTTCAAATGAGATGATTTTTTTTAAAAAAAATTACATAGAATTTCGAGACAGACGAAACAAGTTCCATATAGATATTTTTTTCCAAGCACATTTGAAGTTTTTTCATTTTCAACTCCAGCAATTCAAATACCTCACTAAACACATAATTTAAATTCAAACATAATACTACAATCCAATACTTAGCACCAAACGCATTAATGTACAAATCAGTTATTTTCAATCCTTTCTGGTAGGAAGTTTTCATGTTCTGTTTACGCCTTCGGTCAGAACATTAATTTCTCGCACTCACTTTTCTGTACAATATTGTTGAGTGTGGAGTTCGGCAGAAGATAAGGTGGTTATTAGTGAGTCCCAACCAAATTAGAACGTGCTAATTTTTCAATATACAAGTTATTCCTTCTCGGCGTTTACATTGAAAAACAAATAAATCTCTCTCTCTCTCTCTTTTTATTTGACAGGGATGACCAAATATTGTTAAATGCAATCGCGTTCTACATATTTGGCGATCTAATGCCAAAAGAATCGAAACTGCCGATTTGGAGGACGAATGGCGTAATTATAACAATAATTCTACATTATAGTGCAGTGGAGTTTCTTTATTATTGGCTTCATAGAGCACTTCACCACCATTTCCTCTACTCACGCTACCATTCCCATCACCATTCCTCCATTGTCACTGAGCCCATTTCTGGTGAGCTTGACCTACAAAATTCTTCATATATATTGTGTTTTAAAAGAGTAGCCCCTCTATTAGCATTCCGTAAAAAAATTAGAGAGAAATTGAATACGTTCTGATCACATGAGCTTTAATTGTAGGCAAAATCGTGATTAAACATTTCTCAATTGTAGCTCTAATTGTTTTTTTTTTTTATATTTGTGTTTCCGCATGCCTATTTGTTTTGTCTGTATATTGCATTGTGTTTATAAATAATTTATATAATAGTTAATTCTCAATAGTTTCTTGAACTAGATTGTCACCATCCAAGAATTTATCACATACTAAATCCGCTACTCAATTATATGTTACTGAAAGAAGTAATTATCAGTTTTCAAAAAATATATCGAGTAATAGCAAGTTTTAAAATATTTCGAATAAATAATAAATTTATCAGGTAAATGATCTATTTGTGTCCTTTAAATATAATATTTACATATTAAATATGCTATTTATCTAGAAAATTTTCCATTTACCTTGAATATTTTATATACTTCAAATATTTTAAAACCTTACAATTTATTTCAATTATTTTTGTAAAAATGCAATTTATTATAATTTTCCTATATAAAAAAAAAAAACACTAATCCGCTAATTTCTGATAGTAATCGGTAGTAAAATATTGAGATAAGAGTGAAAATATATAATTTAGTTTTAATGTCATTTGAAATTATACTGTTTTTCATTATCCTAAAACCTAAACAAAATTAATGACACGGTGTTTTTTGTTGTGTGTTTTTCTATTGCAGCTGTGATTCATCCATTCGCGGAGCTCGTTGCATACTTTATTCTCTTTGCAATTCCCTTATTGATAACAGTGCATACCAGAACTGCATCCATGGCATCGGTTTTTGGTTATGTCATTTATATAGACTTCATGAACAATTTAGGTCATTGTAATTTTGAGCTAATTCCCAAATGGCTCTTTTCCATGTTACCCCCTCTCAAGTACTTTATCTATTCGCCCTCGTAAGCCCCTTAGCCCTATACTTTCAAATATATATATGCATATATATTATTGTATTTAACGTATTACACTTATATATAACTTTTGTACATTATACTGCAGGTATCACTCGTTGCATCATACTCAATTCCGAACTAATTACTCTTTATTTATGCCACTCTATGACTACATATATGATACGATGGATAAATCTTCAGATTCTCAATATGAATTGTCACTCAAAAGAGGAAAAGAATCACCAAATATCGTGTATCTGGTGCATCTAATGACGCCGAGGTCTATTTACCATCTAGGACTAGGGTTTGCTGGTTTGGCCTCCAAGCCCTACGTCTCAAAATGGTACTTAAGGTTAATGTGGCCAGTGACGACATTGCTGTCAATGATACTATCTTGGAAACATGGTCATCCTTTCGTGGTCGAGAGGAATCACTTTGATAAGTTAAGCTTACAAACTTGGGCTATACCAAAATACAAAACACAAGTAAGTTTTATTTTCTAAACCCTAGACTTTAGAAGCTTTAATTACAAATAATGATATACACTGGTATAAAAATTGGTTATTTCGTGATGACTTTCAACCGAACTTTTTTTTTTTAACCGAATCTTTTTTGTGTTACTAAATGCTTCATTTAGTCTCAGCTCAACGCAACTAATTATTGATGGCACGATAATTTAATTTTTTTTACTAAAATTTTCTGTGACAGGAATATGTTTTTATTTCCTATTATTTTATTTATTTATTTGTACATGATCCCTACTTGCAGTTATTTATTTTTTCACATGCATCTTTCAGTATTTGCAATTGAAAAATTCATCTATCGACCGCTTGATTGAGGAAGCTGTACTTGATGCGGAGGAGAACAACGTTGAAGTCTTAAGTTTGGGTCTTTTGAATCAGGTGAGTTTTAGTTCTA
Organism: Ficus carica; assembly: GCA_009761775.1. Lineage (NCBI taxonomy): Eukaryota > Viridiplantae > Streptophyta > Magnoliopsida > Rosales > Moraceae > Ficus > Ficus carica. The sequence goes on from VYVB01000427.1 coordinate 28,045, forward strand.
TCGCAACTAAATTAACACCTATAAGGGTGGTCCAAAGTCAATGGTTTGAATCTTACACATTAATTGCAACATTGGATTTTCATGTCAAATTAGTCTGTGAGAAACTTTAATTATTGATTATGCACTCTTTTTTCTTTTCTCAGATTTTTCCATTGGATTCTATTAGTAGAAGATCATTTATTTATTTATTTATTTTTTCTTTTTGAAAAGGCTCTTTCATTACTTTTATTAAGAGAATATATCATATTTTTTTTCCGGTTATTTTCGATTGCCTTTCTTATTGCTAAATTCAGTTTCATGTAAAATTTTCAGAGTGAGGAAATGAATGCATATGGTGAGGTTTATGTCAAAAGGCATCCAGAGTTAAAGATGAAGATTGTTGATGGGAATAGCCTCGCAACGGCTCTAGTACTAAACACCATTCCAAAAGGGACAACCCAAGTGCTTCTCAGAGGCAAACTTACTAAGGTTACTTATGCTATTGTTTCTTCTTTGTGCCAGAAAGGTGTCCAGGTATATATCTTGTACTATGAAACATATTTACATAGCACAAATCGAAATCGTATTTTATTTTAAACACGATTTATTTTTTTGTGCAATTAAATTATATTTCAGGTATCAACACTGCATATGGATGAGTATGGGAAACTTGTCAAATCTTTAACCGATGTCAAGTCTGCGAGTAATAATTTGCTTCTCTCAAATTGTTACTCACAAAAGGTAATTATTATACCTATTTGGATCATGTGTTGCATTTAAATATTAATTCAAATTGAATATTTGTTTTCAAATGTAGAATTTAAATTGCGTATTCGAATTCAAACGTGTGTTTTGATAGTTTCTGTTAAAGGTAACTGTGAATAATGTAACATAGAAAAATGAGTGTGTTACAAATTTTTAAAAGTAAAAAATTTGGATTTGAATTTGAGTTGAATTATTGTGATATAGTGAAAATATTTCAATGCACTTGAATGTTTGACATTTATAAACCAAGTACACATTATGTTAGACTTAAATAATTACTATTAGAGATAGTTATCCAATAAACGGATTTTCTTCATATGTTTGATTGCCTTTTGTTACCTATAAATTCTCATTTTGTATAGCTAAATTCTCTTTTATATTGGTTATTATTTTAATATACGACTAACTAGTTCTTAATATTTATAAATTACGCGATTTGAGATTATTTATTATGTACGTAACAACTATAGAGTAGTAAACTAACGTTAGTAATTTAGCATTTACAGAGAGAAATGAAATAAAAATATTTCCAAACATTTTTAAAATGGTATTCTAACACATGGAAATTATTTTCCAATCAATTAATATTTATGAGTAGATCTGGTTAGTGGGAGATGGGATAACAGAAGAAGAGCAGTTAAAAGCTTCAGAAGGAACAATTTTCATTCCCTTCTCTCAATTCCCAATCAAAAAATTGCGAAAAGACTGCTTCTACCACCACACACCAGCCATGTCAATTCCTAAATCTTTTAGGAATGTCCACTCTTGTGAGGTAAGCAAATATGTCATTATTTATTTTCTTTCATTAATTCTTATACATTTAGGTCTAAATTAACCAAAACAAAAAAACAAAAAACAAAAAATTGTATGGCAGAACTGGTTGCCAAGAAGGGTGATGAGTGCGTGGCGTATAGCCGGAATAGTGCACGCCTTAGAAGGTTGGAATGAACACGAGTGCGGCAATAGTATTACCGACATCGTCAACAATATGAACAAAGTTTGGGAAGCAACCCTTCGCCATGGATTTAAGCCCCTAAGCATGTGTTCCTAAACGGAATATTGATTGAAATATGTTATATTTTAATTTGAGTAATGTATTAAATAATGTCTTTTGGACTAGAAGACTTGCAATTTATTCCTTTCTTTAAACTTTGCCGGGATGTTCTGGGGATCATTGATATAAGTTATTCCCTCTCACTATTTATTAAAGAAAATATTATGAGTGGTTTGGTATTTATATGATTTCCCATGATAGTTCTGTATGTGCTTATTTTGTCAACGTTATACAAGCATTCAAACCCATGCAATATAAATATGTTTCCTAATGTGATGCTTCCGAATGGGGTTGGAACTAGTTCATTCACTTATGATCTGAATCTTTTATGGGCAACTTTCTAAAAAATATAGAGAAAATTCGATGGAAAGCTTATACATTTTAGACCTTTTTTATAATACTGAGACACCAGATTTTCGGTGGGTATTCTGAAGTTTGGAAGGCGTCAATGTAGGACACACGCACACACAAATATTTTGGATCGATGGTCCGTGATTTGTACCCATACGTGATTTATACATTATTTCAATCTCCTCAACGAGAATAATAGGAATCCGCTTTAGATCCATCACTAATATAAAGTGGGTCCTACTCAAAATCAAGCCTCAAAATGGTAACTCAAAATGTGTATCGAGAGCCATTTTCCAACATTAGGATCAATGTGATGCTGGAGAGCACAACACTGGAATGTTTGATTGGAAGGTCTACTTGATTCATCTTTAGAATTATACACCGCTTTACATCATCTGAAATTTTGTTGTCGTCATAAGTTGAGTGTTGTTTATAGCATTTCTGTTGTTTGGACTGACAAAGCTGTACGGAGGCGATGAGGGACTGGAGTGGGATATCATCACGAATTAAATTTCCGCATTAAGATTTCTTAAATTATTTTATATCGACTATATTTATAACTATGTTCCAATGTTTTGGTACTACTGAACTAGTATGAGTATTTTACGGAAAAAAGACTTTAGACTCGTTTTTTTTAATTTACATGAAGTTATAGCTTTTTTAATCTAAATACGAATTTGAATAGAATATTTATTAGCTAGAGGTTTTCAATTTCCTCAGTTAAAAATTTTAGTAATTCTAACTTTTGTAGTACGAATATGATTTTAAAAAAAATTATGTATTTTTAGAATCCAACATAAATAAGTGTTAAAACTAAATTAAATAAGAATTAGTAAGCTAGTTAACGGTCTGAAAAATCGGGTTGTTATAGTTGGTATAAGAACCAAACATTATCCGCAACATAACTATTTCCTTTCTCTTGTGGCAGGAAGATGCATGAAAAGTAGTGTTGATGATCAAATTGGCATGGATTGAGGCATGACTCTGGTGAAGCCGCTATCTTTTCGTTTAGTTAATTTCTTGTTCCATAAATCTGTGTTAAGAAAGTTAAATAAACTGTAATCCTTATTGAGGATTCGATCATAGGAAATCTGATGTAATGGAGTTTGTATTTTAGTTCTTGTTCAATTGAATTCTGATCGATGCTTTTGTTTGCATTTCGCGCACTTTGGTGTGTTTTTTTCAATATATTTGAACTAAAAGAATATCTGTTTTCTCATAATTGTCACTATGAAGACATTATATATGTGAGTTCATTGTCTTTAGCTTCATGCATTCAGATTTCATTTCATATGCATATAAGAACTTGTCATTATTTTGGTAAAAACATATGCAAAAAAAGAATTAAAGAATTTTCCTCCACAAAGATATAAGAAATTTTTTTTTTTTTTTTCTTTTAAAGATAGAGAATGATTATGAATATGGATTGTATAAACGCTGTAAAAGGCCTTCGTATATGGAGATCTGGTATTCTTCAATCCAATTGCTCAAACACAAGACATGTCATGTAGGCGTATTCCTTTTTGTTTTTTAAGCTTAAACAAATGATTAACTTTTGAAAAATTGAGTTGGATGGCATATTTTGTTCACCTAATCTAATAGTGACTGAACTTTTATTTATTAAGCAAAATAACCATTTGTCTTTTTTATTTTTTTTTATTTGATCAATCTGTGATTGACTTGAAAATTGGTAATTTATGTTATGATCAATTAATAATTGACTACTATTATTTACTGATTTACCAAATCAACAATATTAAATTTCAATCACTAATTAACTAATAATTAATTAGCCCAATTTGATTAAATCAACTTTAGCCTTATTTGGTAAACATCTTATATTCCTTTTTTTTTTGTTTCCTTTTTGTAATTTCTTTATTTATTAATTCTCTATTCTTTATAAAGAGTAAAATTGTCTTTATAATTACTCTTTTAGACGTTTATGTAAATAAATAAATAAATAAATAATATAAACATATTTCAAATCATCTCCAATTTGAATATCTATGTAAATAACCGTACATATAAATGTATACATATATATGTGTGTGAATGCCATACATGAAAACACCACAAGCCAGGCCCATTGGGCCCTGCTGTGGGCTGAAAGCCCACGGCCAGGGGACGCCTAACAGGCTGGCCGTGTGGCATCAGCCGAAAAAGGGGGAGAGAGCAAATAAGTAAATAAATAAAAAATAAATTAAATATATTACTTAATGGAGAATCTTTTGACATGGAGATTATTGAGAAAAGTAAACACACCAAATAAATAAATAAATAAATAACTTTAACCACTCTTTTACATTACCCATTTTAAGAAAATGAACCATCATCTGAATTATAACAATAGAGTCTTAAAAATATGAAAAACTCTTCATTTTCTATCACTAGCTTCAGCTGATAACAATAACCTTAAAAATAATAATTTTTTCAAAATTTTAACCCAATTTTAACCGCCTATAAAGGAGTGTGGTAGTATGAACACCATTTTTGTTTCTTCACTCTCTTTTCACTAAAAGAAAGCTTTTTCTCTTCCCAAACACATTGAATCCGAATTTTAACAAGCAAAAACACCAAGAAATCTCTTCCATAACCTTTCTTCTCAACTTTCAAATCATTAAGCTTCAAGAGAAGATCGTCACCTCATCGGTTTTCGAGGTAAAACACTAGAATACCACTAGTTTTCAAGATAAAAGTTTTAGTTTTTAAACTTGTGATGAAATATGTTTATTTTCCAACTTCTAGTTCCTCATCACAAGAGTTCAAGAAAGCCTCCAAGCCCTTAAAAGAGCCACAAACTCCATCAACAACACTAAGGTATACGTTTTTCCACAAACTAGCAAGTTTTAAAAGTTTTGATGGTTTTCTTGAAAATTGACCTTGAAGAAAATAAAAATCTTGGCATGATGATAAAAATAAAAACATGGTCTTGTTGCTTTGTTACTATTATTGTGACATATGTGTTTCATGGGATTAAAATGGTTTAACTTATCACAAAATGAAAAGTTTTGATGAGAATATGATTTTCGTGAATTTCTTGACTATGTGGTATGAAATATGTGTTATGGCAGGAAAATATTTGGGTATGACATATTAATTTGCTGTGAATATTCTATATTGACAAAATTGGAATTTGGAGAAAGGATTTTTAAGGCTCAAATAATGATAGAATGAAGTTGAAGTTCATATCTATAGAAAAATATTCCTTTGGCATAATACAAAATAAATATGAAAATTATATTTTTAGTGAGAATTTCACTAAACTCATGAAGGACAAAATGTTTCTCTCAGCATAAGCTATCAATTAATGTAACCTCTGGTCAAAAATTATTAAGTTGGAAAATTATTGTTTTTACCCTCGGAGGGTAAAATGGTATTTTTCACAAGGCTAGGAATGTCAGTTGAATCCGAGACTTCACAGTCGAGACTAAGGGAATAAAATATGCTATTTGTTAAATTTTCATGAGAAATGGGCATAAAATGACGCAAAATACCATTTAGGGGTCAAAATGTAAATATAAAAAGTTTAAGGGTAAAAAGTGAAATTTATGAAAATTATTATTTTTAGTTTAGAATCTGTAAGAGGGATCTTTAAGGGTTTCTCAAGTGAAGAACGTTTTGGAGTGCTTTGTAATACCCGAAATTTTGATGACTTTAGATTTCCTTTGAATGAGGAAAACTTAAGTCTAGATCATGTTTGGAATGGAATAACAGTATAAGTTTGAGTTCTCATTTAATTAGCTACGAGACTCAACGATGGATTACTTAGGCTAGTTTAAGGCATTTTAAGGAAAATGGCGTGTTGAAATTTCATGATTTCATGATGGTCAAAGTTTGACCAAGATAGTCAAAGTTGACCAAAAAGTCAAGGTATGAGATCGCTCTAGAATAATCGTGAATAATATTTGGAGCAATGGGGATTTAGCAGTTTCAAGTTCTAAGAAGAAAAATCCATACACAGTCCAATTTTACGAAGATGAACTCCGGACTGTAATTTAGTGAAACAGTACTGTTTTAAGTGAAAAACAGTATTAGTATTGATTAAGTTAGTAGGGAAATGAACTGAAACCCTATATTTAAGGATTTTTGGGAATTTAGTGGACCATTATGTATGGAATTGAAGCCAAGTGGCTCCACCAACACTGTCCACGTCACAGGGACTAAAGTGTAAATATTTTGTCATTAAGGACTAAAGTGCAATTTTAAGAAAAGTAAGTAAGTATGTAATTTTTGAATTATGGAATTTGTGAATATTCCTAACCAAGCCTCCAACTAGAGTTGAACTAAGCCAATGGCCGGTTACATTGATCGGTTACATTGGGTAGCTTGGTGAACAAGGCAAACAAAGCTTGTTGAACAAGCCAATTTTTGGTCCACATGGCACCTCATGGCCGGTTCTTCATGCTTGGGGAACAAGGAAATTTGCTTATGTAAGCATGCTTAGGTAAGCTTGGTTATGTCATCAAGATGAGGTAAGCAAGGGTTACTTGGTGACTAAGTAAACTTGTTGAGCAAGCACTTGCATTCCAAGCCTTCATGGCCGACCACACCAATGGGGGGGAGGACACCTCATCAAATCATCATTGAATTTTAGGGAAAGAAGTCTTCCCTTGTTCTTCAAGGGAATGGCTAGCCAATAAGGCCACACCACATCACCTAGGTGGCTTGATGAGCAAGTATTTTGCTCATTAACCAATTAAACTCATTCTAAGTTTTCCATTTCTCCTTTTCCCTTCCACTAGAAGCCGAACTCCAAGCAAGAGGAAAGACCAAGTGATGGTCGGTTTCCTTGAGCAAAAAGTTAGAAGAAAAAGTTAGAAAGAAAGGAAGAGAAAGGAAGGTGAGGTGGCCGAAAATTTTGAGAGAAATTCCATAGAGGGGAAACCGGATTTTCTTGAGCAAAGAGTTAGAAGAAAAAGTTTGGATCCAAAGTTAGATCTAATCTCAAGGAGTTAAGGCCGAAAATTTGAGAGAAATTCCATAGAGGGGAAACCGGATTTTCTTGAGCAAAGAGTTAGAAGAAAAAGTTTGGATCCAAAGTTAGATCTAATCTCAAGGAGTTAAGGTAATCCCTTTAACCCTAAGTCTTTTATTGAGTTTGGATCTAGATGCTTATTTGTGTTGTTTCCTATGTTTATGACCGAAAATTTGGAACCCCATTTGGAGGGGAAATCCGGACTTGTTGGCAGCCAAAAGGGAGGAGTAAGGAAGTTTGGAATCCAAGCTAGTAAACCAACTTCCAAACCCTAGAGGTAAATTCCTCTAACCCTAAGTGTTTTATTTAAATTTCATTTGGGAAATTTAAGTGTATTTCAAGCTTGATTTGTATGAGCATAAGCTCACTTTAATTTGCTGCCTTAGATAGTAAATTAGAGCATGTGCTTGATTTAATTATGGTTAGGGTTTGGTGGTTTCAATATTGCATGTTAAGTGTTTGTTATGTTGATTAGGGTTTTTGTGCTTGATGCATGATGTTAATTTTTATTTGCATGGATGTATGTTTTACGTTAGAAAGCGCTGCATGTTTGATCTTAAGCTCCCGCTGCAAGCGGTTGAGGTAGAGTGCGCGTAATAGGACGTAAAATGAACTTAAAACCGAAAACTGCCATTTTCGGGTAAAACTGACCAGTTTCGGAAAAAAGTGAAATTTGAGGCCCTTAGAGGCCGAATTTGTAAAAACTTAAAACACGAAAGTTGTTCAGAAGGGTTTTTCCTAGGGGGCACTTTGGACAGTTTTTCAAAATAAGGCCCCAATGGCCTCCGTTTACCCCAAAACCCGTGGCTGATCCCCAGACCCAGTTTTCACTCAGTTTTTCGGGGTCAGCCAGTTTCAAACAAAAACTGGGACGAATCTAGGCCGAATTGGAATTTTTTCAAAACATGAAAGTTTTAGTATTTTTCGAGAGCTACAACTTTCATAAAGAAAAATTTTTCAGATTACGAACCAATTTTTAAACTGGGATCGTTTTTCGAAGGGTGCGCAGGGAATCCGAAAATTCCTGCACCACTAGCTTTATAAATGTCTCTAGAAAACTATTTTTCTACTACAAACTATTGTTTTGATTATGGAAAACTGTTCCAATGGCAGTTTTCAACCTCAAATGATTTTATAAAGCACTAATCCAAGAGTTTGGATTTTTACGATTTAAGTAAAGGATTTTTATAAGTTAAGAATGAAGTTTTGGGATTAATTTCCCTAAATTTTCCTAGTAAGGGAAAATAGAATTTTTGAGATAAAATTGTAAGCAAGCCGATTACGGACCATAACCGGGAATAATACCCGAGTTACTGGGCTTAGCCCAAAGCCCAAGGTTGACCCAACAATGGTTGACCATAGTTGACCGAAGTTGACCATTGTTGACCATAGTTGACTTTGGTTGACTAACAAGTGGATTTTAGTATAACCTTAAGGGTTAGTCAAGATAACCCTAAAGGACACCAAGATTAATAAATTGGGCTAAAAAAAAAAATCCATATACAGTCCAATTTTACGAAGATGAACTCCGGACTGTAATTTAGTGAAACAGTACTGTTTTAAGTGAAAAACAGTATTAGTATTGATTAAGTTAGTAGGGAAAAACCCTTCTGAACAACTTTCGTGTTTTAAGTTTTTCCAAATTCGGCCTCTAAGGGCCTCAAATTTCACTTTTTTCCGAAACTGGTCAGTTTTACCCGAAAATGGCAGTTTTCGGTTTTAAGTTCGTTTTACGTCCTTTTACGCGCACTCTACCTCAACCGCTTGCAGCGGGAGCTTAAGATCAAACATGCAGCGCTTTCTAACGTAAAACATACATCCATGCAAATAAAAATTAACATCATGCATAAAGCACAAAAACCCTAATCAACATAACAAACACTTAACATGCAATATTGAAACCCTAACCATAATTAAATCAAGCACATGCTCTAATTTACTATCTAAGGCAGCAAATTAAAGTGAGCTTATGCTCATACAAATCAAGCTTGAAATACACTTAAATTTCCCAAATGAAATTTAAATAAAACACTTAGGGTTAGAGGAATTTACCTCTAGGGTTTGGAAGTTGGTTTACTAGCTTGGATTCCAAACTTCCTTACTCCTCCTTTTTGGCTGCCAACAAGTCCAGATTTCCCCTCCAAATGGGGTTCCAAATTTTTTATGACTCTAGATTTCTTTTGAATGAGGAAAACTTAAGTCTAGATCATGTTTGGAATAGAATATCGGTATAAGTTTGAGTTCTCGGTTAATTAGCTACGAGACTCAACGATGGATTACTTAGGCCAGTTTAAGGCAACTGTCACGCCCCGACTTCCCAAGCCGGGTCGTCACCTTACTTATATACTTAACTTAAACTTGCGGAAAATTTGGGAAAGATTTTTTTTTTTTTTTTTTTTTTTTTTTTTTTTTGAACTTTATTTTAAAACTTTCAACTTAAACTTTATCCTCAAACTTACACTTACTGATAGGTACTTACTCGAGTACCGAACTTTCAAACCTTCCTTGAAGGCCATCATAATCATGTTGTAGACCAAATCCGAACTAATGTGGATTGGTACCACAAGAGGCAACTTGCTTGCCATACATACATAAACCTCGTCCTTCATACTTAAAATGTCATGAAAATATGAAAATCCTTTTTCATTACAACATATTATATATATATATATATATATATTTTTTTTTTTGTTTAAAAGCCGTGGCAGTGTCCATCCCACATTTCACAGTCCACAGAATCAGCACTCGACAGTATTGCATCAGAGATTGCTGGCAGGTTGCTTACCTACAGCATAGACGTAAGACGTGAGCTTTCGCTCAGCAAGTACAACTGTTACATCCGTGACACAAAACATGTCGTTATGCATGAACCATTTATAATCTCTTATGAATCAATTATGGATTTATAACTTAATTAGTTCTATTCCTTTACATATCATGTGTGCTCGTACCGTGGTACATAGCCAAGGAATGGTTGGAGGCGGCAGTCCGTTTTAACTTAAACCATGAAACACAAAGTTTAACATAGAGTAGTTTAGGTAGCCTTTCAATCCAACTCAAACCATGAACCATACCATTTAAACCCGCCTTTGTGGCAAGTCGGCACGACACAACATCCTACTTGTCTTGTTCTTACCAAGTGGTTTAACATTAGTGAACATGCTTCATGATGTCACAATATTATAACATAATCAACATTAGCCATAACATGGCCTTCTTGAAAACATGGCATTGTTGAAAACACGGCATTTCATGTCATAACATAACTTAGCATATCATAGCCATAGCATAGCATAACACATTATCACATATCAGCACATTACATCAGGCAAGTAACAACAAAGGGCCTATGCTGTAGGCGGAGTTGTACTTACCTCTCTCGTTATGTCCTACGTAGTGCTGCTTCTCCTCTGGGTACAGCTGCAGGTTTCCTCCTGCTTGTTGAAGGACATGGGTAAGGGTCTAATTAGTATTGTGGAATGTTGGTGATCTAACCAACATATCTACATAATCCTAGTTGTATGTCCCCAATACTAGATGTCTTACTGGGTTACAAATAGTAACCCTATATCTTAGCCCAATTTATTAATCTTGGTATCCTTTAGGGTTATCTTGGGTAACCCTTAAGGTCAAACTAAAATCCACTTGTTAGTCAACCAAAGTCAACTATGGTCAACAATGGTCAACTTCGGTCAACTATGGTCAACTATTATTGGGTCAATCTTGGGCTTTGGGCTAAGCCCAGTAACTCGGGTACTATTCCCGGTTACGGTCCGTAATCGGCTTGCTTAAAATTTTATCTCAAAAATTCTATTTTCCCTTACTTGGAAAATTTAGGGAAATTAATCCCAAAACTTCATTCTTAACTTATAAAAATCCTTTACTTAAATCGTAAAAATCCAAACTCTTGGATTAGTGCTTTATAAAATCATTTGAGGTTGAAAACTGCCCTTGGAACAGTTTTCCATAATCAAAACAATAGTTTGTAGTAGAAAAACAGTTTTCTAGAAACATTTGTAAAGCTATTGGTGCAGAAATTTTCGGATTCCCTATGCACCCTTCGAAAAACGATCCCAGTTTAAAAATTGGTTCGTAATCTGAAAAAGTTTTCTTCACGAAAGTTGTAGCTCTCGAAAAATGCAAAAACTTTCGTGTTTTGCAAAAATTCCAATTCGGCCTAGATTCGTCCCAGTTTTTGTTTGAAACTGGCTGACCCCGAAAAACTGAGTGAAAACTAGGTCTGGGGTTCAGCCACGGGTTTTGGGGTCAACGGAGGCCATTGGGGACTTATTTTGAAAAACTGTCCAAGTTGCCCCCTAGGAAAAACCCTTCTGAACAACTTTCGTGTTTTACGTTTCTCCAAATTCGGCCTCTAAGGGCCTCAAATTTCACTTTCCCGAAACTGGTCAGTTTTACCCGAAAATGGCAGTTTTCGGTTTTAAGTTCGTTTTACGTCCTATTACGTGCACTCTACCTCAACCGCTTGCAGCGGGAGCTTAAGATCAAACATGCAGCGCTTTCTAACGTAAAACATACATTCATACATCATTTAAACATCTTGGGATATCTCACAAACACTTAGTGAGCATAAACCCTTAGCATGAAATTCTAGAGCATAAAATCATGCAACTAAACCTATTGCATGCAAATAAAATAGTGAGCTTATGCTCTTACAAATCAAGCTTGAAATACATTTAAATTTCCCAAATGAAATTTAAATAAAACACTTAGGGTTAGAGGAATTTACCTCTAGGGTTTGGAAGTGGTTTTACTAGCTTGGATTCCAAACTTCCTTACTCCTCCCTTTTGGCTGCCAACAAGTCCGGATTTCCCCTCCAAATGGGGTTCCAAATTTTCGGCCATAAACATAGGAAACAACACACATAAGCATCTAGATCCAAACTCAATAAAAGACTTAGGATTAAAGGGATTTACCTCTAAGGTTTGGAATTTGGTTTTCAAGCTTGGATCCCAAAATTTTTCCCTTTTCTTGGCTGCCACTACAACCGGCCTTCTCTCCAAATAGGGCTCCAAAAATTTTTCTAATCTTTGGCTTGGTTCTATGTGAAAATCCGGCCACTTCTAGCTTCAAAAATCCGGCCAAAATTGGATTTTTTTCTTCCTTTCTTTCTTGCTTCCTTGGGTTCGGTTTTTGGAGAGAAATTTTGACAGAGTTTCGGGTTCAATTCAATGCTCAAAATTTGTGAACCAACTATCCCTATTTATAGGTGAAACTTAAAGTTTCCTTAATTGCACATAAGGGTTTAATGAGCAAAATCCTTGCTCATCTACCCTCCCTAGGTGGCCGGCCATTCAAGGTGAGAATGAGCCAAAAAAATTTTGCTTGCTCAACAAGGTTTCTCTCTTGCTTACCTCATCAAGCCTATGTCACCTTGCTTGCATCACATGGCCTACATCATCAAGCAGAATTGCTTGCTCTCCAAGCCATAAGACATCCGGCCATTTGGTGATGTGTGAACCAAAAATTGGCTTGCTCACCAAGCTAATTGCATTGCTTACCTCACCCTTGCTTACCTCATCAAGCTTACCTCACCAAAGTAAAAGCTTGTTCTCCAAGGCTCTAAGACACCAAAGACAACCGGCCATTGTGTGAGCCAAGAATGGCTTGTCCAACAAGCTTGCTTGTTCACCAAGTTTACTTAGTCACCAAGTAACCCTTGCTTACCTCATCTTGATGACATAACCAAGCTTATCTAAGCATGCTTACATAAGCAAATTTCCTTGTTCCCCCAAGAATGAAGAACCGGCCATGAGGTGCCATGTGGACCAAAAATTGGCTTGTTCAACAAGCTTTGTTTGCCTTGTTCACCAAGCTACCCAATGTAACCGATCAATGTAACCGGCCATTGGCTTAGTTCAACTCTAGTTGGAGGCTTGGTTAGGAATATTCACAAATTTTATAATTCAAAAATTACATACTTACTTACTTTTCTTAAAATTGCACTTTAGTCCCTGTGAGGTGGACAGTGTTGGTGGATCCACTTGGCTTCAATTCCATACATAATGGTCCACTAAATTTCCAAAAATCCTTAAATATAGGGTTTCAGTTCATTTCCCTACTAACTTAATCAATACTAATACTGTTTTTCACTTAAAACAGTACTGTTTCACTAAATTGCAGTCCGGAGTTCATCTTCGTAAAATTGGACTGTATATGGATTTTTCTTCTTAGAACTTGAAACTGCTAAATCCCCATTGCTCCAAATATTATTCACGATTATTCTAGAGCGATCTCATACCTTGACTTTTTGGTCAACTTTGACTATCTTGGTCAAACTTTGACCATCATGAAATCATGAAATTTCATCACGTCATTTTCCTTAAAATGCCTTAAACTGGCCTAAGTAATCCATCGTTGAGTCTCGTAGCTAATTAACTGAGAACTCAAACTTATACCGATATTCTATTCCAAACATGATCTAGACTTAAGTTTTCCTCATTCAAAGGAAATCTAGGGTCATAAAAAATTCGGGTTATTACATTCTACCCTCCTTAAAAGATTTTCATCCTCGAAAATTAGAATAATTCTAGGTGGCTTTTCTTCAAGTCCACTATAAATTCATTGTAGTTTATTCTCATTTGAATAACTTAATAAGATCAGGTCTTTCATATAGAACCATAATCTTCTTTCATGTTCTATCATATCCTCATACTTTCATGCTTTCATTTCATAGCATCATACTTTCCTTTCATACTGCATCACAAGAACTATTTACATGAAAAACTGAGCAAGTATATCATATAACTTGCCATGTTTGAAAAGCAAATATATAACTTTTCCATACTTTAAAAACATATCGTATCACATAGCTTTTTCATATTTAAAAAGCATATTGTGTTTTATTATCTTGTCTTAACATGTGGGCCCGTAGTGTACGTACCAAAAGCGCGCAGCCTCCAGAAAAAGCTAGTTGCATTGCTTTTTCAAGTATGAAAAAGTTATATGATAAGATATGTTTTTCAAACATAGCAAGTTATATGATATACTTGCTCAACTTTTTATGTAAATAGTTCTTGTGATGCGGTATGAAGGGACAGTATGTATGAAAGTATGATAGTATATAAGAAAGTATGTAGAATGAAAGTAAGAAAGTAAGAATGTATGAAAGTAAGTATGAAGGTATAAAAGCATGATGATAGGATATGGAAGTAAGATTATGGTTCTATATAAGAGACATGATCCCATTAAAGGATTAAAATGGGAACTTGATCAAACCATTATGTATTAGTGGTGGATTTTAAGAAGAGTTACCTAGAAGTAACTGAATTTTCGAGGACGAAATTTTTTTTAAGGAGGGTAGAATGTAAGAACCCAAAATTTACGATGAACTTATGATTTCCTTAGAAATAAGGAAAATTTAAGTCTGAACCATATATGTCGATATAAAGCTCATGATCTGAGTTAAATATCGGAACATATTTGAGTTCTCGTTTAATTAGCTACGAGACTCAATAATAAGAGTTGTACTTACCATAATAGGTTGTTTTGTCAAGAACGGGGCCTTTTGAGGAAAAAGGACAAAATAGAAATTTATGATTTTCTTCGGGTCAACTTTGACCAAGTTGACTTTTGTTTTGCTTGGGCGCGTTTGAGTTGCATGTTTGTTCATGTGGGACGTTAGAATACGCTGCATGCTTGCTATCTAAGCTCCCACAAGCTCGGTTGGGGTAGTTTGCGCGAAATAGGACGTAAAATGAAAATAAGAACAAAACTGCCAGTACGGATGTGAACTGCCCAGTTTTGTAAAAAGTGGAATTTGAGGCCTTTGGTGGCCGAATTGAGAAAAACGTAAAACATTAAAGTTGTAGAGAACGATTTTTCCTAGAGGGTAACACGGACGGATTTCCAAAATGAGGCCCGAATGACCTCCGTTTACCCCAAAATCCGTGGCTGATCCCCAGACCCAGTTTTCACTCAGTTTTTCGGGGTCGGCCAGTTTCAAACAAAAACTGGGACGAATCTAGGCCGAATTGGAATTTTTGCAAAACATGAAAGTTTTAGCATTTTTCGAGTGCTACAACTTTCGTGAAGAAAACTTTTTCAAAATCGGAATGGATCATAAGGAGAATAAAAGAAACAACAAATATATATATATATATATATATAAAGTGTGTGGTCAGGCCACACTTCACGTATAAAAAAAAAAAAGAAAAAGAAAAAGAAAAGAAAAA
Organism: Ficus carica; assembly: GCA_009761775.1. Classification (NCBI taxonomy): domain Eukaryota; kingdom Viridiplantae; phylum Streptophyta; class Magnoliopsida; order Rosales; family Moraceae; genus Ficus; species Ficus carica. Next base: position 43,362 of record VYVB01000427.1, read on the forward strand.
GAATTATATATGTATGTGTGGTGTGGTCAGTCCACGTACAGAGAAGAAAAAAAAAAAAAAAAAAAAAAAAAGAGAGGATATTATCTTATCAGACCACTCTCTCTCTTTCTCTTCGATCTCTCTCTCTCTCTCTCTTCTTTTTCATTTTTCTCTTTCTCTTTCTCTCAGTCACGCACAACGCTGCCGTCATAAGAAGTCCCGACTCCGGCCAGCCACCGCCCCACGCGCCGGTGAACCTTGCAGCCCATTACCCGAGAGTCCAATAGTCGGAGTTTGGCCGCGTTACCATAAACTTTCAAGCATGATTTCGGTGTAATCCGACCTCTATTTTGCGAGCCGTTGGTTTCGTTGAGTTCCACTCGTCGAGAGGAACAAAGCCCAGTCCATCACCACTCCGATTGTTGCCGAAATTTTTCCCGGTCCGCCGCCGTCTTCTAGTTCATTTTCTTAATTTTTAGAGAAAACCGAACGTCGTTTGAAGAAGTGGACACCAGAAATGGGTTCCTCTCGTCGAGATCTTCGAAGCGGTGCCCATCTTTGTTCCGTTTGCTGCCGGTCAACACCGGTCAACACCGGTCAAAGTTAGTCAACACCGGTCAAAGTTGGTCAATGCCGGTCAACGCCGGTCAAAGTTGGTCAAAGCTGGTCAACACCGGTCAATGCTGGTCAACTGTCGCCGAATTTTGGAAGATCGCCTTTCTGACCTATTTTCGATGTTCCGGACATGTTTACAACCTCAGATTTGCGATATGAAATCTCGAAGGTTAAGAATGGCGATTAAAAGTTCAGTCGCTCGAAATTAAAAGGTGTTTGGAACGCCGACCAGGAATCGTTTTACTCACCCGAACGTCGTCGAACGATCTCGGTAGTAATCTTGACTACTTTAAGTCATTTATTGGATTGATTACATGCCTATTTATATGCTTTGAATTAAATATCAAAAAATATATATATATTTGATATTCAAGTTAATTAAGTGAAGTTGAATTATATCGAAATACGTTATATGTTAATATAATGAATGTGTTATGGATGGCATATCTTGCAGTTATGGTGTGCCAAAACTTTCTATAAACTGGTTTTATTGCAGGTTTAAATTTTGGGTATTAAGGAAAATAAGCTGTTATGCTGTCGGATTTTTATTAAAATCCAACCATAATTGGTGACTGAACTTATAATTAGTTTTATAAGTTCCACTCTCAAAATAATTTTATAATCGAGAGATCATATCTTGAGCCTTAAGTGGAAATGATCTATTAAGGAAGTTTTCCCAGATTCTAAGCAGATTTATTTAAGAAAAACCTGATTTTCCGGGACTGTGCAGGAAATAGGAAGTTCATGCACAGGTTTTTCAAAGGACAGTGTAAAAGCAAGAAATCCTTGCACATGCACTGACACTTAAGTTAAGAAACTGTTTTAAGGATGTGTTTTGTAAGTTCGACAGTTTTAACTGTCTTTACTTATAAGTTATGATTGTGTTAAAATACGGTTTGTATTCTTGTACAAGAATTAATGCAAATGATAACCTTTAATTTAATAACCGGTTAGGATACCGAGTTATCGAGTTGGGCCTTATCCTATAGTTACCGATAGTAATCTAGTAGATTGTTACTCTATAAGTAATAAGGCCTTAATAAGATTGGTAACCGAACGATTTACTGTTTATGTCTGGTTGGGCCATGAGCCCTAAGGTTACGGTTAGTAATCGACTGAGTTTTCATTAGTAGATGTGGGGAACATATAATTATTTATAACTAGGATTACCTATGGTTGTTGGTTGGGATACCAACATTTAATAATTATGATTTATAATAAAATATGACGATCCATATCTTACGTCCTGTTTAAAACAGGAATACGACATGTTATCGTGCCTCGATGGAACGATAGACCAAGAGCGTAGGATGAGAGGTAAGTACAACTCCACCTACAGCATGGACAAAACATTTTTGTTGCATGTTATGTTTTTAAGAGATCATGTATTGATTTACATGATTTACCTATGTTTATATTATGATAAGCTTATGATATGTTATGATAAGTTTAAGTTATGATAAGTTCATGTTATGTTATGATAAGTTTAAGTTATGATAAGTTCATGTTATGTTATGATAAGTTTAAGTTATGTCATGATAAGTTCATGTTATGTCATGATAAGTTTAAGTTATGTCATGATAAGTTCATGTTATGTTATCGTAAGTTTATGTTGTGTTATGATAAGTTTAAGTTATGTTATGATAAGTTTATGTTATGTTATGATAAGCTTATGTTATGTTATGATAAATTTATGATATGTTATAATAAGTTTAAGTTATGTCATGATAAGTTTGTGTTATGATATTATGCTATGATATGTTATGTTATAGTATGTTATGTTACGATAAGTTATATTATGATGTATTATGATTGAGATTATTTTATGTTATATGTTTGCATATGTGACATCATGAAGCATGTTCACGATTATTAAATCACATGGTAAGAATAAGTTAAGTTATGAGATAAGATAAGTAATGTTATGGTGTCGTACCGACTTGCCACAAGGGCGGGTTTAAACGGTTTCGTCTATGGTTTGAATTGGATTAGACTGGCTGCCCCAATCACTCTATGTAAACGATTAGTTTCATGATTTGATTTGGTTTGGACTGGCTGCCTCCAACCAGTCCATGGATATGTACCACGGTACGTGCACGTATGACATGTAAGAGAATATAACCAAGTTTAAATAAGAAAGCATAATTGATCTATAAGAGAACATAATCGGTTCACGCATTCTTGCACGTCAAAAATATTTTTGTGGATTGAATATTGTACTTACTGGGCAATTAGCTCATTACTTACGTTCATGCTGTAGGTAAGCGACCTAACGGCAATACTTGATGCAATACTGTGGAGAGTTGGTGCTGCGGACTGTGAAATGTGGAATGGACACCGCCACGGGTTTTGGAAAATATGTTTTGTAAAATACGTTTGTAAAATGTGTTTTATTATGTTCAAGAAAAGTTTCAAGTACGTATGGCAAGCAAGTTGCCTCGTGTTGTACCGATCCGCACTAGGTTGGGTCTGGTCCACAATCTTGGTACTCAGGTGAGTACATATGAATATATATGAAGATAAGTTAAGTTTTATGTATGAGAATAAGTATGAAACTAAGTCAGGTTTAAGCTTGAGAGTAAAAGAGTTTTAAAATAAAGTTTTAAAGAAAAAAAAAATTATTCTGGAATTTTCAGCAAGCTTAAAACTTTTTAAGAATTAAGTTAGGTCGCTTACCTAATATCAAGTATTGCCGTTAGGTCGCTTACCTACAGCATGAACGTAAGTAATGAGCTAATTGCCCAGTAAGTACAATATTCAATCCACAAAAACATTTTTGACGTGCAAGAATGCGTGAACCGATTATGTTCTCTTATAGATCAATTATGCTTTCTTATTTAAACTTGGTTATATTCTCTTACATGTCATACGTGCACGTACCGTGGTACATATCCATGGACTGGTTGGAGGCGGCCAGTCCAAACCAAATCAAACCATGAAACTAATCGTTTACATAGAGTGATTGGGGCAGCCAGTCCAATCCAATTCAAACCATAAACGAAACCGTTTAAACCCGCCCTTGTGGCAAGTCGGTACGACACCATAACATTACTTATCTTATCTCATAACTTAACTTATTCTTACCATGTGATTTAATAATCGTGAACATGCTTCATGATGTCACATATGAAACATATAACATAAAATAATCTCAATCATAATACATCATAACATAACTTATCGTAACATAACATACTATAACATAACATATCATAGCATAATATCATAACACAAACTTATCATGACATAAACATATCATAGCATAAACTTATCATAACATAAACTTATCACAACATAACTTAAACTTATTATAACATATCATAAATTTATCATAACATAACATAAGCTTATCATAACATAACATAAACTTATCATAACATAACTTAAACTTATCATAACACAACATAAACTTACGATAACATAACATGAACTTATCATGACATAACTTAAACTTATCATGACATAACATGAACTTATCATGACATAACTTAAACTTATCATAACATAACATGAACTTATCATAACTTAAACTTATCATAACATATCATAAGCTTATCATAATATAAACATAGGTAAATCATGTAAATCAATACATGATCTCTTAAAAACATAACATGCAGCAAAAACGTTTTGTCCATGCTGTAGGTGGAGTTGTACTTACCTCTCATCCTACGCTCTTGGTCTATCGTTCCATCGAGGCACGATAACATGTCGTATTCCTGTTTTAAACAGGACGTAAGATATGGATCGTCATATTTTATTATAAATCATAATTATTAAATGTTGGTATCCCAACCAACAACCATAGGTAATCCTAGTTATAAATAATTATATGTTCCCCACATCTACTAATGAAAACTCGGTCGATTACTAACCGTAACCTTAGGGCTCATGGCCCAACCAGACATAAACAGTAACTCGTTCGGTTACCAATCTTATTAAGGCCTTATTACTAATAGAGTAACAATCTACTAGATTACTATCGGTAACTATAGGATAAGGCCCAAGTCGATAACTCGGTGGCCCAACCGGTTATTAAATTAAAGGTTATCCTTTGCATTAATTCTTGTACAAGAATACAAACCGTATTTTAACACAATCATAACTTATAAGTAAAGACAGTTAAAAACTGTCGAACTTAGAAAACACATCCTTAAAACAGTTTCTTAACTTAAGTGTCAGTGCATGTGCAAGGATTTCTTGCTTTTACACTGTCCTTTGAAAAACCTGTGCATGAACTTCCTATTTCCTGCACAGTCCCGGAAAATCAGGTTTTTCTTAAATAAATCTGCTTAGAATCTGGGAAAACTTCCTTAATAGATCATTTCCACTTAAGGCTCAATATATGAGCTCTCGATTATAAAATTATTTTGAGAGTGGAACTTATAAAACTAATTATAAGTTCAGTCACCAATTATGGTTGGATTTTAATAAAAATCCGACAGCATAACAGCTTATTTCCTTAATACCCAAAATTTAAACCTGCAATAAAACCAGTTTATAGAAAGTTTTGGCACACCATAACTGCAAGATATGCCATCCATAACACATTCATTATATTAACATATAACGTATTTCGATATAATTCAACTTCACTTAATTAACTTGAATATCAAATATATATATATATTTTGATATTTAATTCAAAGCATATAAATAGGCATGTAATCAATCCAATAAATGACTTAAAGTAGTCAAGATTACTACCGAGATCGTTCGACGACGTTCGGGTGAGTAAAACGATTCCTGGTCGGCGTTCCAAACACCTTTTAATTTCGAGCGACTGAACTTTTAATCGCCATTCTTAACCTTCGAGATTTCATATCGCAAATCTGAGGTTGTAAACATGTCCGGAACATCGAAAATAGGTCGGAAAGGCGATATTTCAAAATTCGGCGATAGTTGACCAGCGTTGACCGGTGTTAACCAGCTTTGACCAACTTTGACCGGCGTTGACCGGCTTTGACCGGCGTTGACCAACTTTGACCGGCGTTGATCGGCAGCAAACGGAACAAAGATGGGCACCGCTTCGAAGATCTCGACGAGAGGAACCCATTTCTGGTGTCCACTTCTTCAAACGACGTTCGGTTTTCTCTAAAAATTAAGAAAATGAACTAGAAGACGGCGGCGGACCGGGAAAAATTCCGGCAACAATCGGAGTGGTGATGGACTGGGCTTTGTTCCTCTCGACGAGTGGAACTCAACGAAACCAACGGCTCGCAAAATAGAGGTCGGATTACACCGAAATCATGCTTGAAAGTTTATGGTACCGAAACTTTCCTAGCATTTTTCCGGCGAACGGCGGCGAGTGACGCGGCCAAACTCCGATTATTGGACTCTCGGGTAATGGGCTGCAAGGTTCACCGGCGCGTGGGGCGGGCTGGCCGGAGTCGGGACTTCTTATGACGGCAGCGTTGTGCGTGACTGAGAGAAAGAGAAAGAAAAAAATGAAAAAGAAGAGAGAGAGAGAGAGAGATCGAAGAGAAAGAGAGAGAGTGGTCTGATAAGATAATATCCTCTCTTTTTTTTTTTTTTTTTTCTCTTCTTTTTTTTCTCTTCTCTGTACGAGGACTGACCACACCACACATACATATATAATTCTTTTTCTTTTCTTTTTCTTTTTCTTTTTTTTTTTTTTTATACGTGAAGTGTGACCTGACCACACTTTATATATATATATATATTTGTTGTTTCTTTTATTCTCCTTATGATCCATTCCGATTTTGAAAAAGTTTTCTTCACGAAAGTTGTATCTCTCGAAAAATTCTAAAACTTTCATGTTTTGTAAAAATTCCAATTCGGCCTAGATTCGTCCCAGTTTTTGTTTGAAACTGGCTGACCCCGAAAAACTGAGTGAAAACTGGGTCTGGGGATCAGCCACGGGTTTTGGGGTAAACGTAGGTCATTGGGGCCTCATTTTGGAAATCCGTCCGTGTTACCCTCTAGGAAAAATCGTTCTCTACAACTTTTATGTTTTACGTTTTTCTCAATTCGGCATTCAAAGGCCTCAAATTCCACTTTTTACAAAACTGGGCAGTTCACATCCAAACTGGCAGTTTTGTTCTTATTTTCATTTTACGTCCTATTTCACGCAAACTACCCCAACCGAGCTTGTGGGGGCTTAGATAGCAAGCATGCAGCGTATTCTAACGTCCCACATGAACAAACATGCAACTCAAACGCGCCCAAGCAAAACAAAAGTCAACTTGGTCAAAGTTGACCCGAAGAAAATCATAAATTCTATTTTGTCCTTTTTTCCTCAAAAGGCCCCGTTCTTGACAAAACAACCTATTATGGTAAGTACAACTCTTATTATTGAGTCTCGTAGCTAATTAAACGAGAACTCAAATATATTCCGATATTTAACTCAGATCATGAGCTTTATATCGACATATATGGTTCAGACTTAAATTTTCCTTATTTCTAAGGAAATCATAAGTTCATCGTAAATTTTGGGTTCTTACATTCTACCCTCCTTAAAAAAATTTTCGTCCTCGAAAATTCAGTTACTTCTAGGTAACTCTTCTTAAAATCCACCACTAATACATAATGGTTTGATCAAGTTCCCATTTTAATCCTTTAATGGGATCATGTCTCTTATATAGAACCATAATCTTACTTCCATATCCTATCATCATGCTTTTATACCTTCATACTTACTTTCATACATTCTTACTTTCTTACTTTCATTCTACATACTTTCTTATATACTATCATACTTTCATACATACTGTCCCTTCATACCGCATCACAAGAACTATTTACATAAAAAGTTGAGCAAGTATATCATATAACTTGCTATGTTTGAAAAACATATCTTATCATATAACTTTTTCATACTTGAAAAAGCAATGCAACTAGCTTTGTCTGGAGGCTGCGCGCTTTTGGTACGTACACTACGGGCCCACATGTTAAGACAAGATAATAAAACACAATATGCTTTTTAAATATGAAAAAGCTATGTGATACGATATGTTTTTAAAGTATGGAAAAGTTATAAATTTGCTTTTCAAACATGGCAAGTTATATGATATACTTGCTCAGTTTTTCATGTAAATAGTACTTGTGATGCAGTATGAAAGGAAAGTATGATGGTATGAAATGAAAGCATGAAAGTATGAGGATATGATAGAACATGAAAGAAGATTATGGTTCTATATGAAAGACCTGATCTTATTAAGTTATTCAAATGAGAATAAACTACAATGAATTTATAGTGGACTTGAAGAAAAGCCACCTAGAATTATTCTAATTTTCGAGGACGAAAATCTTTTAATGAGGGTAGAATGTAATAACCCGAATTTTTTATGACTCTAGATTTCCTTTGAATGAGGAAAACTTAAGTCTAGATCATGTTTGGAATAGAATATCGGTATAAGTTTGAGTTCTCGGTTAATTAGCTACGAGACTCAACGATGGATTACTTAGGCCAGTTTAAGGCATTTTAAGGAAAATAACGTGATGAAATTTCATGATTTCATGATGGTCAAAGTTTGACCAAGATAGTCAAAGTTGACCAAAAAGTCAAGGTATGAGATCGCTCTAGAATAATCGTGAATAATATTTGGAGCAATGGGGATTTAGTAGTTTCAAGTTCTAAGAAGAAAAATCCATATACAGTCCAATTTTACGAAGATGAACTCCGGACTGCAATTTAGTGAAACAGTACTGTTTTAAGTGAAAAACAGTATTAGTATTGATTAAGTTAGTAGGGAAATGAACTGAAACCCTATATTTAAGGATTTTTGGAAATTTAGTGGACCATTATGTATGGAATTGAAGCCAAGTGGCTCCACCAACACTGTCCACCTCACAGGGACTAAAGTGCAATTTTAAGAAAAGTAAGTAAGTATGTAATTTTTGAATTATGGAATTTGTGGATATTCCTAACCAAGCCTCCAACTAGAGTTGAACTAAGCCAATGGCCGGTTACATTGATCGGTTACATTGGGTAGCTTGGTGAACAAGGCAAACAAAGCTTGTTGAACAAGCCAATTTTTTGTCCACATGGCACCTCATGGCCGGTTCTTCATTCTTGGGGGAACAAGGAAATTTGCTTATGTAAGCATGCTTAGGTAAGCTTGGTTATGTCATCAAGATGAGGTAAGCAAGGGTTACTTGGCGACTAAGTAAACTTGGTGAACAAGCAAGCTTGTTGGACAAGCCATTCTTGGCTCACACAATGGCCGGTTGTCTTTGGTGTCTTAGAGCCTTGGAGAACAAGCTTTTACCTTGGTGAGGTAAGCTTGATGAGGTAAGCAAGGGTGAGGTAAGCAATGCAATTAGCTTGGTGAGCAAGCCAATTTTTGGTTCACACATCACCAAATGGCCGGTTGTCTTATGGCTTGGAGAGCAAGCAATTCTGCTTGATGATGTAGGCCATGTGATGCAAGCAAGGTGACATAGGCTTGATGAGGTAAGCAAGAGAGAAACCTTGTTGAGCAAGCAAAATTTTTTTGGCTCATTCTCACCTTGAATGGCCGGCCACCTAGGGAGGGTAGATGAGCAAGGATTTTGCTCATTAAACCCTTATGTGCAATTAAGGAAACTTTAAGTTTCACCTATAAATAGGGGTAGTTGGTTCACAAATTTTGAGCATTGAATTGAACCCGAAACTCTGCCAAAATTTCTCTCCAAAAACCGAACCCAAGGAAGCAAGAAAGAAAGGAAGAAAAAAATCCAATTTTGGCCGGATTTTTGAAGCTAGAAGTGGCAGGATTTTCACATAGAACCAAGCCAAAGATTAGAAAAATTTTTGGACCCCTATTTGGAGAGAAGGCCGGTTGTAGTGGCAGCCAAGAAAAGGGAAAAATTTTGGGATCCAAGCTTGAAAACCAAATTCCAAACCTTAGAGGTAAATCCCTTTAATCCTAAGTCTTTTATTGAGTTTGGATCTAGATGCTTATGTGTGTTGTTTCCTATGTTTATGGCCGAAAATTTGGAACCCCATTTGGAGGGGAAATCCGGACTTGTTGGCAGCCAAAAGGGAGGAGTAAGGAAGTTTGGAATCCAAGCTAGTAAACCAACTTCCAAACCCTAGAGGTAAATTCCTCTAACCCTAAGTGTTTTATTTAAATTTCATTTGGGAAATTTAAATATATTTCAAGCTTGATTTGTAAGAGCATAAGCTCACTATTTTATTTGCATGCAATAGGTTTAGTTGCATGATTTTATGCTCTAGAATTTCATGCTAAGGGTTTATGCTCACTAAGTGTTTGTGAGATATCCCAAGATGTTTAAATGATGTATGAATGTATGTTTTACGTTAGAAAGCGCTGCATGTTTGATCTTAAGCTCCCGCTGCAAGCGGTTGAGGTAGAGTGCACGTAATAGGACGTAAAATGAACTTAAAACCGAAAACTGCCATTTTCGGGTAAAACTGACCAGTTTCGGGAAAAGTGAAATTTGAGACCCTTAGAGGCCGAATTTGGAGAAACTTAAAACATGAAAGTTGTTCAGAAGGGTTTTTCCTAGGGGGCAACGTTGACAGTTTTCAAAATAAGGCCCCAATGGCCTCCGTTTACCCCAAAACCCGTGGCTGAACCCCAGACCTAGTTTTCACTCAGTTTTTCGGGGTCATCCAGTTTCAAACAAAAACTGGGACGAATCTAGGCCGAATTGGAATATTTGCAAAACACGAAAGTTTTAGCATTTTTCGAGAGATACAACTTTCGTGAAGAAAAATTTTTCAGATTACGAACCAATTTTTAAACTAGGATCGTTTTTCGAAGGGTGCGCAGGGAATCCGAAAATTTCTGCACCACTAGCTTTACAAATGTTTCTAGAAAACTGTTTTTCTACTACAAACTATTGTTTTGATTATGGAAAACTGTTCCAAGGGCAGTTTTCAACCTCAAATGATTTTATAAAGCACTAATCCAAGAGTTTGGATTTTTACGATTTAAGTAAAGGATTTTTATAAGTTAAGAATGAAGTTTTGGGATTAATTTCCCTAAATTTTCCAAGTAAGGGAAAATAGAATTTTTGAGATAAAATTTTAAGCAAGCCGATTACGGACCGTAACCGGGAATAGTACCCGAGTTACTGGGCTTAGCCCAAAGCCCAAGATTGACCCAACAATAGTTGACCATAGTTGACCGAAGTTGACCATTGTTGACCATAGTTGACTTTGGTTGACTAACAAGTGGATTTTAGTTTGACCTTAAGGGTTACCCAAGATAACCCTAAAGGATACCAAGATTAATAAATTGGGCTAAGATATAGGGTTACTATTTGTAACCCAGTAAGACATCTAGTATTGGGGACATACAACTAGAATTATGTAGACATGTTGGTTAGATCACTAACATTCCACAATACTAATTAGACCCTTACCTATGTCCTTCAACAAGCAGGAGGAAACCTGCAGCTGTACCCAGAGGAGAAGCAGCACTACGTAGGACATAACGAGAGAGGTAAGTACAACTCCGCCTACAGCATAGGCCCTTTGTTGTTACTTGCCTGATGTAATGTGCTGATATGTGATAATGTGTTATGCTATGCTATGGCTATGATATGCTAAGTTATGTTATGACATGAAATGCCGTGTTTTCAACAATGCCATGTTTTCAAGAAGGCCATGTTATGGCTAATGTTGATTATGTTATAATATTGTGACATCATGAAGCATGTTCACTAATGTTAAACCACTTGGTAAGAACAAGACAAGTAGGATGTTGTGTCGTGCCGACTTGCCATAAAGGCGGGTTTAAATGGTATGGTTCATGGTTTGAGTTTGATTGGAAGGCTACCTAAACTACTCCATGTTAAACTTTGTGTTTCATGGTTTAAGTTAAAACGGACTGCCGCCTCCAACCATTCCTTGGCTATGTACCACGGTACGAGCACACATGATATGTAAAGGAATAGAACTAATTAAGTTATAAATCCATAATTGATTCATAAGAGATTATAAATGGTTCATGCATAACGACATGTTTTGTGTCGCGGATGTAACAGTTGTACTTGCTGCGCGAAAGCTCACGTCTTACGTCTATGCTGTAGGTAAGCAACCTGCCAGCAATCTCTGATGCAATACTGTGGAGTGCTGGTTCTGCGGACTGTGAAATGTGGGATGGACACTGCCACGGCTTTTAAACAAAAAAAAAAAATATATATATATATATATAAAATATGTTGTAATGAAAAAGGATTTTCATATTTTCATGACATTTTAAGTATGAAGGACGAGGTTTATGTATGTATGGCAAGCAAGTTGTCTCTTGTGGTACCAATCCACATTAGTTCGGATTTGGTCTACAACATGATTATGATGGCCTTCAAGGAAGGTTTGAAAGTTCGGTACTCGAGTAAGTACCTATCAGTAAGTGTAAGTTTGAGAATAAAGTTTAAGTTGAAAGTTTTAAAGTAAAGTTGAAAGGAAAAAAAAAAAAAAAAAAAAAAAACTGTCACGCCCCGACTTACACCATCTACGTAGGGGAACGACTACGTAGACGTGGGCCGGGTCGTCACCTTACTTACTTACTTAACTTAATTCTTAAAAAGTTTTAAGCTTGCTGAAAATTCCAGAGTAAAATTTTTTTTTTCTTTATTCTTTAAAGCTTTATTTTTAAGAAACTCAATCTTAAACTTGACTTATCCTCATGCATACTTATAGGTACTTACTCGAGTACCGAGCTTTCACACCTCATTGGAAAGCTATCTTATCATAATCAAATCGTGGACCAAACCCGACCTAGTACAGGTTGGTACAACACGAGGCAACTTGTTGCCATATTTGAAACTTTTCTTAAAACATACAATTACTTCCTTAAAAACATAATCAAAACACATTTTACAAACGTATTTTACAGAAACGTATTTTTCAAAACTCGTGGCGGTGTCCATTCCACATTTCACAGTCCGCAGCACCAACTCTCCACAGTATTGCATCAAATACTGCCGTTAGGTTGCTTACCTACAGCATGAACGTAAGTAATGAACTAATTGCCCAGTAAGTACAATATTCAATCCACAAAAACATTTTTCACGTGCAAGAATGCGTGAACCGATTATGTTCTCTTATAGATCAATTATGCTTTCTTATTTAAACTTGGTTATATTCTCTTACATGTCATACGTGCACGTACCGTGGTACATATCCATGGACTGGTTGGAGGCGGCCAGTCCAAACCAAATCAAACCATGAAACTAATCGTTTACATAGAGTGATTGGGGCAGCCAGTCCAATCCAATTCAAACCATAGAACGAAACCGTTTAAACCCCGCCCTTGTGGCAAGTCGGTACGACACCATAACATTACTTATCTTATCTCATAACTTAACTTATTCTTACCATGTGATTTAATAATCGTGAACATGCTTCATGATGTCACATATGCAACATATAACATAAAATAATCTCAATCATAATACATCATAACATAACTTATCGTAACATAACATACTATAACATAACATATCATAGCATAATATCATAACATAAACTTATCATGACATAAACATATCATAGCATTAACTTATCATAACATAAATTTATCACAACATAACTTAAAACTTATTATAACATATCATAAATTATCATAACATAACATAAGCTTATCATAACATAACATAAACTTATCATAACATAACTTAAACTTATCATAACACAACATAAACTTACGATACATAACATGAACTTATCATGACATAACTTAAACTTATCATGACATAACATGAACTTATCATGACATAACTTAAACTTATCATAACATAACATGAACTTATCATAACTTAAACTTATCATAACATATCATAAGCTTATCATAATATAAACATAGGTAAATCATGTAAATCAATACATGATCTCTTAAAAAGATAACATGCAACAAAAACGTTTTGTCCATGCTGTAGGTGGAGTTGTACTTACCTCTCATCCTACGCTCTTGGTCTATCGTTCCATCGAGGCACGATAACATGTCGTATTCCTGTTTTAAACAGGACGTAAGATATGGATCGTCATATTTTATTATAAATCATAATTATTAAATGTTGGTATCCCAACCAACAACCATAGGTAATCCTAGTTATAAATAATTATATGTTCCCCACATCTACTAATGAAAACTCGGTCGATTACTAACCGTAACCTTAGGGCTCATGGCCCAACCAGACATAAACAGTAACTCGTTCGGTTACCAATCTTATTAAGGCCTTATTACTTATAGAGTAACAATCTACTAGATTACTATCGGTAACTATAGGATAAGGCCCAACTCGATAACTCGGCATCCTAACCGGTTATTAAATAAAGGTTATCCTTTGCATTAATTCTTGTACAAGAATACAAACCGTATTTTAACACAATCATAACTTATAAGTAAAGACAGTTAAAACTGTCGAACTTAGAAAACACATCCTTAAAACAGTTTCTTAACTTAAGTGTCAGTGCATGTGCAAGGATTTCTTGCTTTTTACACTGTCCTTTGAAAACCTGTGCATGAACTTCCTATTTCCTGCACAGTCCCGGAAAATCAGGTTTTTCTTAAATAAATCTGCTTAGAATCTGGGAAAACTTCCTTAATAGATCATTTCCACTTAAGGCTCAATATATGAGCTCTCGATTATAAAATTATTTTGAGAGTGGAACTTATAAAACTAATTATAAGTTCAGTCACCAATTATGGTTGGATTTTAATAAAAATCCGACAGCATAACAGCTTATTTTCCTTAATACCCAAAATTTAAACCTGCAATAAAACCAGTTTATAGAAAGTTTTGGCACACCATAACTGCAAGATATGCCATCCATAACACATTCATTATATTAACATATAACGTATTTCGATATAATTCAACTTCACTTAATTAACTTGAATATCAAATATATATATATATTTTGATATTTAATTCAAAGCATATAAATAGGCATGTAATCAATCCAATAAATGACTTAAAGTAGTCAAGATTACTACCGAGATCGTTCGACGACGTTCGGGTGAGTAAAACGATTCCTGGTCGGCGTTCCAAACACCTTTTAATTTCGAGCGACTGAACTTTTAATCGCCATTCTTAACCTTCGAGATTTCATATCGCAAATCTGAGGTTGTAAACATGTCCGGAACATCGAAAATAGGTCGGAAAGGCGATATTTCAAAATTCGGCGATAGTTGACCAGCGTTGACCGGTGTTTAACCAGCTTTGACCAACTTTGACCGGCGTTGACCGGCTTTGACCGGCGTTGACCAACTTTGACCGGCGTTGATCGGCAGCAAACGGAACAAAGATGGGCACCGCTTCGAAGATCTCGACGAGAGGAACCCATTTCTGGTGTCCACTTCTTCAAACGACGTTCGGTTTTCTCTAAAAATTAAGAAAATGAACTAGAAGACGGCGGCGGACCGGGAAAAATTCCGGCAACAATCGGAGTGGTGATGGACTGGGCTTTGTTCCTCTCGACGAGTGGAACTCAACGAAACCAACGGCTCGCAAAATAGAGGTCGGATTACACCGAAATCATGCTTGAAAGTTTATGGTACCGAAACTTTCCTAGCATTTTTCCGGCGAACGGCGGCGAGTGACGCGGCCAAACTCCGATTATTGGACTCTCGGGTAATGGGCTGCAAGGTTCACCGGCGCGTGGGGCGGGCTGGCCGGAGTCGGGACTTCTTATGACGGCAGCGTTGTGCGTAACTGAGAGAAAGAGAAAGAAAAAAATGAAAAAGAAGAGAGAGAGAGAGAGAGATCGAAGAGAAAGAGAGAGAGTGGTCTGATAAGATAATATCCTCTCTTTTTTTTTTTTTTTTCTCTTCTTTTTTTTCTCTTCTCTGTACGAGGACTGACCACACCACACATACATATATAATTCTTTTTCTTTTCTTTTTCTTTTTCTTTTTTTTTTTTTTTATACGTGAAGTGTGACCTGACCACACTTTATATATATATATATATTTGTTGTTTCTTTTATTCTCCTTATGATCCATTCCGATTTTGAAAAAGTTTTCTTCACGAAAGTTGTATCTCTCGAAAAATTCTAAAACTTTCATGTTTTGTAAAAATTCCAATTCGGCCTAGATTCGTCCCAGTTTTTGTTTGAAACTGGCTGACCCCGAAAAACTGAGTGAAAACTGGGTCTGGGGATCAGCCACGGGTTTTGGGGTAAACGTAGGTCATTGGGGCCTCATTTTGGAAATCCGTCGTGTCACCCTCTAGGAAAAATCGTTCTCTACAACTTTTATGTTTTACGTTTTTCTCAATTCGGCCTCCAAAGGCCTCAAATTCCACTTTTTACAAAACTGGGCAGTTCACATCCGAGCTGGCAGTTTTGTTCTTATTTTCATTTTACGTCCTATTTCGCGCAAACTACCCCAACCGAGCTTGTGGGAGCTTAGATAGCAAGCATGCAGCGTATTCTAACATCCCACATGAACAAACATGCAACTCAAACGCGCCCAAGCAAAACAAAAGTCAACTTGGTCAAAGTTGACCCGAAGAAAATCATAAATTTCTATTTTGTCCTTTTTTCCTCAAAAGGCCCCGTTTTTGACAAAACAACCTATTATGGTAAGTACAACTCTTATTATTGAGTCTCGTAGCTAATTAAACGAGAACTCAAATATATTCCGATATTTAACTCAGATCATGAGCTTTATATCGACATATATGGTTCAGACTTAAATTTGCATTCATACATCATTTAAACATCTTGGGATATCTCACAAACACTTAGTGAGCATAAACCCTTAGCATGAAATTCTAGAGCATAAAATCATGCAACTAAACCTATTGCATGCAAATAAAATAGTGAGCTTATGCTCTTACAAATCAAGCTTTAAATACATTTAAATTTCCCAAATGAAATTTAAATAAAACACTTAGGGTTAGAGGAATTTACCTCTAGGGTTTGGAAGTTGGTTTACTAGCTTGAATTCCAAACTTCCTTACTCCTCCCTTTTGGCTGCCAACAAGTCCGGATTTCCCCTCCAAATGGGGTTCCAATTTTCAGCCATGCACATACAAACATACACATAAATATCCCATCTAACTTGCATGGAAAAAAGTTAGGGTTTGAGGGAGTTTTACCTTAGCTAACCCTAGGGATGGGTTAGGGTATGCAAACCGAAATCTCCCTCCCTTTTGGCTCTCCAAACACTCCGCTCTAGCTCCCCAAATGGCACCAAAATTTTTCACCCCTTTCTTCCTCACCCCTGCACGGCCACTGCCCAGAAATTGGGTCCAAAATTTCCAGATTTGCCCTTGGTTTCTAGCTTGAAACCGAACATGCACACTAACTAGCCTCCCTTGAGGAAGGCCTACTAAAATCCACTTGTTAGTCAACCAATTTATTAATGAGGTGTGAAAGCTCGGTACTCGAGTAAGTACCTATAAGTATGCATGAGGATAAGTCAAGTTTAAGATTGAGTTTCTTAAAAATAAAGCTTTAAAGAATAAAGAAAAAAAAATTTTACTCTGGAATTTTCAGCAAGCTTAAAACTTTTTAAGAATTAAGTTAAGTAAGTAAGTAAGGTGACGACCCGGCCCACGTCTACGTAGTCGTTCCCCTACGTAGATGGTGTAAGTCGGGGCGTGACAGTTTGGTATCAGAGCAAGGTTTTCTTGCCATCCAATTTCACAGTTCTGCCGCCAGAACCACAGTTTTGTAAGTTGTTTTCTTACTCTGTCTTATGTATAGTCATAAGATTAGTACAAAGACATGTACCTGGTATTAAACCCAGGTTAGATTTTCAGGATCGAAAATGGCAGTGAAGCTTCGTTAGCATTTCAAGGAATAGAGGAGGAGCTCCGACTCCGCACCCTCGACAGGACCCAAGAAGTGGTTTCACATAATGGGGATTCTTCTCCGGTTATGTGCTGCAAGGACATATTTCTAGGCTATGTTACGTTGCCAGCCAACAACAAGACGAGGAGGCTCGAGTATGGGGCCTTAGCATGGAGACTTAAGAGGAGGCTCCTAAATGTTATTTTTATAACACTCAGGACCGCCTATGTTCGGTAGTGTCACGATTCCATGATATACCAGGATGCGTATACGAGACGATATCTCAACTATGTTGCAGCTTGGCGCAAATAACTCTATGGGTTATTACGGCTAGTGGATCAGAGTTGCGCAGCAAAAGCATGGTGGATACGCTACGTTTACGATATGATATGAAGAGATTGCTAGAAATCTCTAGTAGGATAAGTTAGACAAGTTACGATATGATAAGTTAAGTTATGAAAGTAAGAATGGACGTTAGAATTAGAAACGAGAAATTGGTTTGTCGTAGATACGACCGAACCAAATTTTTCGTAAGAGCCTAATCTTGTAGCTATAGTGTCTAAGTTGCAAAGATACTTGCTAGATTATCAACAAGAGATAGGA
Organism: Ficus carica; assembly: GCA_009761775.1. Classification (NCBI taxonomy): domain Eukaryota; kingdom Viridiplantae; phylum Streptophyta; class Magnoliopsida; order Rosales; family Moraceae; genus Ficus; species Ficus carica. Next base: position 61,279 of record VYVB01000427.1, read on the forward strand.
TCGATGCTATAAAAGCTAAAGTTTCATATTTATGGAAATTATGCCCTAGTAAGGGAAATTATGTGATATTGGGAAGTTTAGACATTCCTAAGAATTATGATAATGAAAGACAAGTTTGAAGCAAAGAGAAAAAGCTTCTACTATCCAAGAAGTAGTTGGACATTTTAAGTGTACCTTTCAATGCATCACTCGAACGATATTATGCTTTTCCAAGATTGGCTTTAAAAGAATTCAAAGAAAATATTTTTATAAAAGATCTTATGTTTAATAGAACCCCCTCATTTTATGTAAGACGGCCAAATCCTTGAGGAAGAAATTCCAAGATAGGGGCTGTCATGAAAAATAAGGGTTCCAAGATAGGAGCCATAGGCCGAAAACCTTGAGGACGAGTCCAAGAAAGGGGCCACCAGGAAAAGCAAAGGGTTCTAATAGCATAAGATCAAGTTTCAAGAAAGAAACTATGTTCAAGAACGAGTTTTGAGTACAGAATATGATATGTTTTCCAAGTAAGGAAGAAACATGTGTGTTCCAAGCATGGAAAAATTTTTTTATGATAAACTTTTCAAGTATGAAAAAGTTACATGAAATATGTTTTCAAAATATGGCAAGTTATATATGATATACTTGCTCAACTTTTTACGTAAATGATTCTCGTGATGCAATAGGAAAGGAAAGTATGTAAGTATGTAAGTATGCAGTATGATCAGTATGACAAGTAAGAAAGGAAAGTATGTATGTTAGCATGAAGTATGATGATAAGTATGTAAGTATGATGATAAGATAAGAAAGTATGATGAAAGTAAGCATGAAAGTACGAAAGTAAGAGGATATGGAGTATGAATTATGAGGCTATAGATGTAAAATTATGGTTCTGTATAAGAGATATGATCCCATTAAAGTGTTAAAATGGGAACATGAACGAACCATTATGAACCTATGGTGGATTTTTGAGAAAAGTCATCTAGATACATCCGAATTTTCGAGGACGAAAATTTTTAAGGAAGGTAGATTGTAATACCTAGATTTTTCATGTCACTAATTTCTTCTTAAGAAATTAGATTCTATGCCATGAAGGTATTTATGAAAAAGTTCAAGTAAGAGCTTTTGTTTGATTATGTGAATTCTTTTGGATCAGTAAGACTCAAAATAGGTTTTTAAGGTTAGAAAACGCTCTTTCAAGTCAAAAAGGACGAAAAAGGACGTAATTTCAAAAAAGTCAAAGTTTGACCGAAAAAGTCAAATTTGACCAAGAAAGTCAAAGTTTGACCAAGAGTGGTCAACGGATTGACTTGGCAGTATTGTATGATGCAGTACGAGAAAATACTGTAAAATATGTCAGTATGGGCGAGATAGCTCAAATAGGCTTTAAAACCACCCTAGAAAATCAAGCACACCTAGTTAAGGTCAAGGGCAAAAGGTCGTGAAAATATGAAAAACTTAGTCACCAAGTAACCCATTGGGGCCGGTCACATGCAGGGGCAAAAATGTCAAAATTTTCACTTTTGGGGTAAAAGTGTAAATTTGGAAAATTGATGATGTAAGCACATGATGTCATCAATATGATGTCATCATGATGAGATAAGCTTGGCTTGTTCACCAAGAAGCAACCGGCCACCTAGGGGGCATTTTTGTAAGAATTTTGCCTTTTGGGGCAAAAGTGTAATTTTTAGAAATTAGTGATGTAAGCATGATGTAAGCACATGATGTCATCAAGATGATGTCATCATGATGAGGTAAGCAAAACTTGGGCTCCAAGGCAGCCAATGACCGGCCAACACCTAGAGGGCATAAATGCAAGAATTTAAACTTTTGGGGCCAAAGTGCAAATTTTGGAAATTGGGTGATGTAAGCATGTGATGTCACCAAGATGAGGTCATCTTGCCTTGCTCTCCAAGTTGACAGCCGGCCATCTTGACACCTAGCATGCCAATTGCATGATTTTCTCAAAATTTAGGGACTAAAATGTAATTTTTAGAAAGTTTGCATTTGCCTATAAATAGGGGTGGCATTTAATCATTTAAATCAGAAAATTTGGCCAAACTCTTGCCATTTTTCTGCAGAAAAATCCGAGAGAGAGAGGAGGAGAGAAACCAAGAGAGAACCAAGAGAAAAAAAGTTGGAAAAAGCCAAGGGAGGCTAGTTAGTGTGCATGTTCGGTTTCAAGCTAGAAACCAAGGGCAAATCTGGAAATTTTAGACCCAATTTCTGGGCAGTGGCCGTGCAGGGGTGAGGAAGAGAGGGGTGAAAAATTTTGGTGCCATTTGGTGAGCTAGAGCGGAGTGTTTGGAGAGCCAAAAGGGAGGGAGATTTCGGTTTGCATACCCTAACCCATCCCTAGGGTTAGCTAAGGTAAAACTCCCTCAAACCCTAACTTTTTTCCATGCAAGTTAGATGGGATATTTATGTGTATGTTTGTATGTGCATGGCTGAAAATTGGAACCCCATTTGGAGGGGAAATCCGGACTTGTTGGCAGCCAAAAGGGAGGAGTAAGGAAGTTTGGAATTCAAGCTAGTAAACCAACTTCCAAACCCTAGAGGTAAATTCCTCTAACCCTAAGTGTTTTATTTAAATTTCATTTGGGAAATTTAAATGTATTTCAAGCTTGATTTGTAAGAGCATAAGCTCACTATTTTATTTGCATGCAATAGGTTTAGTTGCATGATTTTATGCTCTAGAATTTCATGCTAAGGGTTTATGCTCACTAAGTGTTTGTGAGATATCCCAAGATGTTTAAATGATGTATGAATGCAAATTTAAGTCTGAACCATATATGTCGATATAAAGCTCATGATCTGAGTTAAATATCGGAATATATTTGAGTTCTCGTTTAATTAGCTACGAGACTCAATAATAAGAGTTGTACTTACCATAATAGGTTGTTTTGTCAAGAACGGGGCCTTTTGAGGAAAAAAGGATAAAATAGAAATTTATGATTTTCTTCGGGTCAACTTTGACCAAGTTGACTTTTGTTTTGCTTGGGCGCGTTTGAGTTGCATGTTTGTTCATGTGGGACGTTAGAATACGCTGCATGCTTGCTATCTAAGCTCCCACAAGCTCGGTTGGGGTAGTTTGCGCGAAATAGGACGTAAAATGAAAATAAGAACAAAACTGCCAGTTCGGATGTGAACTGCCCAGTTTTGTAAAAAGTGGAATTTGAGGCCTTTGGAGGCCGAATTGAGAAAAACATTAAACATAAAAGTTGTAGAGAACGATTTTTCCTAGAGGGTAACATGGACGGATTTCCAAAATGAGGCCCCAATGACCTCCGTTTACCCCAAAACCCGTGGCTGATCCCCAGACCCAGTTTTCACTCAGTTTTTCGGGGTCAGCCAGTTTCAAACAAAAACTGGGACGAATCTAGGCCGAATTGGAATTTTACAAAACATGAAAGGTTTAGCATTTTTCGAGAGCTACAACTTTCGTGAAGAAAACTTTTTCAAAATCGGAATGGATCATAAGGAGAATAAAAGAAACAACAAATATATATATATATATATATATATAAAGTGTGTGGTCAGGCCACACTTCACGTATAAAAAAAAAAAAGAAAAGAAAAAGAAAAGAAAAAGAATTATATATGTATGTGTGGTGTGGTCAGTCCACGTACAGAGAAGAGAAAAAAAAAAAAAAAAAAAAAAAAGAGAGGATATTATCTTATCAGACCACTCTCTCTCTTTCTCTTCGATCTCTCTCTCTCTCTCTTCTTTTTCATTTTTCTCTTTCTCTTTCTCTCAGTCACGCACAACGCTGCCGTCATAAGAAGTCCCGACTCCGGCCAGCCACCGCCCCACGCGCCGGTGAACCTTGCAGCCCATTACCCGAGAGTCCAATAGTCGGAGTTTGGCCGCGTCACTCGCCGCCGTTCGCCGGAAAAATGCTAGGAAAGTTTCGGTACCATAAACTTTCAAGCATGATTTCGGTGTAATCCGACCTCTATTTTGCGAGCCGTTGGTTTCGTTGAGTTCCGCTCGTCGAGAGGAACAAAGCCCAGTCCATCACCACTCCGATTGTTGCCGGAATTTTTCCCGGTCCGCCGCCGTCTTCTAGTTCATTTTCTTAATTTTTAGAGAAAACCGAACGTCGTTTGAAGAAGTGGACACCAGAAATGGGTTCCTCTCGTCGAGATCTTCGAAGCGGTGCCCATCTTTGTTCCGTTTGCTGCCGGTCAACGCCGGTCAACACCGGTCAAAGTTGGTCAACGCCGGTCAAAGCCGGTCAATGTCGGTCAATGCCGGTCAAAGCCGGTCAAAGTTGGTCAACGCCGGTCAACGCCGGTCAAAGTTGGTCAAAGATGGGCACCGCTTCGAAGATCTCGACGAGAGGAACCCATTTCTGGTGTCCACTTCTTCAAACGACGTTCGGTTTTCTCTAAAAATTAAGAAAATGAACTAGAAGACGATGGCGGACCGGGAAAAAATTCCGGCAACAATCGGAGTGGTGATGGACTGGGCTTTGTTCCTCTCGACGAGTGGAACTCAACAAAACCAACGGCTCGCAAAATAGAGGTCGGATTACACCGAAATCATGCTTGAAAGTTTATGGTACCGAAACTTTCCTAGCATTTTTCCGACGAACGGCGGCGAGTGACGCGGCCAAACTCCGACTATTGGACTCTCGGGTAATGGGCTGCAAGGTTCACCGGCGCGTGGGGCGGTGGCTGGCCGGAGTCGGGACTTCTTATGACGGCAGCATTGTGCGTGACTGAGAGAAAGAGAAAGAGAAAAATGAAAAAGAAGAGAGAGAGAGAGAGAGATCGAAGAGAAAGAGAGAGAGTGGTCTGATAAGATAATATCCTCTCTTTTTTTTTTTTTTTTTTTCTCTTCTCTGTACGTGGACTGACCACACCACACATACATATATAATTCTTTTTCTTTTTCTTTTTCTTTTATACGTGAAGTGTGGCCTGACCACACACTTTATATATATATATATTTGTTGTTTCTTTTATTCTCCTTATGATCCATTCCGATTTTGAAAAAGTTTTCTTCATGAAAGTTGTAGCTCTCGAAAAATGCTAAAACTTTCATGTTTTGCAAAAATTCCAATTCGGCCTACATTCGTCCCAGTTTTTGTTTGAAACTGGCTGACCCCGAAAAACTGAGTGAAAACTGGGTCTGGGGATCAGCCACGGGTTTTGGGGTAAACGGAGGTCATTGGGGCCTCATTTTGGAAATCCGTCCGTGCTACCCTCTAGGAAAAATCGTTCTCTACAACTTTTATGTTTTACGTTTTTCTCAATTCGGCCTCCAAAGGCCTCAAATTCCACTTTTTACAAAACTGGGCAGTTCACATCCAAACTGGCAGTTTTGTTCTTATTTTCATTTTACGTCCTATTTCACGCAAACTACCCCAACCGAGCTTGTGGGGGCTTAGATAGCAAGCATGCAGCGTATTCTAACGTCCCACATGAACAAATATGCAACTCAAACGCGCCCAAGCAAAACAAAAGTCAACTTGGTCAAAGTTGACCCGAAGAAAATCATAAATTTCTATTTTGTCCTTTTTTCCTCAAAAGGCCCCGTTCTTGACAAAACAACCTATTATGGTAAGTACAACTCTTATTATTGAGTCTCGTAGCTAATTAAACGAGAACTCAAATATATTCCGATATTTAACTCAGATCATGAGCTTTATATCGACATATATGGTTCAGACTTAAATTTTCCTTATTTCTAAGGAAATCATAAGTTCATCGTAAATTTTGGGTTCTTACATTCTACCCTCCTTAAAAAAATTTTCGTCCTCGAAAATTCAGTTACTTCTAGGTAACTCTTCTTAAAATCCACCACTAATACATAATGGTTTGATCAAGTTCCCATTTTAATCCTTTAATGGGATCATGTCTCTTATATAGAACCATAATCTTACTTCCATATCCTATCATCATGCTTTTATACCTTCATACTTACTTTCATACATTCTTACTTTCTTACTTTCATTCTACATACTTTCTTATATACTATCATACTTTCATACATACTGTCCCTTCATACCGCATCACAAGAACTATTTACATAAAAAGTTGAGCAAGTATATCATATAACTTGCTATGTTTGAAAAACATATCTTATCATATAACTTTTTCATACTTGAAAAAGCAATGCAACTAGCTTTGTCTGGAGGCTGCGCGCTTTTGGTACGTACACTACGGGCCCACATGTTAAGACAAGATAATAAAACACAATATGCTTTTTAAATATGAAAAAGCTATGTGATACGATATGTTTTTAAAGTATGGAAAAGTTATAAATTTGCTTTTCAAACATGGCAAGTTATATGATATACTTGCTCAGTTTTTCATGTAAATAGTACTTGTGATGCAGTATGAAAGGAAAGTATGATGGTATGAAATGAAAGCATGAAAGTATGAGGATATGATAGAACATGAAAGAAGATTATGGTTCTATATGAAAGACCTGATCTTATTAAGTTATTCAAATGAGAATAAACTACAATGAATTTATAGTGGACTTGAAGAAAAGCCACCTAGAATTATTCTAATTTTCGAGGACGAAAATCTTTTAATGAGGGTAGAATGTAATAACCCGAATTTTTTATGACTCTAGATTTCCTTTGAATGAGGAAAACTTAAGTCTAGATCATGTTTGGAATAGAATATCGGTATAAGTTTGAGTTCTCGGTTAATTAGCTACGAGACTCAACGATGGATTACTTAGGCCAGTTTAAGGCATTTTAAGGAAAATAACGTGATGAAATTTCATGATTTCATGATGGTCAAAGTTTGACCAAGATAGTCAAAGTTGACCAAAAAGTCAAGGTATGAGATCGCTCTATAATAATCGTGAATAATATTTGGAGCAATGGGGATTTAGTAGTTTCAAGTTCTACGAAGAAAAATCCATATACAGTCCAATTTTACGAAGATGAACTCCGGACTGCAATTTAGTGAAACAGTACTGTTTTAAGTGAAAAACAGTATTAGTATTGATTAAGTTAGTAGGGAAATGAACTGAAACCCTATATTTAAGGATTTTTGGAAATTTAGTGGACCATTATGTATGGAATTGAAGCCAAGTGGCTCCACCAACACTGTCCACCTCACAGGGACTAAAGTGCAATTTTAAGAAAAGTAAATAAGTATGTAATTTTTGAATTATGGAATTTGTGGATATTCCTAACCAAGCCTCCAACTAGAGTTGAACTAAGCCAATGGCCGGTTACATTGATCGGTTACATTGGGTAGCTTGGTGAACAAGGCAAACAAAGCTTGTTGAACAAGCTAATTTTTGGTCCACATGGCACCTCATGGCCGGTTCTTCATGCTTGGGGGAACATGGAAATTTGCTTATGTAAGCATGCTTAGGTAAGCTTGGTTATGTCATCAAGATGAGGTAAGCAAGGGTTACTTGGTGACTAAGTAAACTTGGTGAACAAGCAAGCTTGTTGGACAAGCCATTCTTGGCTCACACAATGGCCGGTTGTCTTTGGTGTCTTAGAGCCTTGGAGAACAAGCTTTTACCTTGGTGAGGTAAGCTTGATGAGGTAAGCAAGGGTGAGGTAAGCAATGCAATTAGCTTGGTGAGCAAGCCAATTTTTGGTTCACACATCACCAAATGGCCGGTTGTCTTATGGCTTGGAGAGCAAGCAATTCTGCTTGATGATGTAGGCCATGTGATGCAAGCAAGGTGACATAGGCTTGATGAGGTAAGCAAGAGAGAAACCTTGTTGAGCAAGTAAATTTTTTTTGGCTCATTCTCACCTTGAATGGCCGGCCACCTAGGGAGGGTAGATGAGCAAGGATTTTGCTCATTAAACCCTTATGTGCAATTAAGGAAACTTTAAGTTTCACCTATAAATAGGGGTAGTTGGTTCACAAATTTTGAGCATTGAATTGAACCCGAAACTCTGCCAAAATTTCTCTCCAAAAACCGAACCCAAGGAAGCAAGAAAGAAAGGAAGAAAAAAATCCAATTTTGGCCGGATTTTTGAAGCTAGAAGTGGCCGGATTTTCACATAGAACCAAGCCAAAGATTAGAAAAATTTTTGGAGCCCTATTTGGAGAGAAGGCCGGTTGTAGTGGCAGCCAAGAAAAGGGAAAAATTTTGGGATCCAAGCTTGAAAACCAAATTCCAAACCTTAGAGGTAAATCCCTTTAATCCTAAGTCTTTTATTGAGTTTGGATCTAGATGCTTATGTGTGTTGTTTCCTATGTTTATGGCCGAAAATTTGGAACCCCATTTGGAGGGGAAATCCGGACTTGTTGGCAGCCAAAAGGGAGGAGTAAGGAAGTTTGGAATCCAAGCTAGTAAACCAACTTCCAAACCCTAGAGGTAAATTCCTCTAACCCTAAGTGTTTTATTTAAATTTCATTTGGGAAATTTAAATATATTTCAAGCTTGATTTGTAAGAGCATAAGCTCACTATTTTATTTGCATGCAATAGGTTTAGTTGCATGATTTTATGCTCTAGAATTTCATGCTAAGGGTTTATGCTCACTAAGTGTTTGTGAGATATCCCAAGATGTTTAAATGATGTATGAATGTATGTTTTATGTTAGAAAGCGCTGCATGTTTGATCTTAAGCTCCCGCTGCAAGCGGTTGAGGTAGAGTGCACGTAATAGGACGTAAAACGAACTTAAAACCGAAAACTGCCATTTTCGGGTAAAACTGACTAGTTTCGGGAAAAGTGAAATTTGAGGCCCTTAGAAGCCGAATTTGGAGAAACTTAAAACACGAAAGTTGTTCAGAAGGGTTTTTCCTAGGGGGAAACATTGACAGTTTTCAAAATAAGGCCCCAATGGCCTCCGTTTACCCCAAAACCCGTGGCTGAACCCCAGACCTAGTTTTCACTCAGTTTTTCGGGGTCAGCCAGTTTCAAACAAAAACTGGGACGAATCTAGGCCGAATTGGAATTTTTGCAAAACACGAAAGTTTTAGAATTTTTCGAGAGCTACAACTTTCAGGAAGAAAACTTTTTCAGATTATGAACCGATTTTTAAACTGGGATCGTTTTTCGAAGGGTGCACAGGGAATCCAAAAATTTCTGCACCACTAGCTTTACAAATGTTTCTAGAAAACTGTTTTTCTACTACAAACTATTGTTTTGATTATGGAAAACTGTTCTAAGGGCAGTTTTCAACCTCGAATGATTTTATAAAGCACTAATCCAAGAGTTTGGATTTTTACGATTTAAGTAAAGGATTTTTATAAGTTAAGAATGAAGTTTTGGGATTAATTTCCCTAAATTTTCCAAGTAAGGGAAAATAGAATTTTTGAGATAAAATTTTAAGCAAGCCGATTACGGACCGTAACCGGGAATAGTACCCGAGTTACTGGGCTTAGCCCAAAGCCCAAGGTTGACCCAACAATAGTTGACCATAGTTGACCGAAGTTGACCATTGTTGACCATAGTTGACTTTGGTTGACTAACAAGTGGATTTTAGTTTGACCTTAAGGGTTACCCAAGATAACCCTAAAGGATACCAAGATTAATAAATTGGGCTAAGATATATGGTTACTATTTGTAACGCAGTAAGACATCTAGTATTGGGGACATACAACTAGGATTATGTAGACATGTTGGTTAGATCACCAACATTCCACAATACTAATTAGACCCTTACCTATGTCCTTCAACAAGCAGGAGGAAACCTGCAGCTGTACCCAGAGGAGAAGCAGCACTACGTAGGACATAACGAGAGAGGTAAGTACAACTCCGCCTACAGCATAAGCCCTTTGTTGTTACTTGCCTGATGTAATGTGCTGATATGTGATAATGTGTTATGCTATGCTATGGCTATGATATGCTAAGTTATGTTATGACATGAAATGCCATGTTTTCAACAATGCCATGTTTTCAAGAAGGCCATGTTATGGCTAATGTTGATTATGTTATAATATTGTGACATCATGAAGCATGTTCACTAATGTTAAACCACTTGGTAAGAACAAGACAAGTAGGATGTTGTGTCGTGCCGACTTGCCACAAAGGCGGGTTTAAATGGTATGGTTCATGGTTTGAGTTGGATTGGAAGGCTACCTAAACTACTCCATGTTAAACTTTGTGTTTCATGGTTTAAGTTAAAACGGACTGCCGCCTCCAACCATTCCTTGGCTATGTACCACGGTACGAGCACACATGATATGTAAAGGAATAGAACTAATTAAGTTATAAATCCATAATTGATTCATAAGAGATTATAAATGGTTCATGCATAACGACATGTTTTGTGTCGCGGATGTAACAGTTGTACTTGCTGAGTGAAAGCTCACGTCTTACGTCTATGCTGTAGGTAAGCAACCTGCTAGCAATCTCTGATGCAATACTGTGGAGTGCTGGTTCTGCGGACTGTGAAATGTGGGATGGACACTGCCACGGCTTTTTAAAAAAAATATATAGATATATATATATATATAAAATATGTTGTAATGAAAAAGGATCTCTGGGGTACAGACCAGCCACGGGTTTATTGTACTCCGAACCCTTTAGACTCAAAATTTTGGATTATAAGTTAGAGAACTAAAAACTAGATTCTTTAAGCTTTCCAACAAGGTATTATACGCCTTGAACGGATATATGTGCAAATTTGGGTGAATTTTACAAGTTTGGACTACGAACCGAAAATCCTTGTTGGAACCCTGTTCTAGCTACAATTTTTGTAGATTTTGAGTTTGTAAACCATAACTTTTTATAAAACTGTTCTTATCATACAAAATAAACATTATAAGATTTCCAATAAAGTATCTTTTGCCTTATTTGGACTTATAAGTAAATTATTATGATTTTTCTAAACTTACCCATGAATCTGGACTTGTGGTTCAAATATGGAACCCACAGTAACAAAAGCTAAGTTAATGGTATGAAACACTCAAGCAACAAAAGAAATAACTTTACCACTATAAAGTAGACATCTCAAGCTTCAAAATGAGATATCATATATTAAAACGGGTATGTACATAAATTTTAATAAATCACATAATATTGTATTATAATCTGATAAACTGAGATTTTACCATAAGACACTTAGAAAAACGTTCACATTAATGTTTGAAATGCTTGAAATCTTGGAAAAAAAATTATAAAGACAGAAACTAGATGTTTCAAGCTTTCCAACAAGTCATCAAGTGTCCAAAACGGAATTATACTCAAATCTAAATAAATCTTACAAGTTAAAATCCTACACCGATAAATTGATCAAACATTAAAATGTGACATAAGGGCAAGTCATATCATATGAACATATTTAGTTATAAAATGAGTTGATTTTAAGTGTATGATCAAATAATGTGAAAAACTCTAACCTTATAAAATTGAATCACAAGTTTTAATGGGCTAAGATAAAGTACACTAGAGGGTTACTGGGCATATACCAAGAGATTACCTTAGTCCAACTAAATGAACATAACTAAGGGAATTAGATTAGCCCAATAATAGAAGAGATGTATACACTTAGGTGACTCCTTGTCACCTTGATTGATTAATTAATTAATTACTTAATTAATTAATTAAATAATAAATACGTAACCAATGTAATTAATAAAGTAATTAATTAATTGATTAATATTAATTAATTAACTATAAGAGTTAGAAGACGATAATCAAGATTATTATGTTGAATAACTACATAATTATAATACATGATTAATTAGAGCTTAATTAATCATTAATTATTAATCATTGATATAATCATCAAAATAATTATGGATTATTAACTAGAGATTAATCAAACATTAATTATTAGGTTAATCAAATTATTAATTATTACCATTAGAATTGATAATTAATAATTATTATAGGAGAAAGAATATTTAAGTAACATAATTAAATTATTAACAATATAATTATTAATAAGTCAATTAAAATTATATAGTTTAATTATAATTACTCAATTAAATAAAATAATAATTAACTATTACATAATTAATTAGTTAATTAATCAATTGATTAATTGATCAATTAAATTCTAATAAAAAAATTAAATTAAATTAATTAAATAATAATTAGTAAAAATTTATTTTAACACTTAATAATTAATATGAATTAATTGTTAAGGTTAATTATGATATAAGTAAATTAAGTTCACTATAGTTTATAAAATAAATAAAGTCATATAATTAAGATTATGTCTAATAATGAGGTATGGTTTAATCAGGACAATTCCTCAAATCTGCGTAGTAGGAGATACAACTCTAGAAGTTTAACCACATAAGACAAGTAAGTACAAATCTCACCTACAGCATGGAACAACATGTTTTTCATTGTTGATGCTCTACGTTTGCTATGACTTGACTTGATGATGTGATGAGTATATGAGTTATACGTATTGCTTTGATTAAGTATTTGATGTGCATAATTTCTCTTGCACTGACATGATTGGCATGCCTCACAGATATTTATGTCATAATGATAGATGTATAGTGACATGTAAATCTACACATTGTCACAATTAATTAGAATAAGGCAAATAAAAGATAGGATTAAGTGTCGTACCAATCTCCAATTAGTGAGAGGATATGATAAGAGCGAAAGTTATAAGATATGACCTTGGAGGTTGTTGGAGGGTCGCTCCCCTAACTCCCCATTGGTTGCACGCATATAAGTACGACATAGGGACCCTTGAGTAGACAAGACATGTATATAATGAAGCATAATTGAACACACATGATCAAATGCATTTTTGAATATTCTTGATGTTACGTGTGGTGATGTGATTTTATGAAATTGTTTTGTGAGATATTATTTGTACTTGCTGAGCGAAAGCTCATACGTGTATGTTCGTGCTGTAGGTAACGCGGGTAAGCAGACCGCTACTTAGATGTTTTATGGACGGGCGAAGCTGTGCGGAGGCGATGAAGGAAGGGAGTGGGATACCACCACGAATTTAATTTTCGCATTTAGACTTCTTAAATTATTTTGTATCGACTATATTTATAACTATATTTCCAATATTTTGGTATTACTAAACTAGTTGGAGTACTTTATGAGAAAAATACTTTAGACTCTTTTTGTTTAACTTACATGAAGTTATAGCTTTTTAAATATTATCTATATACAAATTTGAATAGGATAATTATTAGCTAGAGGTTTTCAATTTCCTCAGTCAAATTTTTAGTAATTCTAACTTTTGTAGTACGAATATGATTTTAAAAAAAAAAGAAAAAAAATTTATGTATTTTTTTTTAGAACCAAATATAAATAAGTGTTAAGATTAAATTAAATAAGAATAAGTAAGTTAGTTAACGGTTCGAAAAGTCGGGTTGTTACAGTCAAGAATAATAAGTTAAAAATAAAAGGATAAACCTAAATTGTGATACATCTTCATTCATGCATTGTGTGGTTTATGTCTGTACTTATTTAGTTTAATCTCACATATTTTTATGTTCCCATTGTATGTAATCTGGCACTACAATAAAAAGGAGATTTTCATAGCATTTGAAAAACACTATCATAAGTATTTCATAACATTTTAGTAAAACGCTATTATTGAAATTTTGTCTTTCTAATAGCACTTTTTTGGTGCTCTTGGCATGTTTACTTACGCCTAATTGGAGTGAGCATGAATCGGAGTGGATAAGATTCGAAGTGGGTTAGATTCTGTAACGCCCCAAATGCTATCTAACTTTAACGTTAGAAAATTAACATTAGAATTAACATAGATATGTGATGAGATAGCAATTTCTTCATTCTAATGTTATGTTGAGTTATTTTTCACAGGTGACGCGACGAGGACTCGATGTGCTAGAACAACGTTCATGCCAAATTGATGAATTTTTATGATGATTTGATAATTTTATGTGATGACTTAAATATATATATAATAAAGAATTTTTTTTTTTTACATTATTTTTGTAAGTTATATAAAGCATATAATATATAATATATGTACACCATATTTTGCTATACGGTGATATTATATGTTATATGTGTATACTATATGTAAGTATATTTTATTTTATATGTATATAGATTGTACTGTTATATATATGTCTTTATATATATATATATCATATATATATATATATTAAGTTATTTGATTAGTGAATTATATATAATATTATATGCATATATATATGTGTGTGTTTATATGTGGTATACACGGTACAAAAAAAAAGGGGGGGAAGTAATTGCAGCCGAAGAGGAAAAAAAAAATGGACAGAAAAAGGGAAAATTTTATCCTATTAATTGACATCCAAATTTTCATTTACCTATCAGCTATCCTTGCTCAATATTAGCCTTTGATGACAGCCCTTAATTGGTCTCATTATTTCACTCAATTAGCATTCAATTGGTTTCCAATTTAAATCAAAAAGTCAGCCATTGTTTTCTTTCACTCCCTATTTGCTTTTCTCTTCCTCCCTCTCGCTCTCTCTATTATTTTCACGCACCAAAAAAAAAAAAATTTCTGCCAAACCTCTAAGTTCTTCAAGTCAAGATCAAAGGATTTCAAGTATGTTTAGGTATAGCTTTATGATGATGACGAGTTTGTTGTTGGTTTTAGTTTGGGATTCTTTGGAGATTGAATGATTTTTATGTGATAGAAAGATGTCTTAGGGCTATTTTGTGTGTGTGTGTGTATGAATCATATACATTGTGATGATATTTTTTTTATATATATACTTTTAATGATTTTCGGATTTGACCACTGTTACTGGGATTTCCAGATTTTGTGATAAGTTTCGAAACTGTTTTTGGGAATCCAAACGGTCTCCGTTTTTAACAAATTTGATATTGTTGGAAAGCCCTAGATGTCTATTTTCATTTGAAATCAGTTTAATATCTTTTGGAGTTATTTGTGAAATTTTATGATTTTTCAAATAGGCAGAGGTCGGACTGCCAAGTTCGGTAAAATTTTAATGATCAGATTTCAAAACTGATTTTGGGAATATAAACGATCTCCGTTTTTAACAAATTTGATATTGTTAGAAAGCTATAGATGTCTATTTTCATTTGGAATCAGTTTTATATCATTTGGAGATATCTGTAAATTTTTGTGATTTTTCAAACCGGTAAAGGTCCGGCTGCCAGTTTCAGAAAAAGTTTAGAAATCAATTTCAAAACTATTTTTGAGGGTCCAAATGGTCTTCATTATTTATGAATTGGATACCATTAGAAATATCTGGATGTATACTTTCATTTAAAATTAGTTTCAGATCATTTGGAGCTCTATATGAATTTTTATGAATTTTTGAAGGGACAAAGGTCTGATTGGCAGATTCTATCAAATTTGAAATTTCATGAAATTGTTCAATTTTTGTGTTTTGATGTAATTAAATGATGAAATAGGCCTTGTAGGTGCTGCTATGATATGATGGATGTGTTTGATGAATTATTATGAGCTTTTGTTGATTTTATTATATTTATTATTCATGGCATGGACGGTTCTAAAAACGAGCACCCGAGACCTCAATCGCGCGTCACCATCGGAAAATTCAAAAAGGTTGAGTAAGGCGTTTATGTAAGTACACTCTCACCTGCAACGTGAATTAAAGATTTGAGAAGTATATATTTTGATGTTGATGATGATGTTATGATGTTCTTAAATAATACTTCTCCTATGATGACGTTTTGATGAAACGTTTTGATGAAAAGTATATATATGGTATGTATATGTATTTTTATGTTTTAAAATGGCGTTGTACACCCTTGATGATGATGATGATGATGTTGTCCGGTGAGCGGACTTTTGTCACCGTTGGTTTGGGATTTGCTACCCCAACCCTTCCGTGACTAGCGCGCTATGATGGTACAACGCCGGGCCCAATATATGACGGTTTTAAAAGTAAAAAGTTTTTAAATGATGTTTATATTTATGATGATAAAAGAAAAATGTTTATTTACATTTGTGAGATTTAAGTGTCTTACTAAGCCCTTGCTTATATAAGTTAATTCATGTTGCAGATAAAGGAAAGGATAAGATGTAGTGCTGAAGGAGCTTGGAGCGGATAGCGGGACGATATATGATAGGAAAACGGGAGGAACGATCTTGAGATGGACATTTATAATTTCAAATGAAGTTTTGAGACTTTAATTTATTATTATTTGATTGAAGGTCTCATATGGACTGAAATTTTATTTCATGAATTCAGTTTTTAAAATATATATATATATATTAATTATGAAGTTTATTTCGATATAGTTTTACAAAAAAAAAAAAAAAAAAAAAAAAAATTCTAGAGTTTTCTAAAATTATCTAAGTAAAGTTTTCCGTTATATAAAGATTTTTATTTTAAGCTTAATCTTTTCCGCAATTTTATAAGAGATGATTGATTAAATAAGAAGTTAACTGTAATGGTCCGTGAGGGGTCGTTACAGATATGGTATCAGAGCGGTTTCCTATTTCCTATCATGCATCGCCACGTATCCACTTCAAACTTCTTCAAGTAAGTAATTAACTAGTTTCCTTAAATAGAAATGTAAGAGTTGTGCGGTGATGTTCTATTTATGGAAAGTTTGAATCCTGACTCGATATCCAAAAAAAAAAAAAAAAAAAAAAAATGGTCTCTTATTGACAATTTTTACTACTAACAGACGACTAACATAAGATGGTACGTGGACGAGGACGTGTAGCTCGAGGACGTGCAGTTCGAGGACGTGGTAATGGTCGAGTGCATGTCGAAGATGAGGTTGCTGCGGAACCTAACTTAGCAGAAGTTATGGAGCAATTACGTCAAGACCAACGAAGAGGCCGTAGACAAGTTGAAAATGAAGCGGTGGCAGAGCCTAATTTAGTAGAAATTGTGGCTCAACTTCAGAGGCAAGTTCAGCAGCAGCAGGCTCTTATTAACAACTTGCAAGCTAATGCCAACAGAGTGGAAGTCCCCATTGATCCACCGGCTGCACAGCCAGTGCAAAATAGAGGAGTTCAAGCAGCAACAAATCATGAGCCCCTGTATCTGCGATTCAAGAGAATGAAGCCTAAGGAATTCAATGGTTCAACTGACCCTTTGGTAGCTCAAGGATGGTTGAAGTCGATCGAGTTAGTGCTTAATTTCATGGATTTAACCGATAATGAGAAAGTGAAGTGTGCTTCTTACTGTTTGATGGATGATGCTAGAATCTGGTGGGAAGGAATAGAGCTGAGCAGGGACATAAGTCAGATGACATGGGAAGACTTTGTCCAAGAATTTAACGAGCAATATTTCAACATGTCTGTGACCAGGGAACACTATGACGAGTTTAATAACTTTCGTCAAGGAAATCTATCGGTGACAGAAGCTGTTAAGCGGTTCAACCAACTAGCACGCCTTTGTCCCCACATGGTGCCAAATGAACAAGAACGGTTGAGGAGAATGATCGGGATGCTGAAACCCGAGATTGCAGTGATTGTTGATAGCGGGACTGCTCCACCAACCACCACAGATGAATGTGTCAAGTGTGCCCTTCGTGTGGAATATCATCTGAATAAGCAAAAGGAAATCCAGCCTCGTCAGAACGAAGTCCCTAAGAACAACAACAACAATCAGAACCGTGGAAACTTCAGAAATCAAGGCAAGTCACAAGGAGGTCAGTGGAACAATAACAAGAGGAAGGGGAACTTTTCCAATCAGAGGAACCACAACAACCGTCAAGGAGGGGGCCAACCAGCTAAGCAAGCTAGGAACATTTCACCTTGTTCTAAGTGTGGAAAGCTACATTTGGGAGAGTGCCGTATGGGCACAAATCTATGTTATGGTTGTGGACGCGAGGGTCATCTTTCCAAGGATTGTCCGAACAAGACTTACCAGCCCTTCCAGCAAAGACAACAGAGAAACCCACCAGCTCAGCTCCACAGTATGCAGGCCGCTCTTGATGGACCTCATATTTCCCAGGGACGACTTGAGGCTCCTCCACTTACCACCAATGCCAGAATTTTCACCATGACCAAAGAAGAAGCAGCTGCTGAGACTTCTACTGTTGTCACAGGTCAGATACTTGTCAATAATCAGTATGCTAATGTTCTTTTCGACAGAGGAGCCTCACACTCCTTTCTGTCTTCTACTTTTGCTAAGAAACTAGGAATAAATCAGGATATCTTGAGTCAGGGATTCACTACGACACTACCTTCTGGGGAAATGATGATGTCCACTCATTGGCTACGAGCAGTGCCAATGAGAATTGTTGATAGAGAGCTCTACAGTAATCTGATAGTGCTCGAGATATTTGATTATGACCTAATTTTAGGTATGGATTTCTTGGGAAAGTATAACGCGTCTATTGAATGCCGAAGACGTAAGGTCGTGTTTAATCCCGAACGAGATGATCGGTTTGAATTCATTGGTGATGCGAATAAGAAGACGAAGTTGTTCTTGTCAGCAATGAAGGCTCGAAAGATGCTAGCCAATGGCTGTAATGGTTTCTTAGCCAGCATCGTGGACAAGAAGAAAGAAGATAAATTGAAACTTGAAGATGTACCTGTCGTACGAGATTTTATTGATGTGTTTTCAGAAGACTTGCCAGGTTTGCCGCCAGATAGAGAAATCGAGTTCGAGATTGAATTAGCACCGGGCACTGGGCCAATTTTCAAGGCACCTTATCGTATGGCACCTGCTGAATTGAAGGAATTACATGAGCAACTTCAAGAGCTGTTGAACAAGGGTTTTATTCGGCCTAGTCATTCACCGTGGGGAGCTCCGGTTTTATTTGTGAAGAAGAAGGATGGGACAATGAGACTCTGCATCGACTATAGAGAACTAAACAAGGCGACCATAAGGAACAAGTATCCATTGCCGAGAATTGATGATTTATTCGACCAATTGCAAGGTGCGACTGTGTTTTCGAAGATTGATTTACGATCTGGATACCATCAACTGAAGATCAAGGAAGGAGATATTCACAAGTCAGCCTTCAGAACTCGATATGGTCATTATGAGTTTGTGGTCATGCCATTTGGGTTGACCAATGCCCCTACTGCTTTCATGGACCTGATGAATAGAGTGTTTAAGGAGTTTCTGGATAAGTTTGTGATAGTGTTTATCGACGATATTCTCATTTATTCAAAGACTCGAGACCAACATGAGAAGCATTAAAGAGCAGTTTTGCAGACATTGAAACAACACCAGTTGTATGCCAAATTCTCTAAGTGCGAGTTTTGGTTGGATCGTGTGGCATTCCTTGGTCATGTGATTTCTAAAGATGGCGTAATGGTGGATCCCGCGAAGGTTGAGGCTGTTAGTAATTGGAAGAGACCAACCAACGCAAGTGAGATCAGAAGTTTCCTTGGTTTAGCGGGATATTACAGGAAATTTGTAGCTAATTTCTCAAAACTTGCTATGCCGCTTACGACACTTACTCGAAAAGGAAAGAAGTTCGAATGGACAGAGGACTGCGAAAAGAGCTTTCAAGAGCTGAAGAGACGACTCACAAGTACTCCAATCTTGACGATTCCGGATGGGGATGAAGGGTTCGTAATTTACAGTGATGCTTCTAAAATGGGACTTGGTGCAGTCTTGATGCAGAATGGGAAGGTAATTGCCTATACTTCAAGGCAATTGAAGGACTATGAGAAGAACTATCCCACCCATGACCTAGAGTTGGCTGCCGTTGTTTTTGCATTGAAAATATGGAGGCATTATTTGTATGGAGTCCGATGTCAAATATTCACTGATCACCAAAGTTTGAAGTACTTCTTCACGCAGAAGGATTTGAATATGAGGCAAAGGAGGTGGCTTGAGCTAGTAAAGGATTACGACTGTGAAATCCTATACCACCCGGGGAAGGCAAATAGGGTAGTTGATGCATTGAGTCGGAAGACCCCAGCCACGTTAATGTCCTTGAATGCGATGTCAAAGCCCCTTCAAAAGGAGATTTTTGATTTTGGGTTGGAATTAATAGTTGGACAACTTTCTGCAATGACCTTGTCTCCAACTATTTTAGATGACATTCGGAGCAAACAAGACCTTGATCCAAGCCTTGTGAGAATTAAAAAGGAAATGCTCGAAGGGAAGTGTGAAGGATTTAGTGTGTCTGATGATGGAGTGCTGAAGCTTAAGGAACGGTTATGTGTTCCTAAAGACGAGGAGTTGAGGAAAAAGATTCTTGAAGAGGCGCACAATACCCCGTATATGCTTCATCCTGGTGCAACCAAAATGTACATGGATCTTAAGAATAGTTTCTGGTGGTTCGGAATGAAGAAGGATGTAGCACACTATGTGAAGTATTTTTGACGTGCCAACAAGTTAAGACTGAGCACCAAAAGCCAGGAGGGGTGCTCCAGTCAATTCAGATACCGGAATGGAAAT
Source organism: Ficus carica (assembly GCA_009761775.1). NCBI lineage: Eukaryota > Viridiplantae > Streptophyta > Magnoliopsida > Rosales > Moraceae > Ficus > Ficus carica. Next base: position 81,458 of record VYVB01000427.1, read on the forward strand.
GGGAAGACATTGCGATGGACTTTATTACTGGATTGCCAAGGACTACGAATGGATATGATGCTATATGGGTGGTCATTGACAGATTGACCAAGTCAGCACATTTTCTTCCTATACGATTGACGTTCTCGATGGAACAGTTGGCAGAATTATATGTGAAGGAGGTCGTGAGGCTTCATGGTGTTCCCAGATCTATTATTTCGGATCGAGATAGTAGGTTCACCTCTCATTTCTAGAAGAGCGTTCCAGCGGCTATGGGTACGAAGTTGAAATTTAGCACAGCTTTTCATCCGCAAACAGACGGTCAGACGGAGAGGACTAATCAAACACTTGAGGATATGCTTCGAGCTTGTGTCTTGGACTTCAAAGGGAGTTGGTGTAAGTTTTTACCGTTGGCTGAGTTCGCTTATAACAATAGTTATCAAGCGACGATTGGGATGGCTCCCTATGAGGCACTTTACGGAAGACGTTGTAGGTCCCCAATTTATTGGCATGAGGCTGGGGAGAAGAAGCTAGCGGAGTCGGAACTTAAGGAGAAAACTGACTTCTTCAATAAGACGACCGAAGCATTGAAGGTGATTCAGCAGCGGATTGCCACAGCTCAAAGTAGGCAGAAAAGCTATGCAGATGTGCATCGAAGGCCTTTAGAGTTTGAGGTTGGAGACTTGGTGTTTATCAAGGTCGCCCCGATGAAGGGTGTGATGCGATTTGGGAAGAAAGGCAAGTTTAGTCCCAGGTATGTGGGACCATATATGGTGATTGAGCGTATCGGCAATGTGGCTTTCAAGTTAGATTTACCGCAGGAGATGACATCCATCCACAATGTATTTCATGTCTCGATGTTGAAGAAGTATGTACCGGATCCATCTCACGTCATCCAACCGCAATCGATTCAGATTCAAGAGGATATGAGTTACGAAGAGAAACCAGTTGAAATTCTTGATCGAAAGACGAAGACCTTGAGAAACAAAGAGATCCCCTTAGTGAAAGTTCTTTGGCGTAATCACAAGATGGAGGAAGCTACATGGGAGCGAGAAGACGTTATGAGAACGAATTATCCGGAATTATTCTAAGTTTCGAGGACGAAACTTTTATAAGGTAAGAGGGATTGTAACGCCCCAAATTCTATCTAACTTTAACGTTAGAAAATTAACATTAGAATTAACATAGATATGTGATGAGATAGCAATTTCTTCATTCTAATGTTATGTTGAGTTATTTTTTACAGGTGACGCGACGAGGACTCGATGTGCTAGAACAACGTTCATGCTAAATTGATGAATTTTTATGATGATTTGATAATTTTATGTGATGACTTAAATATATATATAATAAAGAAAATTTTTTTTACATTATTTTTGTAAGTTGTATAAAGCATATAATATATGTACACCATATTTTGCTATACGGTGATATTATATGTTTATATGTGTATACTATATGTAAGTATATTTTATTTTATATGTATATAAATTGTACTGTTTATATATATGTCTTTATATATATATATATATCATATATATATATATATTAAGTTATTTGATTAGTGAATTATATATAATATTATATGCATATATATGTGTGTGTGTTTATATGTGGTATGCACGGTACAAAAAAAAAGGGGGGGAAGTAATTGCAGCCGAAGAGGAAAAAAAAAATGGACAGAAAAAGGGAAAATTTTATCCTATTAATTGACATCCAAATTTTCATTTACCTATCAGCTATCCTTGCTCAATATTAGCCTTTGATGACAGCCCTTAATTGGTCTCATTATTTCACTCAATTAGCATTCAATTGGTTTCCAATTTAAATCAAAAAGTCAGCCATTGTTTTCTTTCACTCCCTATTTGCTTTTCTCTTCCTCCCTCTCGCTCTCTCTATTATTTTCACGCACAAAAAAAAAAAAAAAAAAATTTCTGCCAAACCTCTAAGTTCTTCAAGTCAAGATCAAAGGATTTCAAGGTATGTTTCGGTATAGCTTTATGATGATGATGAGTTTGTTGTTGGTTTTAGTTTGGGATTCTTTGGAGATTGAATGATTTTTATGTGTTAGAAAGATGTCTTAGGGCTGTTTTGTGTGTGTGTGTGTATGAATCATATACATTGTGATGATATTTTTTTTATATATATACTTTTAATGATTTTCGGATTTGACCACTGTTACTGGGATTTCCAGATTTTGTGATAAGTTTCGAAACTGTTTTTGGGAATCCAAACGGTCTCCGTTTTTAACAAATTTGATATTGTTGGAAAGCTCTAGATGTCTATTTTCATTTGAAATCAGTTTCATATCTTTTGGAGTTATTTGTGAAATTTTATGATTTTTCAAATAGGCAGAGGTCGGACTGCCAAGTTCGGTAAAATTTTAATGATCAGATTTCAAAACTGATTTTGGGAATCTAAACGGTCTCCGTTTTTAACAAATTTGATATTGTTGGAAAGCCCTAGATGTTTATTTTCGTTTAAAATCAGTTTCATATCTTTTGGAATTATTTATGAATTTTTATGATTTTTCAAATAGGCAGAGGTCGGACTGCCAAGTTCGGTAAAATTTTAATGATCAGATTTCAAAACTGTTTATGAGAATGCAAACGGTCTCTGTTTTTAACAAATTTGATATTTTTAGAAAGCTATAGATGTCTATTTTCATTTGGAATCAGTTTTATATCATTTGGAGATATCTGTAAATTTTTGTGATTTTTCAAACCGGTAAAGGTCCGGCTGCCAGTTTCAGAAAAAGTTTAGAAATCAATTTCAAAACTATTTTTGAGGGTCCAAATGGTCTTCATTTTTTATGAATTGGATACCATTAGAAAGATCTGGATGTCTACTTTCATTTAAAATTAGTTTCAGATCATTTGGAGCTCTATATGAATTTTTATGAATTTTTGAAGGGACAAAAGTCTGATTGGCAGATTCTATCAAAATTTGAAATTTCATGAAATTGTTCAATTTTTGTGTTTTGATGTAATTAAATGATGAAATAGGCCTTGTAGGTGCTGCTATGATATGATGGATGTGTTTGATGAATTATTATGAGCTTTTGTTGATTTTATTATATTTATTATTCATGGCATGAACGGTTCTAAAGACGAGCACCTGAGACCTCAATCCCGCGTCACCATCGGAAAATTCAAAAAGGTTGAGTAAGGCGTTTATGTAAGTACACTCTCACCTGCAACGTAAATTAAAGATTTGAGAAGTATATATTTTGATGTTGATGATGATGTTATGATGTTCTTAAATAATACTTCTCCTATGATGACGTTTTGATGAAACGTTTTGATGAAAAGTATATATATGGTATGTATATGTATTTTTATGTTTTAAAATGGCGTTGTACACCCTTGATGATGATGATGATGATGTTGTCCGGTGAGCGGACTTTTGTCACCGTTGGTTTGGGATTTGCTACCCCAACCCTTCCGTGACTAGCGCGCTATGATGGTACAACGCCGGGCCCAATATATGACGGTTTTAAAAGTAAAAAGTTTTTAAATGATGTTTATATTTATGATGATAAAAGAAAAATATTTATTTACATTTGTGAGATTTAAGTGTCTTACTAAGCCCTTGCTTATATAAGTTAATTCATGTTGCAGATAAAGGAAAGGGTAAGATGTAGTGCTGCAGGAGCTTGGAGCGGATAGCGGGACGATATATGATAGGAAAACGGGAGGAACGATCTTGAGATGGACATTTATAATTTCAAATGAAGTTTTGAGATTTTAATTTATTATTATTTGATTGAAGGTCTCATATGGACTTAAATTTTATTTCATGAATTCAGTTTTTAAAATATATATATATATATATATATATATTAATTATGAAGTTTATTTCGATATAGTTTTACAAAAAAAAAAAAAAAAAAAAAAATTCTAGAGTTTTCTAAAATTATCTAAGTAAAGTTTTCCGTTATATAAAGATTTTTATTTTAAGCTTAATCTTTTCCGCAATTTTATAAGAGATGATTGATTAAATAAGAAGTCAACTGTAATGGTCCGTGAGGGGTCGTTACAGATTCGGAATCAGGATTCGGATTCAAAATATGTTGTTTACTTGGGTTGTAGGAATCGGAGTCGAAATCACTGTCAATCTCATTCATGCGTTTACTTAGAACAAGAATCAGAGTTAATTGCTATAAATTTACTTGTATACCTCTTTATTTATTGTCTTTTCAAAAATTAAAAAAATGATTAATTTTTTTTATTTATTAACATACTATTAATCAAAAGTAAAATAATCATTATGATATTAAGGCAATAAAATTAAATTGTGTAATTTTTTGTTTAAAAAAATTAAAAAGAGTAAAAAACAATGAATTAAAATAAGTAAAGTATAAAAAATATAAAAATAGAAACATAATAATATATTATAATAAAAAAAGTTCTTTATTTACTCTAATAACGTTAATAGTAATTATAATAGTTATATAATATTAAGTTAATAAAAATATATTATATATAGTTAATAAAAATAATTAAAATAGGTTGTTCTATTTTTTTATAAATTTTTTTTTTTTTGCAACTGAACTAAGGATAAAATAGTAATTTAATGTTAATAGTAGGAATGAGAGTCACAATCTAAAGGAGGGCCATGAGATTGCCAATCTCATTCCTAAATCCCAAATTGGTGTGGGATCCACCATTCTCACTCCCATTCCAGAAAAAAAATGAGCATGTAAACAAGGGATTGACTCTCACTCTCCACTCTCATTCCCTACTCTTGATAAGTAAACATGCCATCTATTTGACCATTACGCATCGTTTTTCTGATGCAATGTTTGCCTTCATGTAGCATTTTTCTGGTGCAATGTTTTTCTTTATGTAGCATTTTTTTGGTGCTATATTTGGGCAACAAGGCACAACTTTCGTAAACCTTAAAAATTACTATTTTGATATTTATCAAATGACATATTAAAGCATTCCCCATCTCAATTATTAATCCCTATTTTTAACAGACAATTAAATAATTTCAATGATTATTTTATTGGTACAAGTACAAAATCATTCTTAAAAACATATTACATATATGGAGACACATAGCTATTCTAGGCACTTATAAAGTTTAAAATTCACATCATAGTGTATAATTCATCAAAAGAAATTCAACAATGGTTTAGTTACAGAATATCCTAAAAGAAGTAATTCAACTAAAACAGGCGAAAAACACTTCTTATTGAGTCTTCCAAGGAAATTGTGCAGTCAACCAAAAGCCTCCAGACATGCTTGTCTTCTACGTATCAACGGTTCACATCTTTCTCTAGTCTCCAAGTTGTATCTTCTATCAATTGTTTAAACATTCTCACCCCTTCCTACATAAGCATGGGACAAAAAGTTTATTTGCATATGTTAGTGATAATAATAAACGTTACACGTAGCTACCAAAGGTCCAAATTGCAAATCATATCATTTTTGTTTTACTCACACTTTCTCAGCATTCTATACAAATAGAGAACTAATAACTTCTTCATTTTGTCTCCAAAAAATGCATTAGGCTTTCTTGCAAACTAGGAGAGAGAGATGCAAATTTGAATTTTGGATTCAAAACATGTGCAAGTGTAAATTTATTTATTTTATAATTTATGTAGGCCAAAAGTCCAACCTTTATGCCAATCTCAAGGGAACCAATTTCATTATCCCAATGTATCAATTATGCATCGATTTTGCACCATTAAAAGAAGGTTTGCCTTTATTTAACCTTTCTACCAAGTTCATTGCCTCATTCTCTTGCAAGAAAGGTTAAATTATTTTGACAACACATGCATATATATGCAAGAACAAAACCTTAAGTAACATAAAGTTACTAAACAAATCTAACCGTGACAATGATAACTAGAAGACAAGTGTTAAGTAGCTTCACAAAAGAACTAGAGATATTGGTTAACTTACTGAATCTGTGTGGAGAGTGGAGAGTTTCCAAAATATTGTTTGTCTCATGAATGATTCAGCAGAACATATCACTATTCGCACAAGCAAAAGGATATAAAAAACAGAAAATAGGACTAAATGAAGCTTCATAGAAACCTTGTTACCAAATCAAATATTATATGTTTGTCTAGAATCTTGGCGAAGGAAGAGCTTCAAGATGAATTCACCTTATAATTATACGTTATTCTGGTCATAATCATCTAATTGTTTCGTAGTAAGTTTTTTTTATCTTCCAGATCAGCTTTTTGCCCCTTAACAAAATCTTGGTCCTAATAGGGTAGCTTTGGAATTCACATAATGAATCAGAGCACATGCAGCCATCTTTTTATCTTTACATATCTTAATATATTTATATTAATAAAAAAATATGGTAGACTAACCGATATTTCTATCGGTTAACGAAGGAGCTCAATGCAAAAAGATGCATGTTGGGTCAATATGCTAACCAATGAAAATGATTGGTCTATATCAAACATCATTATTCATTCTTCAAGTTCAGATTTTGCCCTGTTTATTAGACAAAAGATCCGATTTTTTATGTTTAAATTGCCAAAACTTCAAGAATCTACTAAAGATGGGTTTTTCTTGTCACATTTTTTTCACTTTCTTGTTGTATCCATAAGCTTATATCTAATATTCGCTAAATAAAATTTTATGTTTATAGCGTTTAAGAAAAAGATGAAGAAAATTTAGATCAACTTTGTTAAAATGATTAAGTTTATTTCTTTGAATTTTTTGTGATTTTTTATTCAATAACAAATGAAAATTTTCATTTCACTTAATTATATCTAGAAGAATGTATTGCTGTAGTAGTTCTCTTTTAGTTATACAATGCAAATGAAACATGCAACGATGTACATAAAAAACAAAGACGAAAACCCAGTCTATACTGAATATTAAACTCTCTTTTCATAACTCAATTGCCAAATGCTAATCACAAATAGTGTTAGCAAACTCAGATCAAAGTTTTCCTAATTTTTCTATTTGTTATGGCTCTTTTACTTAGAAACGCCTCTATTTCCAATTAAATAATTGATGCATAAATGAAAGAACAAATAATTGAACAAAATAACCACACACAAAAAAAAAAAAAAAAAAAAGTATGCATTATAGTACTTCCGACAAATTATCCATGGCAGCAACCAATTGATATGTGAGAGTTCCGGCCAGCGAAGGTCGCACGATGATGCCAGTCAGAGTTCAATTCGGCAAAGACAGGGTAATGGGTCATTTATGCGATGAAGTTCAAAACAACGAGGAGCACTCATGGGTGAACAGAAGAATCGTCAAACACTTTGGGGAAAATTTTGGGAGCTTAGGATTGATCCAGAATTTGGGTGAAATTCCGGGGATTTGAAAGAAAGAGATTGTTGGAGATTCTAATTTGATCAGTTTTCATCCTTCTAGTTCTAGGGGATGCAGTTGCTCATTTTTCGATTATTGGGGACATATGATTTTGATAACCGTGCAGTTATATTTTTTAGGTGTTCTTAGAAGTTCATGGGTTATCTTATTCAAAAAGGGCAAAATTTTCGTTTATTTTCTATTTCTGAGGTTTTGGTCATAGAAAGTACTTCATGTGCTCTGTATTTGTATTTAGGTGTCTGTTCAATGGAATAATCTTTTATAGTTTTGTCTAGTCAGATGATAACTACTCTCACTACTTTTGGTTAGAAAATCTAAAAAATTGAATCAACATGTTTTCATGTTCTATTTATGCTGTGGCCGGAGAAGAAACTAGCAAGCAGAGGAAATGGTGCCATGAGAAAAGAAAGGTAATATTTCTCTAGCTACTTGACTACTTGTTTCAGTTTTAGAACCAAACTTGATTGGCGACATAATAATATATATATATATATATTTTTTTTTTTTGTGTTTTTTGTTTTGCTGCTATATAGGAAGGTGCATGAAAAGTAGTGTTGATGATCAGGTGCAACTGCTGCTCTGTTAAAAGTACCGATGTTTTTGCATATATAGGAGGTCCCTATGTTCTGGAGTTTATTTTTTAAGTGTTCTTATTATTATTATTATTTTTTAAACTTGGAGATGAGAGATTCGAATTTAAAACCTTGTTGTAAAGATAGACATGAAATATAATGATTAAAAAATGCCCATAATATCGATTCAGTGTGATGTTTGAACATACATAAGCTCTACTTAGAGCTAAGTTAGTACACATTTTCTCTATGCTTGTGATTGATTTTTCTCTATGTAACACATTTTCAGCAACGTTTCACTCTTTCCCTACAGTACACATATTGGCCCCGGATTTGTGGTAACCTCAAAGAAACAAAATTAGGAAGAAGGAAATTAACCATAGTCCATAACCAAAATGAGTGGACAAATGAAGGGAAAAAATTAAAAGTTTCTCATTTGAAGCTACTAAGGGGCATCGATTGATTTAATTAATTATCTAATAATAATAATAAAAAAAAAAAACATAGCAATACTAAGGGTGTTTGGTGGACTGACCGCAGGTTTAAGGGTAAAAAAACAAAAACAAAAAACTTGAGTTCCACAGTGTAAAAACATAGCAATACTAATAAACATATAAGGGTATTGGCTGGCTACTTACTTAATTAGTTGACATTTGAAGATGAAATCTCAATTCTTTAACAGCCTCAAATTCAACATGGCAATATTAGAACCTACAAAATTCAAACAAGCGGCCCATTCTATCAAATACAAGATTGGTTATTTCAGAGATAGCACCATCGCGTTAAAGGTAAAAACAAATCCAAGTTTCATGTAGTAAAAATATATGTAACAATAATAATAAACTGTGACGACCCGCCTTGCACAGGCCGTCACTTGACTTAACTTACTTGAACTTAAACTTGTTTTATCCCATTTTTAATCATGAAAATAGTGGGGATTTTTTTTTTTTTTTTTATAGCGGAAGTATTATACTTAGAAAATATTTACATACACTCATAAGCAAATAAAATAACTGTCTGTTTTTTCAAAATAGATATATTAATAAAATCCTTCTGAGTTGCGAACCCCAACCCGTTCATCATTTCACAGCCACCGGCTTCACCCTCCACCATGCAGTTAATTCAAAACAGGCTGTTTACCTACAGCATAAACTTCAAACAATGAGCGAAAGCTCAGCAAGTACAACTCCTATACCGCAAACCAATTACATGAAACATACATAACCTTTTATATGACATCTTAAACATGAAAGCATAAACATGGCATCATATCATCGATTTCTTCATCTTAAACATGACATTTTATCGTGAAATGCATGAACCGTTTATGTCCAGTTATGCTTGCTTTCTTGTATCACACTTTATCTTGTTGATTTTACTTGTGGGCCCGTTAACTTGATGTGCACGTACCCGGCGCGCAGTTTGAGGAGATTACCCAAGCTTTCGACCCGATCGTCATCAGGGGGCACGACACTGGCTCTTGTGGCCTTTTCTCAAACGTTCTGTTTGTATGTCTTTCTTGACATCTTTCCACTTGATAGATTAGTGAGCATACTTATATGATGTCTCCTAATCTCATGTTCTATCAATGCATGGACAGGCGTACTTTTTCATGTAAGCATAATAACAATACTTGAAACATACTTTTAAAGCATGACATTAGCATTTGAAACATTCATCATACAGTAAGCATATTGCAACCATCGAGCAAATCATCAAATAACACTTAAACAGTGTAAAGCAAACATGTTAGGTAAACATACGACTCTAGCCTATGCTGTAGGCGGCGTTGTACTTACCTTGTCTTCGTTGTTCGCGTGATCGAATTTCCTTTCCCGAGCACGCTCGCAGGTCACCTCCTGCCCATGGACGTTTACACGTGAGGTCTCTATTCTAGGATCGTTTAATGTCGGATTAAACCAACATATATATTTTTCGGTTATATGTCCCTCATCTAACACATGTGAAGGGGTCACACGGCGTAACCCACAACGGAATTATTAATTAAGGGTTCATGTAGAGAATCATAATCTTAACTTAAACCTCAATCCGCAAGGTTAACTCTGGGCTTGGGCAAGGCTCTAGTAACTCGAAATAATTTTCCGGCTACTAACGCAGTATCTTACTCATTTTAATCTTGAAAACCTTGAACTTGCTTAAAAATATCATTTTCTTGTTTATTTAAGTAAGTTTGGTGAATAGCACCCAAACTTGTCTTGAAAATTACAAAACACTTGAAAATATTTCTATAAAACATTTGGGGATCAAAAACCGCCTTTGGAACGGTTTTCGGGTTTGAAAATGATGTTTGAAAGTTAGAAAAACGTTTTTCCTAGTCATTGGTCTAGACAATCCCGTGCATGAGATTTTGCTCACTGCACGGATTTTGTTTGAAAATTCATAACTTAAAATATAAAATGAATTTGGAAACGCTTTCTTCACAAAAGTTGTAGCTAACAAAAAGATCTAAAACTTTCATGTTTTGAACATTTTCTGATTCTGGCTCAATTGATACCAGTTTTTGTTTGAACATATGTGAATCGTTGGAACTTGGTCACCCTGACCAGTTCTCGGTTTTTCTTAAAAACAAAGGCCATTAGAGCCTTATTTTTTTTTTTGAAATCTGTCTACGTTGCCCCCTAGGAAACACCCTAACGAACAACTTTCGTGTTTTAAGTTTTTACCCATTCGGCCTCTAAGGACCTGTAAAATCCCACTTTTCCGAGCTGCCGGGTGTTGGACCCGAGAGCAGTTTTGGTGTTAGTCCAAATTTTACGTCCCTATGCGTCGCTCTAGCTCGACCGCCCAATGCGGGACCTACTAACACATGCACGTCCTCTAACGTCCCTCATACACATAAAATTTTAAATCCCGTGTTTTCGGATTCGACTCAAGGCCGAGACCCCTTGGTCCACGGTTTTGAGAGAGAAACATACATACAACAAAGCTCAACCATATCATCATACAAACCCTAGAACATGCATCTAGAATTTTGATAAACATATTAGAGACATAAAACCCTTAAATAGAAACCCTAGCATGCATCTCTAGCACACAAAAATCATAGAGCATATCTCCAACCAAACATGCAAAATAATCACCTCAAAAACCTAAATCAAGCATAAAAATATAACCTAAGCTATTTAGGGCTAAAACCGAAAATTATGAGCTTAAGCTCTTACAACTTTTCGTGCTTGAAATACTCGGTAAAACCCTTGAGAAAATGAACCAAAAATTTGAACCAAAAACTAGGGTAAAGTTCGGATTTTTACCTCAAAAATCCGGGGGTGTCACTAGCTTGTTCCTAGTCGAGATTTAGCCTCCAAAGTGCACGGTTTGGACTTCAAAAATGGTCACAAAATTTGTTAACTTCCTCCCCCAACCAACCTTGGCAAAAGAGAAGAAAATGTCCAAAAATCTTACCTTAAAATTCAGTGGATCTCCTTAAGCATCAACTCACAAAATGGTTGGTTTTTCTTGGCTCTAGATCACACCCTCACTCAACCCTTGATTCTAGCCAAAACCCGAAAATTTTTTTCTTGGATTTTCTCAACTCCCAAACACTCGGCAAGATGGGAAAGAGAGGGGAAAATTTTTGAACAAATCTCTCCTTTGAACTCACAAGAAAACCGAAGGCTTTAGGGGGTTCTCTCACAAATTTTGGCTTGAACTCTCTTGATCTCCCTAGTTCTCTCTCTCTCTCTCTCTTTCTCTCTCTCTCTCTTCTTCGGATTTTTTGGAGGGGGAAATGCCGAATGGTATGGCTGAGAATGGGGTTAAGGGCTACTGACTTTTGGGGTTTAAAATCCCTAGAAATAGTGTCTCTAGCTAGGGGAAATCCTAGGCTTTCTTTTCCAAGGTAAATTTGGTTCAAATCTTGCTATTTGGTCCTCAAATTTTTGCAAGCCATTGCCCAATGGGGCTTGAGTGGCCGGCTGTTAGGGGAGAGGAATGGGGGAGTGGTTGACAACTCATAGATGAGGTGTCACATGCTCATTGGTCCATGTGTGTGGAGAGTTATGTCCTAACTTAGCTTAATTGTGATGTAATTAAGCTTAAAGGCTTGTTTGGTTCAATCTATTGAAAAAATTGTGTAATTTCAACACATTGCAATAAATTTTAATACTGAGTTGCTTAAATACCCAGTATCGAAAATTACATTGCATTTAAAAATTTCGATCTGTGAAAAACTCGATCGGAAAAATTTTTCTCTTATTTTTCCGAATCCTTTCGCCCTGAACTCTAACTTAGTTTGATTTTTCTAAGGTGATTTTAATTCTATTCAAACTCATCTTGATCAAGAAATGAGTTTTTAGCAGTAATTTCACTTGTACTGCGATCTTAAAATTCTTGTTTGACGTTTTCGACCGTTTTGGTCTAACTGACTTATTGGTCAACGTCGACTTGTCTTGAAATGTGCAAATACAACCTCCTTTCACTCATAAAGGTCTTTTGCGAGTTCATGCAATTTGTTTTGAGTCTTAATAAATCTTAAGAACTCGTTTTACAAAATTAAGTTCTAAAACGAACTTCCTCATGAAATACCGATTACGGTAAATATTTACACGTAATTTCTATAAAATATGAACCGAATGAACCGAAGAAATTCGGGTGTTACAATAAACATATATATAAGGATTTTGTGTTGCTTCACTTAATTGATCGATCTTTTAAGATAAAAAATTTAATCACTTAGCAGTCTCTTATTGAACAGCTCCATCTTGACTTGTCGTCAAATGTGTACTACCGATGGCGAGTACTCATTCATGGTAGGAAACTTCCGACACTCTTCTTCGCAAAAAATAAAAATAAAAATGATAAAAATGATAATAATAATAATAATAATTAGAAAACAAAAAGAAATTCAGTTAAGACTGCATTGGCATGTCTTCAATCGGCATGCGTATGGCAGGTTCCTTTGACAACGATTTAATAGGTTTTAATGGTAATTAACAATCATTATTATCGGCAACAGGAGATGACTTTATTGTAATGCAGTGAGAAGACCGCTACATTGCACAGAGAAGATTAGGTGAAACAGATTGACAAGCTTTGGAAAATGATATTTTCTTCAAGAAAAATACTAGGGACACAAATCGTAATTACAATTTTCGAGTACCAACTTATATATATGTGGTAAATGAGTTATCATTCTTTTATTGGTAAGTGTTTAAAATATTGTTATATCAATTAATTATATCTACTAACCTATACATGTGGCAACTTATATATGTGACAAATGAGTTATCGTTTTTTTATTAATTAGTGTTTAAAAGATTGTTACATCATTTAATTACATCTACTAACTTATATATGTGGCAAACGAGTTGTCGTTAATTTATTGGTAAGTGTTTAAAAGATTTTCACATTAATTAATTACATCTGCCCACAAAAATATGATATATAAGTTAGTTTTCAAAAAGTTGAAATTAGGATTGGTGTCTATAACATTACTCTTTCTTCAACTTTGACCCCCCTTTTAAAAGCATTGTTCAAATGTATAGTTAACTTATCAAAACAAAAAAAATAAATAAAAAAAAAAAACTATATATCTTGTTTTGAAGTTTTTGTATTTTCTGTTTTCCTTGAGAATAATTCTTGTACCTCTCTTCTATGCTGCACAATAGTAAACATTTAGAAGCTAATCGTTGGATAGGCATTGGCACCGGCCTATCTTCGATCGGCATACATATGGCAGGTTCGTTTGATAACAATTTAGTAGCTCTTAATCATAATTAACAATCATTGTTATGTCATGTACCATTTTCAATGGTTTGTATATGTATAAAGTAATCCATGTTCAATAATAGTCCTAATTGAGAGACTAAAATAAGTTTTTCATTGCATGCGATTTATGAAAACACCCAGGTAAGTAGCTCGATTTTGACCATATTGTTAGAAAAAGGACTAATTAAAGTCTGAAGTTTGCCTACTTGTTCAGTATAAAATAATCCATTTTCAATGGCTTGTAATTGTACTATTCTTCTGTTATGTTGTTTTTGCTTCTTTGACTTAAGGGGCAAGAAGAATCTTCAAATTAATAAGAATTAGGTGGTATTAGTAGATTATTAGTTTAATTCAATTAGTTATCACTCGCAGAATAAGAGAAGATTTTCATTGCATTTGATGTATGAAACACCCTGGTAATTAGCTCACATTTTAACCACAGAAATAGGACTAAATTCTTTCTTTAATCCCTCAACTATGTGTATTTTTGTCCAAAAGTTTAATACGTCTCAGAACCAATGTATTTGCCTCATAATAATCATTTTATCCAAAACAGTGTTGAAAAAAAAAAAAAAGAAGGATTCTAATTACCTTATTAGGGCTAATTTTGTAATTTTAACATTTTGGATCTCAATTTCATCATATATGGTAATTACAATTCAATTTTTAACAACTTTTCAAGGGAATGACTATTATAAGACAAACTAGTAGTTTAAAGATTGGCTCTGAGATGCTTTAAAATGAAATTGCAGGGACAAATGATTAAATTAACGTACATTTTTTTTTTATAATTAATGAAATTGTCATTTATAGCTTTTGGAGGGACGAATAATGAAATTATCATATGGTAACTACAATAAAATTTTTATTTATTTATTTATTTTTTGACAGTTTTTGGAGGAAACGATTATCATTAGATAAATTAATATTTTAAAGATTGACTCTGAGATACTTTAAAATGAAATTGCAGGGAAGAATAATTAAATTAACCTATAATCTTTTTTGTTCTGATCGTAAGATGGGACAAAATAAAAACAAAAAAACAAAAACAAAAACAAAAACAAAAATTTGAAGTTATCTAAAGCACAGAAAAACCTCTTAAACTTTGTTTTGTCTTTATTTATGGTAGGACATGGTCAAAAGCTAGAAGGCAATAGAGGAAAGAGACAAGATGGAGGGACAATCATTAAGATCCAAACAGCAAATTAATGTATTTTTCATATATACATGTAATGGAATTTCCAGTCATAAAACTTTTTAATGAATTCTATTATAAGAACTGATTTGCAAATGTATAATTTGAATTTAATCTGTTAGTCTCAGTTTTTGTTAGTTACACGGCTTTTAATCGAACAAATTTTGCGTTGTGATTGTAATCTCTTGATTATTTTTCTTTTTAATTCTTTTAAGGGTTAATTTCACTTTTAGCACCTGTGAGAAAAATAATATTAAAATCAGCACCACTTTTTCATCTCTTTACTTTTGACACCGTCACATCATCAAAACCCATGATATGTGGGGCCCAACTGCATTAAATACATGTCAAATTACAGGTTTATCCTCATCTCCCTCGCATGCCCCAGAAAACCAGCATCTACAGTATTTTAGAGAGAGAAAATGAAATCTAGAGAGAGAAATAGTTGCAATAGACCGGAACCGCTCGGAAACCGTCCGAAACCATCACGAAAGGCATCTATAAACAGCTTAGAATAGTTTAAAAAACCGGCGTCATAGATCGAGAGAATGGTAGCCGATGAAGGATTGAGGGGAAATCAAAGTTAAGGAATCAAAGAAATCCAAAGTTAAAAAAATTACTTTTTCGTTTCAATGTTTAAAAAGTTTTCGTTTAACGCTTTGTTTGCAAAGGGGAAAAAAAATTCATTATGAAAATGAATTTGTTTAACAATTGGTCTTCTTACAGGATCGGTCATTTTCATAATGACCGCCTGGTAATTTTCGTTGTGACCCCCTGTAACTGTTAAATTTTCACATATAATTTTGGTCACAACGATATTGACCAGGCGGTCATAACAGTTATGACTTCTGTATTACACTATCGGTCATAACAGTTATGACCGTCCGGTCATAATTGTTATGACCTATGTGTTAGACCAGCGGTCATAACCGTTATGACCACCCGGTCATAACCGTTATGACCACACTGTTATGACTATCCGGTCATAACCATTATGACCACGGTCATAACCGTTATGACCACCCGGTTATGACCACCCGGTCATAACCATTATGACCACACTGTTATGACCACTCGGTCATAACCATTCTGACCACCCGGTCATAACCGTTATGACCACACTGTTATGACTATCCTGTCATAATGGTTATGACCATCCGGTCATAACCGTTATGACCAACTGTTATGACTACCCGGTCATAACAGTTATTACCACCTAGTCATAACCATTATGACCACACTGTTATGACCACCCAGTCATAACCGTTATGACCCACTGTTATGACCTGTACTAAAAAATAACCAAAAATGTTAGATTTTTTTTAAATTTTTTTTTTTAACATAGGTCATAACTATTATGTCCGGATGATCATAACATGAATGACCTTTACTCAAAAATGACCAAAAATGTTAGATTAAAAAAAAAAAAAAACTTTCAGTGGAAGTTTCTCTTTCTAAATGGAAGTTTCTCTCTATTATATGAAGATTTGGGTTTCAAAATGGGAGGGGGTAGGCGAAAAAGTGAAAAAAAATAAGATTCCGGTGGGTGATAACTCTTTCTCTCTCTAGATTTCAGTTTTCTCTGTCTAAAACACTGTAGATGTTGGTTTGAAAAAAAATTTTGGGCCATGCGAAGGAGAGGGATATTTGAGCTGGTAGGAGATGATAATAAACTTGTAATTTGATGTACATTAAATGCTACTGGGCCCCACATTAAGTGCTAGTAATAAAGGGAAAAAAAAGTAATACTATTTTTAATAATAAAATTTTTATGGGTGTTATTAATGAAATTAACCCTTCTTTTAATCTTTCTTTTATTTTCATAAATTGAGTTAGAGGCTTAGAAGAGGATGAGTTCTGATTTTGGCTACCAACCTAGTCGGGATGCTTTCTTTTATTTTGATACTTAGTTGTCCTTTCTTTTCACTATTTATATGGACAATCACACATTCTCACATTGAAATTCGGTTTTTACTTCTAGAAGGTTTTTGAATTTCTAGGAAATTTTTACAGAATCTTTCCCACAAAACATCATAGCTAGTGAAAATGACCTTATACATAGACGGACATGGCAAACAAAGTTTGTCAGGAAATAAGTTTTTAACATATGATTTAAAAAATAACAATAAGTCCGACGGAATATGCTTTATTGCTTTCACTGTATGTTTCCACGTATTCATATATCTCGATTAATTTTTCTGTCATAAAATATTCTAAATACCTTGGGATCACAAATACTCCTCTTAGATTGGGTGCCTATAAATATGCATTGTTGCATAGCATGTCATTCCACACAGCAATAATAAAGTATCTCTATTTTAATTTCTCACTGAAATCATGACGATGGTATTCCTTTCATGTTTGGGTCTCCTTTTCTTCTTCCTCATTACTTCTCCATTCAACTCTTCATCTGCTCTTCCTTCTTCTCACTTTCCTTCTCATCTTCCACTGTACCATTCCCATGAAAGCTCCGCATTGCTCCACTTCAAGAACTCTCTTTCCATAACAAATCGTACTTCTTATCTCTCTTCTTGTTCTTATTGGTATGGAATTACTAATAGTACAGTGTACTGGAATATGAGCAGGGATTGTTGCACATGGATTGGAGTCACATGTGATGAGGTCTCCGGTCATGTCGTTAGGCTTGATCTTGGCTGCAGTGGGCTTCAGGGCATCATCCACTCCAACAACAGTTTGTTCCTTCTCACTCATCTCCAATCACTTGTTCTCTTCTTCAATTATCTTGATGGTTCCGAAATTTCACCCCAATTTGGTAGGTTTTCAAGTATGATTCACCTTGACCTTTCTGACTCTGGTTTCACAGGCCAACTCCCTCTTGAGTTCTCTTACTTGTCTAGTTTGGTAACACTTGATCTTCATAGGAACTTTGATTTGAGACTAGAGACATCTAGTTTGAAACGAATCGTTACAAACTTAACTAGTCTTAAGGAATTGAGATTGAGTGACGTCCACATGTCTTTTGCCTCACCTAATTCCTTTATGAATCTGTCAACTTCTTTGACATCTCTTGATCTTAGTGAGAGTGGACTAACGGGAGAGTTTCCAGAAAATATTTTTCACCTTCCAAGACTTCAGAAGCTCGATTTAAGTTACAATTGGAATCTCAATGGTTCATTTCCTCAATATAATTGGAGTAGCCAATTGAGAAATCTAAATCTTTCTCGAACTGGATTTTTGATAGATTTACCTTATATTACCAAAACTTTGAAGTCTTTGAATACTCTGTTTCTCAGCTCCTGCAAGTTCAGAGGATTGTATCCTGCACTTCTTGGCAACTTAACACAAATCACATCCTTAGACCTCTCTTTTAATAATTTTGATAGTCAAATCCCATGGTCCTTTCTTAATCTAGAGAAATTGACTCATTTAGATCTTTCTAGAAATAATTTCATAGGTCAGCTCCCTGACATTTGCAACAACTCCACAAAAACAACTTTTTCGTGTGATTTTCCAAAGCATCAGTCATTGGGTTCTGTTCCTTTGAATTTGAAAGTCTTGTCCTTATCTGATAACTTACTTAATGGGACGATACCAACTTGGTTATATTCCCTACCATATTTGCAGGATTTAGAGCTAAATAGCAACCAATTCACTGGTCAGATTGACGAATTCCAATATACTTCTTTGGTTACTCTTAGATTAGCTTCTAACAAACTACAAGGCTTTATTCCACGATCCATTTTTCAGCAAGTGAATCTTTCTTGGTTAGATCTTTCATCAAATAACTTATTAAGTGGATCCATGTCGTTAGACCAGCCTTCAAATTTAAAAAATCTCGGCATTATTGATCTTTCTTTTAGTAGCATATCAAGGGATTCCATCAACTCCATCATATCTGCTTTGCCCAATACCCTTCGATACTTGCATTTGTCTTCGTGCAACATCAGTGAGTTCCCACTCTCTTTAAGAAGCTTTGAAAATTTAGAATACTTGGACCTTTCCAACAACCAAATTGAAGGGATTGTTCCCCAATGGTTTTGGAACGTTGGGAAGGATTCATTGTGGTTTCTAAATATTTCTCACAATCTCTTAACACATATGGAGCAAATTCCTTGGAAAGAACTAGTTTTTATTGACCTAAGCTCTAACCGGCTTCAAGGTCATCTTCCAATTCCACCACCTTCACCTCTTCTGTTTTCAATCTCAAACAATCATTTCAGTGGAGAGATATCTTCTTCGTTTTGCAACCTTACTTCGATTGACACCCTTGATTTGTCAAACAACAATTTGACTGGGAGCATTCCTCCATGCTCTGGACTCTCAAGAGTAACAATGGGAAACTCCTTGAGGATCTTGAACCTTCATGGAAACCAGTTGGAAGGGTCACTGCCCCTTTTTTGGCAAAACTGTGAATATTTGGAAGTTTTAGATGTTGGGAACAACAAGCTAAATGGATCCTTTCCCCATTTGTTGGCGTCACTTCCAGTGCTTCAAATTCTCATCATGAATTCTAATAGATTTCATGGTCCAATAAGGAGTCCAGAGGTGAGATTCCCCTTCCAAAAGTTAAGAATCATGGACCTCTCCAATAATGAATTCACAGGTCTTTTACCGGCAGAATATTTTCAGAATTTTATGGCCATGATGGATGCTCATTCAGATGTTTTGGAATACATGGGACAATACCCCCTAGGTGGCTCCTATTATTCTGTGACAATGTCAGTCAAAGGAAACTTCCTTGAGCTTCCAAAAATCCAAAAAATGTTCATGACCATTGACATGTCAAGCAATAACTTCACAGGAGAGATTCCAAAGGTGATTGGAAAGCTCAATTCACTCAAAGGACTGAATTTTTCTCACAACAAGTTGTCCGGTTTCATTCCTTCATCGTTGGCTAACTTGAGCAATCTTGAATGGCTAGATCTCTCCTCAAACAAGCTTTCTGGACATATTCCATCGCAATTATCGGCAGAATTGAATCAACTTGCAGACTTAAATCTTTCCAACAACAGATTGGAAGGACCAATACCTCGCGGGAAGCAATTTGAAACATTCAAAAGCGATTCATATGGTGGAAACCTGGGATTATGTGGATTCCCTCTTCCCAAATCATGCGCCAATGATGAAGCACAACAGGACCAAGGTGATGATGATAATGGAGAGCACGAGAGTGGAATGACTGAATGGAAGGTGGTGATGATGGGATATGGAAGCGGGCTGGTGATCGGAATATCTGTGGGATACATGGTGCTTTTCAGCAGAAGCTTCGATCTTTGGTTCTTCAAAAGATTTGGAGGACGACGTCGTAGAACCAGCACTCGCTCAAGAGGGAGGAGAAGGTCAAACTAGCAAGCAAAGGAAAACAGAGTCTCTTGAGAAGTCTAGAAGAGTAAGTTTGTAATGATTTTGCAGTTATAAATAGTTATTTGCATATAAGAACCAAACATTATCCGCAACACAACTATTTCCTTTCTCTTGTGGCAGGAAGATGCATCAAAAGTAGTGTCGATGATCAAATTGACCTGGATTGAGGCATGACTCTGATGAAGCCACTATCTTTTCGTTTAGTTAATTTATTGTTCCATAAATATGTATTAAGAGTGCTAAATAAATTGTAATCCTTATTGAGGATTTGATTGTAAGAAATTTTGATGTTATGAAGTTTGTGTTTTACTTCTTGTTCAATTGAATTGTCATCTATGCTTTTGTTTGCGTGCTTTGATGTGTTTTTCCAACATATTTAAACCAAAAGAATTTCTGTTTTCTCATAATTGTCATTATGAGGACATTTTATATGCGAGTTCATTGCCTTCAGCTTCATGCATTCAGATTTCATTTCATACGCATATAAGAACTTGTCATTATTTTGGTAAAAACGTATGCAAAAAAAGAATTAAAGAATTTTCCTCCACAAAGATATAAGAATTTTTTTTTTTTTTTTTTTTTTGAAAGATAGACAATGACTATGAATATGGATTGTATAAACGCTACAAAAGGCCTTCATATATGGAGCTCTGGTTTTCTTTAATCCAATTGCTCAGACACAAGACTAGTCATGTCGGTGTATTCCTTTTTTTTTTTTTTTTTTTTTAAGCTTAAACAAATGATTAATTTTTGAAAAATTGAATTGGATGGCATATTTTGGTCACATAATCTAATAGTGACTGAACTTTTATTAATTAAGCAAAATAACCATTTGCCTTTTTTTTTTTCAGATATAATCAATCAGTGATTGACTTGAAAATTGGTGATTTATATTATGATCAATCAATAGTTGACTACTATTAATTACTGATTTATTTATGAAGGTTAAAATTGTCTTTATAATTACTATTTTAGACGTTTATGTAATTAAAAAATAAATATGGACATATTTCAAATCAATATCTCTAATTTGAACATCTATGTAAATAATTATAATAATAAATGAAATATAATAATGTGTGTATATATCTATATATGTATACATATAAATGTGCGTGTATGGCATGAAATGCCATACATGAAAAGACCACAAGCCAGGCCCATTGGGCTCAGCTGTGAGCAAGCCCACGGCCAGGGGAAGCCTAACAGGCAGGCAGTGTGGCATCAGCCGAAAATTAGAGAGAGAAAAATAAGTAAATAAATAAAAATAAATTAAATATATTACTTGATGGAGAATCTTTCGACGTGTAGATTACTGAGAAAAGTAAATACTCTAAATAAATAAATAAATAACTTTAATGACTCTTTTACATTAGTCATTTTAAGGAAATAAACCATCGCCTGAATTGTAACACTTTTCATTTCCTACCACTAGCTTCAACCGATAATAATAACCCTAAAAATAATTATTTTTCAAATTTTAAACCCAATTTTAATTGCCTAGGGGTGTGGTAGTATGAACACCACTTTTATTTCTTCACTTTCTTTTCACTAAAATAAAGCTTTTTCTTTTTCCAAACACATTGAATCCAAATTTTAACAAGCAAAAACACCAAGAAATCTCTTCCATAACTTTTCTTCTCAACTTTCAAATCATTAAGCTTAAAGAGAAGATCGTCACCTCATTGGTTTTCGAGGTAAAACACTAGTATACCATTAGTTTTCAAGATTAAAGTTTTATTTTTTAAACTTGTGATGAAATATGTTTCTTTTCCAACTTCTAGTTCCTCATCACAAGAGTTCAAGAAAGCCTCCAAGCCCTCAAAAGAGCCACAAACTCCATCAACAACACTAACATATATATTTTTCCACAAACTAGCAAGTTTTAAAAGTTTCAAGTGTTTTCTTGAAAAATGACTGTGAAGAGAATAAAAATCTTAGCATGAGAATAAAAATAAAAACACTGTCTCGTTGCTTTGTTACTATTATTGTGGCATGTGTATTTCATGGGATTAAAATGGTTTAACTTATTACAAAATGAAAAGTTTTGATGAGAATATGATTTTTGTAAGTTTCTTAAATGTAATATGAAATATGTGTTATGGCATGAAAATATTTGGGTATGACATGTTTATATGCTGTGAATATTCTATGTTGACAGCATGGAATCTGGAGAAAGGATTTTTAAGGCTCAAATAATGATAGAATGAAGTTGAAGTTCATGACTATAGGAAAATAGCCTTTTGGCATAATACAAAATAAATATGAAAAAGATACTTTCAGTGAGAATTTAACTAAACTCATGAAGGACAGAATGTTTCTCTCAGCATAAGTTATCAAGTAATGTAACCTCTGGTCAAAAATTATTAAGTGCGAAAAATGATGTTTTTGCCCTCGGAGGGTAAAATGGTATTTCCACAAGGCTAGGAATGTTAGTTGAATCCGAGACTTCACAGTCGAGACTAAGGGACTAAAATATGATATATGTTAAATTTTCATGAGAAATGGGCATAAAATGATGCAAAATACCCTTTAGGGGTCAAAACATAAATATAAAAAGTTTAAGGGTAAAAAGTAAAATTTATGAAAATTATTATTTTTTAGTTTAGATCTGTAAGAGGGATCTTTAAGAGTTCCTCAAGTGAATAACGTTTTGGAGTGCTTAATGGGAACAAGTTAATCCATTTTAGGGGCTAAAATATTAAAATAATTAAAAAGGGGGTCAAATTGTAAAATTGGAAAATCTGACATGAAGGCAGTGTTTTTCCTAATTTAAAGACAGTGTAATAGGCCAATTAAGTTGGGTAATTAATATGGTTAAGTTTTTGTTTAATATTGGGCCATTAAAAGACAAGTAAGGAACTTAAATGTAAAGAATTTTAGTGAGTGTGGTTGAAAATATAAATAAGGTATAATAGTTTGGACAGTTTTTAAAGCTGCTAACATGGTATTAGGGCCTTGAGAGGTGTCCAGTTTAAATGGGCCTTATTGGATCTAATGGTAAAATAGAAGACACAATCTTAATTAATAGACTAATGTATTAAAAGTAAAATAATGGGTCAATTAGGCTCAATTTAATTTTAATAAAAACTAGAGAGGCCCAATGGGTGGATAGAAACCTTGGTTCCCCATGGTCATTTAATGGGTCCAACAAAAGACAAAATATAATAGATATTAATGGATAAAATAAGTAATGATTTAACCACTTAATCATTATAATAATAATAATCAATTATTTAATAATATTTAATTATTTGAAGGAAATTCAAGAGAAATTATTTTAATATTATCTCTCAACTAATTAATAATTAGTTAATTATTCACAAATTAACATTAAATTATATTTATTAATTATTATTTCACTAATTAATAATAAATAATTAATTATGGATTGATAATTTTTATAGGTACAAATTTTATTTAATTAATTATTAATCAATAATGTTACTTGATTAATTAGTAATCAAGTTAATTAATTATTAATTTAGTAAATAACGATTATGAGCAAGTTAAGGTTTAATATCCTAACAATCATCAAGTAAGGAATGTAATAATTAAGTAACCAATTTATGAAAAAATTTATTTTCCTTAAGGATTAAAATATGTAAATAAAAAAATGATACAATTAATAATTAATCTTGAAAGAAATTAATTATTAACTAGAAGCAAGAAATTCTATAAGACACTTGTTAAGAGCAAAGAATAATTTTAAGAATCCACTTTTAACCGTTGGGTGTCAGTTCAAATTAGGACACCGAAAAGACAAAGAGGTTTAGCCGGACATAAATCACGAGAAACTTCAACTTCAAGATTCTCTATAAATACAAGCCCCACCTACAGTGTGGATTGTACGTTGTTATGTTTGATGTGTGTTCTGTACCTACATGACTGTTATGCTATGTTGTCATGATTTATATGAGACATATCATATTTCGTGTTCATTCTATGATATTTCGTGTTCATTCTATGAATTAAGGACTCATGATTGAATAATATGTGAAAGATTAAGATGTGTCGTACCAACTTCTATTAGAAAGAGGTTTTCATGAACTTTTTTAAGTACGACCTTAGGTGTTAGTGGTTGGGTCACTCCCCCGTCTTCCCTAAATAAGGTCACACCCACCCGGTACGTACATAAGGGCTCGTAAGTATATTAAGAATAATAAGTTAAAGATAAAAGGATAAACATAAATTGTCATACATCTTCATTCATGCAATGTGTGATTTATGTCTGTACTTACTGAGTTTAATCTCACATATTTTTATGTTCCCACTGTACGTAATCTGGCACTACAACAAAAAGGAGATTTTCATAGCATTTAAAAAAATGCTATTATAAGTATTTCATAAGATTTTAGCAAAAACGCTATTAATTCCTCTGTTAAGAAAAGTCGGTCTCTATAATAGCACTTTTTTGGTGCTCTGTTTGACCATTACGCCGTGTTTTCTGATGCAATGTTTGCCTTCATGTAGCATTTTTCTGCCTTCATGTAGCACTTTTCTGGTGCAATGTTTTTCTTTATGTAGCATTATTCTGATGCTATGTTTGGGCAGCAAGGCACAACTTTCGTAAACCTTAAAAATTGCTATTTTGATATTTATCAAATGACATATTAGAGGATTCCCCATCTCAATTATTAATCCCTATTTTTAATAGACAATTAAATATTCAATGATTATTTTATGGGTATAAATACAAAATCATTCTTAAGAACATAATACATATATGGAGACACATAGCTATTCCAGACACTTATAAAGTTTAAAATTCACAACAGAGTGTATAATTCATCAAAAGAAAAGCAACAATGGTTTAGTTACAGAATATCCTAAATGAAGTAATTCAACTAAAACAGGGGAAAAACACTTCTTATTGAGTCTTCCAAGGAAATTGTGCAGTCAACCAAAAGCCTCCAGACATGCTTGTCTTCTATCAACGGTTCACATCTTTCTCTAGTCTCCAAGTTGTATCTTCTATCAATTGTTTAAACATTCTCACCCCTTCCTACATAAGCATGGGACAAAAAGTTTATTTGCATATGTTAGTGATAATAATAAACGTTACACGTAGCTACCAAAGGTCCAAATTGCAAATCATATAATTTTTGTTTTACTAACACTTTCTCAGCATTCTATACAATTAGAGAGCTAATAACTTCTACAATTTATCTCCAAAAAATGCATTAGGCTTTCTTGCAAACTAGGAGAGAGAGATGCAAATTTGAATTTTGGATTCAAAACATGTGCAAGTGTAAATTTATTTATTTTTATAATTTATGTAGGCCAAAAGTCCAACCTTTATGCCAATCTCAAGGGAACCAATTTCATCATCCCAATGTATCAATTATGCATCGATTTTGCACCATTAAAAGAAGGTTCGCCTTTATCCAACCTTTCTACCAAGTTCATTACCCCATTCTCCTGCAAGAAAGGTTAAATTATTTTGACAACACATGCATTTATATTGCAAGAACAAAACCTTAAGTAACATAAAGTTACTAAACAAAGCTAATCGTGACAATGATAACTAGAAGACAAGTGGTAAGTAGCTTCACAAAAGAACTAGATGTAACGACCCGTCTTACGTAGGCCGCTACCATACTTATCTTACATAAAAACTGACACTTACTTGACTAGCGGAAAAATACGGAATATATTTTTTTTTCTCTTTGTTGCAATTATAAAGGTAACTCGACCATATAATTTCTTATAACCATATATAAACATAATTGTTTGAGTATTTAAGTATAAAACTTAATTTAGAATACAACTAATTAAACTTAGTAATAAGGAAATATATTTGACACAAAACGCGTAGCGGTCTCCATCCCATAATTTCACAGTTAGCCCTGCCATGCCCCACCATCTTGTATCAAGTATTGCTCATAGGGAGCTTACCTACAGCATAAACGTAAGTTGTGAGCTTTCGCTCAGCAAGTACAACTATTAAACCGCAAAATAATTTAACATAATCAATGCATGAATCAATTATGCTTTCTTATTCTTTCTTAACTTAACATACTATGGGCCCTTAACCAAAGTGTACGTACCGTGGCGCGCTGCCATGGAATGGTTGGGGCGGCCAGCCCTGTCCAACTCAAACCATGAACCAATCCTGACCTAGTGCAGGTCGATACGACACGATTTAAAACTGCTTAATAGCTTACTTAAAAACATTTTCTTACTTGAACTTAGTCTTACTCTTATCATGTACATTATTATTAGTGAACATGCTTCATGATGTCACAATAATAAAACATAATCATAAGCATCACATACATAAGTGCATGAATTTAAAAACATGCAATCAATAAAAATAATTAGCCTATGCTGTAGGCGGAGTTGTACTTACAGATTATACTAGCGCTAGGGTTTGTTGCTCCAACGAATTGCAACAACAGGTTACTTGCCTGTTTCCAAAAAGGACGTAAGAATCATTCTATCTTACCATAATTTTATTATATTAAATGTTGGTATCCTAACCAACATTCAACATTTACCCTAGTTATATGTCCCCTACTAGCATGGTATCCTATTAAGGTACTTGATGTAACCTTAGGGCACCTATCCTAAAAAAACAATCAATCCGTATTATGTTTGATTACTTAAAACAAATCTTGGTTAGTTATAATATCCTTTTAGGTTACTGTTAGTAACCCTGGGTATAAGCCCAAACATAATTAGGTTACTATCCTATTGGTTTACCAAAACCCATTAGTAGTATCCAATTTGGTTATCCTAAGTAACCTTGGTTTCAAAACCTAGCATATAAAATTAGTAACCTATTTGGTTACTACAAGTATACTTTCAATATACTTAGTTCAATAATAATTTTTAGTAATATAACTGATTACTATATGTCTTACCATAGTTAACCAATTTCTTAACTTACTTAACATACTTTAAAACCTTTTTAAACCATTTTTTTTATAAAACTGAAACTGATTATTTTGTAAAGATATTAAAACTGTAACGTTTTGAAAATCGTTCATAGAAAATAGTTCAAAAATTTCAGTTAGCAGTGCATGTACAAGAATTTGTTGCCCATGCACCGTTTTGAAAATCCTGTGCAGGATTGCCTATTTCCTGCTCAGTTTGGAGATTCAGTTTTATTTTAAAATATACTTTGAATTTGAAAAAGTTTTCTTCATGAAAGTTGTAGATCTCCTAAATTCCTGCAACTTTTGTTTTTTTCACAAAACCTAATTCTGCCCTTAACCTGTTCATTTTCCTCATTGAAAAATCCTGGCCGTGCATAGGGTCTGGGACTGGCCAGGCTCGGGTTTTCACGAAAATGGAAGCCTTTGGAGCTTATTTTTCAAATTCTATCCACGTTACCCCCTAGGATTTTTAATTTTATACAACTTTTTAGTTTTAACTTTTTTCAAAATCTGCCTCTAAGGGCTTCAAAATTTCGTTTTAAAATTACTGCCCAGTTTGGTCCGAACATTGGCAGTTTGTTTCTTAATCGTTTGATACGCGAAATAACGCACACCCTACCTCAAACGGTCGCAACCGTGAGCTTACATCATACATGCAGCGTTTTACGTAAAATTTTCATTAACATACACTTGTTCAACCATTTTACCAAATAGTTCAATTTTTTACCAATTTATGGTTTTAAGTTGATTTTTCTCATTCTAATTCAACATACAACCAAATTAATCATAACATAAGCATATCATAATCTTTCCTAGACATGTGGGGACATATAAACAGCAACTACTAAACATACACATACAAGCACATAATTTAAAGCATAGCTTCAAATATAAGCCAAAAACCTAGATTTAGCATACCAAAACTTAGATCTAGCTCACCCTAAACCAAATCAAGCACATACTAATTTAAACTAAGCCATTGGATGAAAGATAATTGAGCTTAAGCTCATACATACCCAGCTGAAAAATACATCTAAATCATTGAATAAAAACTCAAATTAAAAGCTAAGGGTTTGAATAGGTTTACCTTAAACTTAGAAGTGGATTCAAGCTTGGTTTTCAATTTTTTTCTCCTTGATTTTCACTCAAAAAAAATCTGACCACTCCACTCTTTTTCTCACTCTTGATGGTCGGTTTTCTTGGAAGAGAAGAGAGCAAGAAGATGAACTAAGGAGTGATGTGTCCTAATGACTCAAAACCAAAATTTACCACACAATAAAAGGCCAAAATTTAATTTTTATTACCTAGAATTATCCTTATTGGTTAAGAAGCATTTAAGACATCAAGTAGCAAACATATGTGCCCCCCCCCTAGAGCCAAGAGGTGGCCGGCCACTTAGTGTGGCTTGTTGGCCAAGTTAGAACCAAGTTATCAATGCTAATACTTTCCAAAATTTTCAAAAAATTCAATTAATTCCAAATTAATCATTACAAGGTTAGGTGTCCCTTAACAAGGTTTCATTTGGTTTTCCTCCCCTAATGCAGTCCATAATCATACTAATAAGAATTTTACAAATACTGTTTTCACTAATAACAGTACTGTTTTACTGGACTACAGTCCAGAATTTATCTGCACTTAACCGAACTGCGTAAAAATTTCTCTTAGAACTAAAAACTACTTGGTTCTTATTACTCTAAATATTGTGCTTGATTTTTCTACAATAATCTCATACCTAATTTGGCTTCGCTATCCGTAATAATAATTTTTCACAGTATAATTTTATACTGTTTAAAAACTGCAATATTGACTCAAACGTATCTTAGATTTTTCTGATCAAACTTTGACCA
The DNA here is from genome assembly GCA_009761775.1 of Ficus carica. Classification (NCBI taxonomy): domain Eukaryota; kingdom Viridiplantae; phylum Streptophyta; class Magnoliopsida; order Rosales; family Moraceae; genus Ficus; species Ficus carica. Next base: position 110,300 of record VYVB01000427.1, read on the forward strand.
GAATAAAATCGTACATAAATCATAATTCTGATAAATCAGATCAAACATTTCATATTAACATACATAATACAACTTTTTAATTCTTAAAAAAAAGAAATCATAAATTTGTAAAAAGGTTGGTTATTACACTAGAGATATTGGTTAACTTACTGAATCTGTGTGGAGAGTGGAGAGTTTCCAAAATATTGTTTGTCTCATGAATGATTCAGCAGAACATATCACTATTCGCACAAGCAAAAGGATATAAAAAACAGAAAATAGGACTAAATGAAGCTTCATAGAAACCTTGTTACCAAATCAAATATTATATGTTTGTCTAGAATCTTGGCGAAGGAAGAGCTTCAAGATGAATTCACCTTTACAAATACAAGATAATTATACGTTATTCTGGTCATAATCATCTAATTGTTTCGTAGTAAGTTTTTTTTTTTTATCTTCCAGATCAGCTTTTCGCCCCTTAACAAAATCTTGGTCCTAAAAGGGTAGCTTTGGAATTCACATAATGAATCAGAGCACATGGAGCCATCTTTTTATCTTTACATGTCTTAATATATTTATATTAATAAAAAAATATGGTAGACTAACCAATATTTCTATCGGTTAACGAAGGAGCATGTTGGGTCAATATGCTAACCAATGAAAATGATTGGTCTACATCAAACATCATTATTCATTCTTCAAGTTCAGATTTTGCCCTGTTTATTAGACAAAGATCCGATTTTTTATGTTTAAATTGCCAAAACTTCAAGAATCTACTAAAGATGGGTTTTTTTTTTCACATTTTTTTTCACTTTCTTGTTGTTTCCAGAAGCTTATATCTAAAATTCGCTAAATAAAATTTTATGTTTATAGCGTTAAGAAAAAGATGAAGAAAATTTAGATCAACTTTGTTAAAAAGATTAAGTTTATTTCTTTGAATTTTTTGTGATTTTTTATTCAATAACAAATGAAATTTTCATTTCACTTAATTATATCTAGAAGAATGTATCGCTGTAGTAGTTCTCTTTTAGTTATACAATGCAAATGAAACATGCAACGATGTACATAAAAAACAAAGACGAAAACCCAGTCTATATACTGAATATTGAACTCTCTTTTCATAACTCAATTGCCAAATGCTAATCACAAATAGTGTTAGCAAACTCAAATCAAAGTTTTCCTAATTTTTCTGTTTGTTATGGCTCTTTTACTTAGAAACGCCTCTATTTCCAATTAAATAATTGATGCATAAATGAAAGATCAAATAATTGAACAAAATAACCACACCAAAAAAAAAAAAAAAAAAAAAGTATGCATTATAGTACTTCCGACAAATCATCCATGGCAGCAACCAATTTATATGTGAGAGTTCCGGCCAGCGAAGGTCGCACGATGATGCCAGTCAGAGTTCAATTCGGCAAAGACAGGGTAATGGGCCATTTATGCGATGAAGTTCAAAACAACGAGGAGCACTCATGGGTGAACAGAAGAATCGTCAAATACTTTGGGGAAAATTTTGGGAGCTTAGGATTGATCCAGAATTTGGGTGAAATTCCGGGGATTTGAAAGAAAGAGATTGTTGGAGATTCTAATTTGATCAGTTTTCATCCTTCTAGTTCTAGGGGATGCAATTGCTCATTTTTCGATTATTGGGGACATATGATTTTGATAACCGTGCAGTTATATTTTTTAGATGTTCTTAGAAGTTCATGGGTTATCTTATTCAAAATGGGCAAAATTTTCGTTTATTTTCTATTTCTGAGGTTATGGTCATAGAAAGTACTTCATGTGCTCTGTATTTGTATTTAGGTGTCTGTTCAATGGAATAATCTTTTATAGTTTTGTCTAGTCAGATGATAACTATTCTCACTACTTTTGGTTAGAAAATCTAAAAAATTGAATCAACATGTTTTCATGTTCTATTTATGCTGTGGCCGGAGAAGAAACTAGCAAGCAGAGGAAATGGTGTCATGAGAAAAGAAAGGTAATAAGTGTGATGTTTGAACATACATAAGCTCTACTTAGAGCTAAGTTAGTACACATTTTCTCTATGCTTGTGATTGATTTTTCTCTATGTAGCACATTTTCAGCAACGTTTGACTCTTTCCCTACAGTACACATTTTGGCCCCGGATTTGTGGTAACCTCAAAGAAACAAAATTAGGAAGAAGGAAATTAACCATAGTCCATAACCAAAATGAGTGGACAAATGAAGGGAAAAATAAAAAGTTTCTCATTTGAAGCTACTAAGGGGCATCGATTGATATAATTAATTATCTAATAAAAAATTAAAAAAAAAACATAGCAATACTAAGGGTATTTGGAGGACTGACCGCAGGTCTTGTTAAGGGTAAAAAACAAAAAAACTTGAGTTCCACAGTGTAAAAACATAGCAATAATAATAAACATATAAAGGTATTGGCTGGCTACTTACTTAATTAGTTGACATTTGGAGATGAAATCTCAATTCCTTAACAGCCTCAAATTCAGCATGGCAATATTAGAACCTAGAAAATTCAAACAAGCGGTCCATTCTATTATATAAAAGATTGGTTATTTCAGAGATAGCACTATCGCGTTAAAGGTAAAAACAAATCCAAGTTTCATATAGTAAAAATATATGTAACAATAATAATAAACATATATATAAGGATTTTGTGTTGCTTCACTTAATTGATCGATCTTTTAAGATAAAAAATTCAATCACTTAGTAGTCTGTTATTGAACAGCTCCATCTTGACTTGTCGTCAAATTTGTACTACCGATGGCGAGTACTCATTCATGGTAGGAAACTTCCTACACTCTTCTTCGCAAAAAATAAAAATAAAAATGATAAAAAAAAATTAATAATAATAATAATAATTAGAAAACAAAAAGAAATTCAGTTAAGACTGCATTGGCATGTCTTCAATCGGCATGCGTATGGCAGGTTCCTTTGACAACGATTTAATAGGTTTTAATGGTAATTAACAATCATTATTATCGGCAACAGGGGATGACTTTATTGTAATGCAGTGAGAAGACCGCTACATTGCACAGAGAAGATTAGGTGAAACAGATTGACAAGCTTTATAAAATGATATTTTCTTCAAGAAAAATATTATGGACACCAACCGTAATTATAATTTTTGAGTACCAACTTATATATGTGGCAAATGAATTATCATTCTTTTATTGGTAAGTGTTTAAAATATTGTTATATCAATTAATTATATCTACTAACCTATACATGTGGCAACTTATATATGTGACAAATGAGTTATCGTTTTTTTATTGATAAGTGTTTAAAAGATTGTTACATCATTTAATTACATCTACTAACTTATATATGTGGCAAACGAGTTGTTGTTCTTTTATTGGTAAGTGTTTAAAAGATTCACATTAATTAATTACATCTGCCCACAAAAATATGATATATAAGTTAGTTTTCAAAAAGTTGAGATTATGATTGGTGTCTGTAAAATTACTCTTTCTTCAACTTTGACCCCCCCTTTTAAAAGCATTGTTCAAATGCATAGTTAACTTATCAAAACAAAAAAATAAAAAAATAAAACTATATATCTTGTTTTGAAGTTTTTGTATTTTCTATTTTCCTTGAGAATAATTCTCGTACCTCTCTTCTATGCTGCACAATAGTAAACATTTAGAAGCTAATCGTTGGATAGGCATTGGTATCGGCCTATCTTCGATCGGCATACATATGGCAGGTTCGTTTGATAACAATTTAGTAGCTCTTAATCATAATCAACAATCATTGTTATGCCATGTACAATTTTAATGGTTTGTATATGTATAAAGTAATCCATGTTCAATGGTTTGTATATGTATAAAGTAATCCATGTTCAATGGTTTGTATATGTAACATTCTTCCGTTATGTTGTCTTTGCTTCTTTGGCTTCAACTGTAAGGACAATCTTCAAATAAGAAGTGGCACAGGCGGTATTAGTAGATTATTGGTTTCATTTAAATAGTCCTAATTGAGAGACTAAAATAAGTTTTTCATTGCATGTGATTTATGAAAACACCCAGGTAAGTAGCTCAATTTTGACCATATTGTTAGAAAAAGGACTAATTAAAGTCTAAAGTTTGCCTACTTGTTCAGTATAAAATAATCCATTTTCAATGGCTTGTATTTGTACTATTCTTCTGTTATGTTGTCTTTGCTTCTTTGACTTAAGGGGCAAGAAGAATCTTCAAATTAATAAGAATTAGGTGGTATTAGTAGATTAATAGTTTAATTCAATTAGTTATCACTCGCAGATTAAGAGAAGATTTTCATTGCATTTGATGTATGAAACACCCTGGTGAATTAGCTCACATTTTGACCAAGACAAACTCCCATTATAAAATTTTCATTATATGGTAATTTTGTCATATATGGTAATTACAATTCAATTTTGCACAGCTTTTCAAGGGAACAACTATTGTAAGACAAACTAATAGTTTAAATATTGACTCTGAGACGCTTTAAAATGAAATTGCAGGAACCAATAATTAAATTAGCCTTCATTTATTTTTATAATTAATGAAATTGTCATATATAGCTTTTGGAGGGACGAATAATGAAATTGTCATATGGTAACTACAATTCAATTTTTATTATTATTTTTAACAGTTTTTGGAGAGAACAACTATTATAAGACAAATTAATAATATAAAGATTGACTCTGAGATACTTTAAAATAAAATTGCAGGGACGAATAATTAAATTAACCTATAATCTTTTTTTGTTCTGAACGTAAGATGGGACAAAAAAAAATATACAAAAAAAAAAAAAAATTTAAAGATGTCTAAAGCACAGAAAAACCTCTTAAACGTTGCTTTGTCTTTATTTATGCTAGGACATGGTCAATAGCTAGAGGGCAATAGAGGAAAGAGACAAGATGGAGGAACAATCATTAAGATCCAAACAGAAAATTAGTGTATTTTTCATATATACATGTAATGGGATTTCCAAGAAAAAAAACTCACCCTTCTTCTTCCTCTCTTTCTGTCTCTCCTGCTTTCTCTCTTTTTTTAACATAAAACTATACACATAAATTTATTATCAAAAGTAATCATAAATCCTCTATTTTTAGAATATCCAAGAAAACTCAAAAATTTACCTAAAAATCCAAGGATTTACTAAAAATATAAATTATCATTTATCATTTTTTTAAAAATCTGCTATAATAATTTTTAAAAATACCAATAAAATATGTGATTTGCTACAATATCTCATGTTCTAAATAGCAACCAAAGGAAAATTTTATACATAGAAAATTAACAAAAGTGTATGTGAGAAAGAAAATTTGATGACATACATTTAAAATGAAGAGTATAAAAGATGTTAAGAAAAAGCTTAAAAAGTGTAAGAAGATATCTAATGAAAATGAAAACGAAAAAAAAAAAAAAACATTATATAAATATACTAAAGAAATAGATTTTTTTTTTTTTACTGTTTTTTCTATAGTATTTCACAGTGACTTTTGTTTTTTTTTTTTTTTTAGCTACAGTAACGTACAGTACTGTATAGTATCTTTTCTACATTGATCTACAGTGTTTGTACAATAATCTACAATGTTGCTACATAACTTTTTGCTACAGTAGCTGTTTTTTCTACAGTAAAATTTCAATTTTACCCCTATCTCATGTACTGAATTTGGCTGATCTACAGTGGAAGGACGGCTTTGTCCTCACATATTTTATTATTTTGTCTACAGTACATAGTCTTTTTTGCCCCTCTGATTTAGTTATTTTTTCCTTTATCTACAGTGAGTTGACCTTTTTACCCCTATTATGCAGAAATTGCCGGCTGTCCACATTGTTTAATTACCATTTTACATCTCTTTTTTAGTTGCTTTTCTTTTTCCTACAGTGTGTTGTCGGTTTTACCCCTATTTAGAGTTTGTTTATTTTCTTAATATTGTTTTTGCCATTTTTTTGGACGCTAAATTTTAGATATTAGATTCCGATCTATTATTGTATTATGTTTTTTTGCTCACTTTGCCTTTTTTTATTTTTAAATGATTTTTTACTTTAAATTTTTTATCTTTATTTCGGATTTTTTTTTTGTTTGTCTTTTTTGTTTCTTTTGTTCTATTTTTTAAAGACCCTTTTTTTTTTAAGGATTCTGCATGCAAATTTTTTTTTTTTTTTTTGTGTCTTTTTTGTTTGTTTTGTTTTATATTTTAAATTTTTTTTTTTTACATTTTTGCATGTATCTAACCTGAAATTTTTTTTGGGTTTTTTTTTTAAACAGTAAAAAAAAAAAAGAGAAAATGAGATATATATTTTATTTTGTTATAATTTTTTTTGTTAGAGTTAGTTTTTTCATGTTCTTTTGAGTCTAAAGATTTTTGTTTTTTTTTTTTTTTTGTCTTATTTTTGGTTTAATTTTTTTCTTGAAATGAGTTTGACTAAAGAAGAATTTTTTATTTTTTGCTTTTGTTTTCGTTTTTATTATTGTTCTTACTATTTTTATTTTGATTTTGCATTTTCATTATTGTGAGAGATTTGGGAAGAATTATAGTTATTATAATTATAATATTTATTTTAATCAACTGTTTTTATTATATAATACTTAATTTTTTTTTATTTTTTTTTTCTTCCTTTCTTGTGTAACGCACGGGTATTAAACTTGTGAACACTAAAGAACAAAAAAGAAAAAGAAAAGGAAAAAGGAGAACCAAATGGGAGACGTGTCAAGTGGAGGGGAGGCTGGATGTTAGATAGATTGTTAGATATATTACATGTATTAGATTAGAAGATTAGATTTGATTTGATGTGATGTATAGAAAACATAGGACCTCCTTTTAAGTTAAAATAATAATAAATAATAATAAAAATAATAATTAAAAAACAAAAAAACGAAAAAACCTTGAGAGGAGTTTGTCGTCTTGCAAAGACCTAGAGATGACTTGATAGAGTTAAATACCAGCACATTAGCTGGCATTTGCATACAATTATCACCATTTTAGCTGCCAAGAAGATATGGCTTCAATGTCCTTCTCCCTTCTGTTTCTACTTCTCCTCTTTATATTCCTTTTCTCACCATTTCCTTCCTTTTCTTCTCCGCAGTGCCGTCCTGACGAGCACTCTGCTTTGCTCCAACTTAAGAGCTCTTTCTCTGTTGTTGATCCCTCTCTTGCCAACTGTATCAGAGTAAACGAAAACAGAGCCACCTATCCGTGGACGTCTTGGAACAAGAACACAAATTGTTGCGAATGGGTTGGAGTCACGTGTGACAACCTTACGGGGCACGTGATTGGCCTTGACCTGAGTTGCAGCAGGCTTAAGGGCACTATTCACCCCAACAGCAGCCTTTTCTCCCTCCGCCATCTCCAGAGTCTTGACCTTTCTCACAATGTCGAACTCAGAATAGGAGCAGCTGCGTTCAAAGAACTCGCAATGAACTTAACCAACCTGAGAGAACTCAGCCTGTCCGACGGTGACATGTCGACGGTGCCTCTTGTCTCATTGATGAACTTGTCATCTTCATTAACATCTCTTGATCTCGGATACTGTCAGTTGCATGGGGAGCTTCCGGATAACATTTTCCAGTCGCACAAACTCCAGAGCCTTGGTTTAGGAGGTAACCATCTTAGTGGCCCGATTCCATGGTCCTCTTTAAACCTTGAATCACTCTTTTACTTAGATCTTGCATCCAACAATTTCATTGGCCAACTTCCGGAAGTTTTCAGTAATTCCACCAAAAAGTTTTCTTCATATGACTCTTCCAAATATCCTCCTAGTAGCTTTCTTTCATTATATTTGTCCGATAACTTACTCAACGGGACTATACCTTCGTGGATATTTGAGCTACCATATTTGGTCAACTTAGACATCGGCCTTAACTTTCTTACTGGTGAGATTCGCAATTTCCATAGTACTTCATTGCAATACCTCTCTTTGGGTAGAAATAAATTACATGGTGTCATTCCGAGATCAATATTTCAACAGGTGAAACTCCAATATTTGGATCTTTCATCAAATGACTTCACCGTTAATGTTGAGTTAGAAGACCTTACAAAGTTAAAAGAGCTAGAGATTCTTGATCTCTCATCTAACAATGTATCATGGAATTTCAACAGCTCCAAAAACTATACCTTAAACAATCGTTTAGATTTGGTTTTGTCTTCTTGCAATCTGATTGAATTCCCTCTTTTTCTCAAGTCTGTGCAACGTTTAGGCGGCTTAGAACTTTCCAGTAACCAATTACATGGAAGTGTTCCTAAATGGTTATGGGAAGTGGGTAAGGATTCATTCACCTCTTTGGATCTTTCCCACAACTCCTTAACATATTTAGAACCACTTCCGTGGAATAACATGCGTACTCTAAATCTTAGCTCCAACTTCTTTTCAGGGCCTCTTCCTGTCTCCTCATCACCTAGTTTAGTTTACTTTTCAGCCTCGAAAAATAAATTTGTTGGAGAAATCCCACTTTCTATTTGCAACATGACGTCCCTTTATTTGCTTGACTTGTCTAATAACAACTTGAGTGGAAATATTCCCCCATGCTTTGGAAATCTTATAAGTAGTGGTCTCTCGGTGTTAGATTTGAGGAACAATAGGTTCGATGGAGTGATTCCTCCATCTTTTCCGAAAAGAAACTCCTTGACGACTTTGAACCTCCAAGGAAATCAATTGGAAGGTTCACTGCCCCAATCATTGCTCAATTGTGAAAACTTGGAATTACTAGACATTGGCGACAACAAGCTAAATGGATCATTTCCCCAGTGGTTGGAGTCACTTCCAAAGCTTCAAGTTCTCATCTTGAGATCAAATAGATTCTCTGGTCCAATAAGCAATCCCAAGGTAAGATTTCCCTTCCAAAAGCTGAGAATCATGGACCTCTCCAACAATGAATTCACAGGTCATTTACCAACAAAATATTTGGAGAATTTTACGGCCATGATGGATGCACATATGGATCACCTAGAATACATGGGATCAACAGGAAGATATTATCAAGACTCTGTGGTGCTTGTGATAAAAGGATTTGAGATTCAGCTGGAAAAAATCCTTGCAATCTTCACCAACATTGATTTCTCGAGGAATCATTTTCAAGGAGAGATCCCAATGTCACTTGGTAACCTCAAATCTCTCAAAGGCCTCAATTTTTCTCACAATAAGCTAACTGGTCAGATTCCACCGGCGTTGGGAAACTTGAGTAATCTTGAATGGTTGGACCTCTCCTCAAACAAGCTTTCTGGAAACATACCACTACAATTGGCTGCCAATTTGAATCAACTTCAAATCTTAAATCTTTCAAGCAACGAGTTGGTGGGACAAATACCTCGCGGAACTCAATTCAATACATTCAGTAATGTTTCATACAGTGGAAACCCAGAATTATGTGGATTTCCATTGTCTAAATTATGCAGCAATGATGAGGCACAACAGCACGATCAAGATGATGATGATGGAGACAACAAGAGTGCAATGATTGAATGGAAGGGGGTGATGATGGGATATGGAAGCGGATTAGTGATCGGAATATCTGTTGGATACATGGTGCTTTTCAGTAGAAGCTTCGATTATTGGTTCTTCAAAAGATTCGGAGGAGGACGTCGTCGTAGAGCCAGCACTCGCTCAAGAGGGAGAAGAAGGTCAAACTAGCAAGCAGAGGAAAACAGAGTCTCGTATAGCAAGTCTGGAAGAGTAAGTTTGTAATGTGTTTTGCAGTCATAAATACTTATTTCTTTATAAGAACCGAACAGTTTCGGTAACATAATTTTTTTCCTTTCTCTTGTTGCAGGAAGATGCATGAAGAGTAGTGTTGATGATCAAATTGGAATGGATTAAGGCATGACTCAGACGAGACCACTATCGTGTGTCGTTTAGCTAATTTCTTGTTCCATAAATCTGTAATAAGAGTGCCTAATGAAATGTAACCGGTATTGAGAATTCGGTCATAGGAAATCCTGATGTTGTGAAGTTTGTATTTTAGGTTCTTGTTCAATGAAATTGTCAGTTTTGCTTTTGTTTAACGTATAACATAAATCTAATTATATACATATATGTAACTATATAATTATTAGATATAAAAGAACAGAAAACAAACACTAAACTCTTGAAGATCTGTCTCTTTATCACAAACAGATTCTTCAAAACTCAATTGCCCTGCAGCTCAACACGTTAAAAAAGAAAAGAAAAGAAAAATACTCGTCTACACTAACATTGACGTAATTCGTCAGTGTTTCCCATGATTGTTCATGATTTAAAACTTAATTATACTACAAAAATCCCTTTGTAAATAGTAGAGTTTGATTAATAACGAAGGTGAAGCTTTGTCTTTTGAATTTTGCTTATTTCATCATCTATTAGAACAAAAAATGACATTAATTGTGGAATTCCAAATACAAATGACATTTAACTGATGAACAATGACGAAAATTATCTTTTTTCTTTTCTCGATTTTTGGTCTATTATTCAGTAAATCAAGAGCCACTTGATTACTGACACTTGGAACACGTAAGCCGAATTGCATTGGAATTTGGAGGTGGGCAAGGCCTGATGAAAAATAAAATGTCCAGCCCAAAAATTAAGTTGGATCCGTGTATTTTCTCTCACTAGAAAGGTCTAGACTTGCATTCCGTTTTGGACCATTTCTTCCATTTAATTTGGAGTGGTCTTTTAAATATACATACTTGGCAATAATGTAAGAACCCGAAATTTCAATGAACTTATGATTTCCTTAGAAATAAGGAAAATCTAAGATTTTATTATGTATGTCGATATAAAGCTCATGATCTGAGCAAATATCAGAATATGTTTGAGTTCTCGTTAATTAGCTACGAGACTCAATAATAAGAGTTGTACTTACCATAATATGTTGATTTGTCAAGTACGGGGCCTTTTGAGGAAAAAAGACAAAATAAGAATTTATGATTTTCTTCGGGTCAACTTTGACCAAGGTTGACTTTAGGTTGATCAAGGTTGACTTTGGGTTGACCAAGTTGACTTTTGGTTTGACTGAGACGGTACTGCAGTGTAATCAACAGTATGAAAATTATACTGCGGAAAACCCTCATTTTAGTCAAATAAGCTATAAGACCACCCTAGAAAAATCAAGCACATTAGTTAGAGCAGTATGGATTAAATAGTTTCAAGTTCTAAGAAAAAAATCCATATGCAGTCCAATTTTACGCAGATGAACTCCGGACTGTAATTTAGTGAAACAATACTGTTTTAAGTGAAAGCAGTATTTGTAAAATTCCTTATTAGTGTGATTATGGACTGCATTGGTAAAGAAAAACCAAATGGAGCCTTAATTTTGAGGACACCTCATATGGTGATAACCAATTGGATTAATTGGATTTTTGAAAATTATGGAAAGTAAGATTTAAGCATGAATTGTGGTTGAAAAATTTGCCAACAAATCACTCCATCATGGCCGGCCACTCTAAGGTTTTAGGGGGGCAATTATGTTTGCTTTTGAGGACTTAAACGCAAGATAAGATAAAAAAGGTGTGGTAGGTGTTGCCTATGGTTCACCCTTGGACACATCACCTTGCTTGGCTTCCACACATTTGTTCTAGCTAGCATGGCCGGTTTCTTTAGCAAGACTTGGTGAACAAGTTTTGCTTTGGTGAGGTAAGCTTGGTGATGTAATCTTGATGAGGTAGGCATGGTGAGGTAAGTAACCAATTAGCTTGGTGAGCAAGCAAATTTTGGTTCACACACATGGCATGGCATGACCGGTGGAAGGTGGATAGGAAAGCCTTGGTGAACAAGCAAAATTTTTGGTTCATGCACTAGTATGGCCGGTGGACATTGAAAGCCTTGGTGAGCAAGTTTTGCTTTTGTGATGCAAGCAAGGTGAGGTAGGCTTGATGAGGTAAGCAAGAGATTTGCTTGGTGAGCAAGCAAATTCTTGGCTCATTCTCACCATGAATGGCCGGCCACCTAGGAGGGTTGATGGGCAAATATTTTGCTCATTAAACCCTATTATGCAATTATAGAAACCTTAAGTTTCACCTATAAATAGGGGTAGTTGGTTCACAATTTTTGAGCATTGAATTGAACCCGAAACTCTGTCAAAATTTCCACTCATTTTCTCTTCCCCTCACCCTAAGGCTGAACTCCATAAGAGAGAAAAAAGAGAAAGTATGGCCGGATTTTTAGAGAAGAATAGGTAGGGAAATTCGGATCCAAGTTTGAGATTTCACCTCTAAGATCTTGGGGTAATCTTCTCAAATCCCTAAGCCTTTTTATTAAGTTTTGATTCAAGGTTTTATATGTATTTTCAGTGGGTTTTGTAAGAGCTTAAGCTCATTTATTTTCATGCAAAAGTTTAGTATGTGCTTGATTAGGGTTATGGTAAGCTAGATCTATGTTATGGTAAGCTAGATCTAGGTTTTTATTTATGTGTTATGATTTTATGTATGGATGTATGATGATATGATTTTCCGTTAGATACGCTGCATGTTTGTCGTAGGCTCACGGTTGAGACCGTTTGAGGTAGCGTGTGCGTAGACTTTACGAAAAAACGGATTTTCAAGCAAAACTGCCAGTTTCGGGTAAAACCGGGCAGCTTACAGGAAAACTAAATTTTGAAGCCCTTAGAGGCAGATTTTGGAAAAACGTAAAACATGAAAGTTGTTGAGAAGGGTTTTTCCTAGGGGGAATCATGGACAGTTTTTCAAAATACGGCTCCAAAGGCCTCTGTTTTTATGAAAATCCGAGACCTAGTCAATATTGGTCTGCCCAGACCTTATGCACGGCCAGCCAGCTTCAACCAAGAAAATGAACAAGTTAAAGACAGAATTAGGTTTTATGTAAAACATAAAAGTTTTAGGATCTTTCAATATCTACAACTTTCGTGAAGAAATATTTTTTTAATTCCAAACAGATTTTAAAGTAAAAATTAGATTCCCAAAACTGTGCAAGAATCAAGAAATTCCTACACTGGATTTTAAGAAAACAGTGCAAAAACAAGAAATCCCTACTCATGCACTGACACTTAAATTAAGAAACTGTTTTTAAGAATTGAACAAGTTTTCTGAAGAAAAGAAATAACTGAATTATGTTAAGTTGTATGGTAACCAAGTGGGATACCACTATTGGGTCTTAGTAACCCAATAGGGCATTAACCGATTTATGTTTGGGCTCATACCCAGGATTGCTAGAAGTAACCTAAAAGGATATTAACATTTAAGGATTATGATTTATGGTAAGATAGAATATGACTGATTCTTATCTTACACCCTGTTAGGAAAACGGGAGTATGTGCTATGTTTGGCGATAAATTAAGAGCGTAGGACAACAGGTAAGTACAACTTCACCTACAGCATGGACAAAACATTTTTGTTGCATGATATGTTTTTATGAAATCATGTATTGATTTACATGATTTACCTATGTTATGTTATGATAAGTTTAAGTTATGTTATGATAAGCTTAAGTTATGTTATGATAAGTTTAAGTTATGATATGTTTATGTTATGATAAGTTATGCTATGATGTTATGCTATGAAGTTTATGTTATAATAAGTTTATGTTATGATATGCTTATGTTATGATAAGTTTATGCTATGATATTATGCTATGAAGTTTATGTCATGATAAGTTTATGTTATGATATGATGCTATGATATGTTATGTTATGGTATGTTATGTTATGGTAAATTATGTTATGATGTATTATGATTGTGATTATTTTATGTTGTATGTTTGGCTACGTGACATCATGAAGCATGTTCACGATTATTAAATCACATGGTAAGAATAAGTTAAGTCAGGAGATAAGATAAGACCTGTTAATGTTATTGTGTCGTACCGACTTGCCACGAGGGCTGGTTTAAACGGTTTAGTCTATGGTTTGAATTGGATTGGACTGGCTGCCCCAATCACTCTATGTAAACGATTAGTTTCATGGTTTGACTTGGTTTGGATTGGCCGCCTCCAACCACTCCATTGCTATATACACTACTACAAAAAGTAGATTACACGACGGAGATTACACGACGGTTCCTTGAAACCGTCGTGTAAAGTCGGACTTTACACGACGGTTCTTTGGAATCGTCGTGTAAAGTGCTCCGCGAGGGACTTTACACTACGGTTCCTTGAAACCGTCGTGTAAAGTCGGACTTTACACTACGGCTCCAAAGAACCGTCGTGTAAAGTGCCTCGCGGAGAAACTTTACACTACGGTTCCAATGAACCGTCGTGTAAAGTCCGACTTTACACTACGGTTCCAAAGAACCGTCGTGTAAAGTGCCTCGCGGAGAAACTTTACACTACGGTTCCAATGAACCGTCGTGTAAAGTCGGACTTTACACTACGGTTCCAAAGAACCGTCGTGTAAAGTGCCTCGCGGCGAAACTTAACACTACGGTTCAAATGAACCGTCGTGTAAAGTTCTTCGCGGATCCACTTTACACTACGGTTTCTTGGAACCGTCGTGTAAAGTCCGATTTTACACGACGGGTTTTAAGAACCCGTCGTGTATTCCTAACCTTTTTACTTATTTTATCTCATTATTACAGATCTATCGCGCAGCCGCGAAAAACATCACAGACACCTGCGAACACACGTCTCCTCCACTGCGAAACCAACACTCTCGTATATTAAATATTTGTAAGTATTGTGATTATTACTTACTCTTCTTTTTATTTATTTGATTTTTATGGACGATTTATTGTAGATGTCAAAAATGGTATATATTCTCTTTTTTTTCTTTTTCGGTTTGATTAGTTGTTGACTATACATTGTGTTTTTAAATGCAAAAACTTGATTATTGAATAATTTGTATGATAAATTTAATATCGATTTAGGTCGGGTTCTTGGAAATGGATCGAAAATGGATGTGGGCTAATAGATTGACTAGAAAATATCGAGATGGGATTGAAGAATTTTTGTCATTTGCGGAAACTCACATGAAGAATGATAAGATTCGATGTCCTTGTGTGGATTGTGGAAATCATAGATCTCATCCAGTTGATGAAGTTAGAAGACACTTGCTTGCGCGTGGGATTATTTGTTCGTACCAAACGTGGTATTTACACGGTGAAATGTTTTTTAATCCATCATCGAACAACAAAGCGAAATATGATGTTGTTGAGGAAGTTGTAGGAGATAATTTGTTTGATATGGTTAATGATTTGGAAGAACAGTTTGTGCATCGTCCGGAGTTATTTGAAGCAATGATGAATGATGTCGAGATGCCCTTGTATGACGGGTGTAGTAAATATACGAAATTGTCCGCATTGGTCAAATTATGGAACATGAAGGCATCGGGAGGGTGGACAAATTCTAGTTTCACGGCTCTTTTAGAATTTCTAAGAGAGGTTCTACCGGTTGATAATAAAATACCTGCTAGTATGTACGAAGCTAAGAAGACGTTGAGCACTTTGGGAATGGAATATGAAAAAATTCATGCATGTCCAAATGATTGCGCCCTTTACCGAAATGCGTACGAGAATTTGGATGAATGTCCGGTTTGTAAGGAGTCAAGATGGAAGAAGGGCAAGAAGCCAACGAATGGCAGCAAAGGTGTGCCGGCAAAGGTGTTATGGTACATTCCTCCGGCACCGCGTCTACGACGTTTATTCCGTAATGCCGAGCATGCCAAGAATTTGACTTGGCACCATGATAAACGTGTTGAAGATGGTATGCTTAGACATCCAGCCGATGCACCACAATGGAAGACCTTTGATGCCGATCATCCTGAATTTTGTGCGGAACCACGGAATCTACGTCTTGGTTTGTCGGCGGACGGAATTAACCCGCATGGTAATATGAGTAGTAGGCATAGTACTTGGCCCGTCATACTTGTCAACTACAATCTCCCTCCGAAGTTGAGCATGAAGCGAAAGTTCTTGATGTTGACCTTATTGATATCTGGTCCTCAACAACCAGGGAATGACATTGATGTGTACTTAGCACCACTAATCGATGATCTAAAGAGCTTATGGGAAAAGGGGATCGAAGTTAGAGATGCTTACCGTCAAGAGACATTCACACTCCGTGCAATGTTGATGTGGACAATCAATGACTTTCCTGCTTATGGAAATCTATCTGGTTATTCAGTCAAGAGTTCTATCGGTTGTCCCGTTTGTATGAAAGAAACAACCTCCATCCGATTGAAGAATGGTAAGAAAACCGTTTACCTTGGTCATAGGATATTTTTACCACAAAATCATCCGTACCGTAAACAGAAAAAGGCTTTCGATGGCAAAACGGAAGAAAGAAACCCTCCCCGGGTTTTGACCGGCGAAGACGTTTATGAGATGGTTAAGGATTTGAAAGTGGTGCTCGGGAAAAGAAAACGGCGTAACAATGATCCCGTGGTTGACGGCCCTTGGAAAAAACGGTCAATCTTCTACGAACTTCCATATTGGAGGACACTTTTTGTTCGTCATTGCTTGGATGTGATGCATATTGAGAAAAACGTGTGTGAATCAATAGTGGGCACATTGCTAGACATTCCTAATAAGAGCAAAGATGGTGAGAAGGCACGGTTGGATCTTAAGGAATTGAAGATTAGACTTAACTTGATCCCTACGAAGAAAGGGAATGCAACTTACTTACCTCCGGCGAAGTACACACTATCAAGACAAGAAAAAAGAAAGCTTTGTGAGTGGCTGGCTTCTGTAAAAGTGCCCAACGGGTATTCTTCCAACTTGAAAAGGTTGGTGTCTATGAAGGATCTGAGGCTGATTGGCATGAAATCACATGATTGTCATATCTTGATGCAACAGTTATTACCGCTGGCGTTGCGAGGAGTTTTAACGAAGGATGTGAGATTCGTAATTACCAAGTTATGCTCATTTTTCAACTCGATATGCTCTAAGGTAATAGATCCATTGACACTAGATTCGCTACAATTAGAGTTGGTTAAGACTTTGTGCTCGCTTGAAAAGTACTTTCCACCCTCATTTTTTGACATAATGATTCATCTAACGGTGCACTTAGTCCGGGAATTGAAGCTATGTGGACCGGTGTACTTGAGATGGATGTATCCTTTTGAAAGGTACATGAAGGTTTTGAAGGGTTATGTCAAGAACCGAAATCGGGCAGAAGGATGTATAGTAGAAAGCTACATTGCGGAGGAATCGGTCGAATTTTGCTCCGAGTATTTGTCCACCGCGGAGGCGATTGGGTTGCCGAAGACTACAAACATTGACTGGAAAAGACTATCCGTCGGCGTTCCATCGCAGGTAAATCGATGTGAATGGGAGAAAGCTTGTCTCTATACTTTACATAATAGGGTTGAAGTTGAGCCCTTTATCGAGATTCACCTACAGGAAATAAGAGATAAATATCCTAGAAGAGGACGAAATGAAAAGTTGATACACGATGACCACAATCGGACGTTTCGTCTGTGGCTACGAAGTCATGTCTTTCAGAAGGACGGCTGTTCGCAAGAGTTAATGAACCTCGCTAGAGGTCCGTCGACGATTGTTACACGGTATACATCGTACTTCGTCAATGGTTATACATTCTACACTCGCGAAAGAGATGAGAAGCATCCCGTTCAAAATAGTGGTATTAGTATCCGTGCTAAGTCAATGCATATTTCATCTGCAAAGGACAAGAATCCAGTTTATGGAACTATGAACTACTTCGGTTTCATTGAAGATATTTGGGAACTCGATTACTGTGGTTTACATGTAGCACTCTTTAAGTGCAAATGGGAAGACAATAATTATGTAAGGATTGACAGTGATGGCATCACAGTTGTGGACTTTAGACGATTGGGATACAAAAATGATCCATTCATTATGGCATCACAAGCAATCCAAGTATTTTATACAACGGATCCCAGCAATGCAGAGTTGTCCTTAGTTGTGCCCATGAAGCCAAAATTGTACCGTGATGGGCAAGAAGATGAGGAAGATTGCTCCGACATTCCATCTTTCACACAGGGAATGTCACCGGTTGAGGAGATTGACGAATTCGATGATGATGTTTCACACTTGGTTCGACCAGATATTGAATGGACACGTGTTGAGGCAGCAAAGAGAAAAAAGAAAAAAACTTGAACATTATGCCATTTACTGTGTACAAGTACATTAATTAATTTCTATTATAATTCATCATGATCTATACTATATTTAATTTGTTATGTTGATTGCTATATATATATATATATATTGAATATTAAATTTGAATCAGGACACGTGTTTGCGTAATTTTTTGTATACAACACAGTGGTATGTGGCCGTCGGAATGTGGTGACAAATGTTCAAAATTTTTGAAAGATTACACGACGGAGCATATTAAAACCGTCGTGTAAACAGGGGGATTACACGACTCGGGCCCGTCGTGTAAGCGAAGTTTACACGACGGGCCCTTGGGCCCGTCGTGTAAGATAGTAGCTTACACGACGGGCCCGAGGGCCCGTCGTGTAAGCCATGGCTTACACGACGGGTTCGAGGGCCCGTCGTGTAAGACTTAAAAATTTTCACGACGGGTCCGTCCGAGGGCCCGTCGTGTAAGACTTAAAAATTTTCCCGACGGGTCCGTCCGAGGGCCCGTCGTGTAAGCCTTAAAAATTTTCAAAATTTTTAACTTTGGGTTTTTGAAATCCGCGCGCAAACCCATTACTTAAATACAATTCCTTACCTTTTCTCTCCACATACCTTCTCATTTCTCTTCACATTCTCTAAATTTCTCAAGTGCCCACTTCCTCCTCCAAGCCGCCACCAACTCCGTCATTGTCGCCGCCGCCGCCAACTCCGTCGTTGCCGCCGCCGATTCATTGGTGTTGGAGTTTCTATTTATCTTCCAAGAAAATTAAGGTAACTACATATAAAACTTAAAATAAATTTGGGATTTTGTCTTGTTGTTTGTCACTAAATTTCAATTTTTTAGCATAAGTGTTAAAGTTCATAATGATGCTCTTTGTAGATTAATGGTTTGTGAATGGTTTTTACACTTTACATACACATGAATTTTTCCCGCCCACAATATGCTCGAGGAAATGTCAACTTGAGTTTTTGAAGGAATAATATAGAAGCAATCACATATATTTATGTATAAAAGCATAAACATGAATTTTTCGAGTGTTATTTTTGTCCTAGGGCAGCGTTATGCACTTATGCTTTTATTTCGAGTTTTTTTTTTTTTTTTTGTCATTTTTTGGTCCTAATTCATGTGGGGCGCCAGTCGCCCGTGTGTGGCGCCAGGCGTCCCCCGTCTGGGGCGCCAGGCGCCCTTCTGGGGCGCCATGGGCGTCTGGGACGCCAGGCGCCCCCCGTCTGGCGCCCGTCTGGGGCGCCAGGCGCAGTTCTGGGGCGCCAGGCGCCCCCCGTCTGGCGCCAGGCGCCCCTATGGCCCGCATTTAAAAAAAAACAATTATAACTTTTGTTATATTTTCCACTATATTATATTTGTGCCAATATAATTACAGTTAAATTTTAAAAAAAAGGAAGAAAAAAGTTCGAATACCCATTAACGTAAATTTTTTTTTTTTGCCAATAAATGTAGGTGAACCACAACAATGGAACATTCAAAAAAGGGACGAGCACGAAGGAGAAACCCGATGGATCCCACTGTCGAGGGCAAGCGAAGGGCAACAATAATGAAACGTGTCCATATGGCAAGGAAAAGAGGTGAACGAATTCAAGTCACGTTTGACGAGAAAGGACAACCGGAAGGGAAGCACGGTGACGAATTGATGAGCTGGATTGGCGTGCTCGCTAGAGAACACGTTCCAATATGGATTCAAGATTGGAGATCTCGTGATTTAGACGGATTGAAAGAAATTATTTGGAAAGAAACTGTTACTTCTTTCACCGTGGAAGAAAGCTTTCGGAACACTTGTTTAAAATCATGTGGTGAGGCTGTAAGGAATTTTCGGTACGATCTGTACAAGACATTTGTCGAGGAATTTATAAATGAAGAAAGTGTGTGGACACGGCCGAAAAAAGTTATTGACAACTACCCCAATATTGAAGAAGAGGATTGGATGAAATTCGTTCAGTATAGAACGTCCTCGCAATTCCAACAACTATCTGATCGTGGAAGCGAAATAAGGACAAACAACGAATACTCATCAAGAGGAGGCCGAGACGGATATAGGAAGCTCGACCAGGAAATGGTATGTCAATAAATTTTTTTTGTACTAAATCGTATCCCAGTTATACTAACGATGTCAATTACAGTTTAAGAAGAATAGGAAATGGGAGAAAAGAGATGGTTTGTGGCTTGAGCAACAGACGGGACCTGATGGAGAGTTGAAAAACCCAGCATGTAAAAATGCTAGCGAGTTGATAGTAAGTTTACTAACTAACAATGATTTCTTCATCACAACTATACGTACTTACAACCCTTTTGCTTAAATGATTTCTGTTAATAATCTTGTAGGTGGAGTACAACACACAGGAGAGCCAAGGCACTTTCGAGTCAATTGGCACTAATGATGTATTGTCGCAGGCATTATCTAGACCTGAACACAAAGGCCGTGTCCGTGGCCAATCAAAGTTCGTAAAGCCGTCTCAGTACTTTAACCTAAGTCGCAGTTCGAACAAAGACAATGAAGTACAATCAATGAGACGTGAAATAGAGGAATTAAAGGCGTTAGTGCGTGGTCTATGTGCGAACAGAGATGTGGAGCCGTCGGTTGATCCCAAGAATGTGCCAACCGTAGACCAACACAACAGCTTTAAGGCTAGTTGCTCTGCACAAGAAAAACAAGCTGGAGTTGCTGAGCCGCCAACCATGCCGGTCGACAGTCAGGAGTGTAAGCTCTATATCTTCGATGAAGTTCAGGGTGGACAGTTGCTTGTTGCGTTTGGAAGAGTATGGTGGGAGAGCCTCCCCACCGATACGGTGCATGGGATTCCACTGGGGGAAGGGAACGTGCGAGTGTCAATCAACGTGCCCAAATTAAAAAAATCAGCATTACCTATACCGACGTACGACGCAACCACTGTGGAGGATGCTGTTAATGGGTTTGTTGCTTGGCCTAAAAGTTTAGTTGAGCTCGACATGAGTATGAACAAGGCGAGTCGAGGGCCTAGTCACGTTCCCGACCCAGTAGCTGGCAACACAAAACGACAAAAAAAGGCTGGAAATAAAACGATCGACTCTCGAACTGAGGTACAACAAGGTGCGCAAGAACAAAAACTGGTATTCGACTTTAATAACATGAACAGGGCGATGAAGCATTTGGCTTATTATGCACATAGTTCCATGCGTCAAGGTAATCAGATTGAGGTCCCAATACCATACACGATTATGGGTTTTGATATGCCTGTTTTTCTGAGCTTTGAAGATATATATGAGTTCATTAATTTACAAGAAATCAGTGCGAATTGTATATTAGTCTACATGAGGTACGACACTCTTTATCTTAAATTTTCTTTTTATCTGGAAAATCTTATATATTTCATGTAGAGTAACATTTTTGATACGGTTATGCAGATATTTGGAGGAACTTTGTAGAATTAACGGGCAAGCAGAGAAGTTTGTGTTTGTGTCTCCAAGCTTGATCTCACCGGTGAGAACAGATACTGAAGATGCTGGAAGGAGAGAGCGAGCCGACAATCTTCTAAGCTTTTTGTGTGACGCACCCAAAGAACGGCTTTATCTTGTGCCACATAACAGAGGGAGACATTGGGTTTTGGGTGTCATTGACCCATGGGAGGACCTCGTCCTTTATTTTGATCCTCTTCGGGAGAAGAAGCGCGACGATTTTATTGAGCTAATGAACATGTAAGTTAATTTGAATATGTTATTTTTTTTAATCTTAATTATATGCATCTTAATTAGTTTGAATTTTACCAATTTGCTAGGGCCCTCGCGGATTGGAAGATTACTACCGGAGAAGGGATTAGAAGGAGACGAGACTGTAAAACCAAATTCTCGAACCGTCCCTGTCCTCTCCAAGAGGGAAGTGTTGAATGTGGTTATTTTATTTTAGGTTTTATGAGGGATATAGTGTTGAATGGAATTGACGCACTTGAAAGTAAACAATTTTATACTTCTGAGGATTTGGATCTGATTAGGGGAGAATGGTGTGAACATGTAATGGAATTCGTTAATTATGATGTATAAACTTGTAATGTAATTCGAGTGTATTTTTAGTTTGATTAATGAAGTTAATATCTTGAATCGTGTATTGGATAACATACAGATTATGCCACCTGTGAAAAAAAAAAAAAACCCCAAATTTTTTTAAAATAATAAATTACATCTAAGCAGATTACACGACGGTTCCGAGCCGGAACCGTCGTGTAATATAAGCATCTTACACGACGGTTCCAGCCGGAACCGTCGTGTAATCCACTTGGATTACACAGTGGATTACACGACGGTTCCGGCTGGAACCGTCGTGTAATCCAAGGCATCACCCTTAGATTACACGACGGTTCCGTCCCGGAACCGTCGTGTAATGTTTGTTTTTGTTCCATTTTATCGGGATTACATGACGGTTTTGAAACCGTCGTGTAAAGCTTAGATACGACGACGGTATTAAAAACCGTCGTGTTATCTTCCACGACGCTGGATTACACGATGGTTAAGGAACCGTCGTGAAAACTTTACACGACGGGTAAAACCCGTCGTGTAATCCCTCTTTTCTAGTAGTGATAGCATAACACATTATGGCATCACATATCAGCACATCACGTCAGGCAAGTAACAACAAAGGGCCTATGCTGTAGGCGGAGTTGTACTTACCTCTCTCGTTATGTCCTACTTAGTGCTGCTTCTCCTCTGGGTACAGCTGCAGGTTTCCTCCTGCTTGTTGAAGGACATAGGTAAGGGTCTAATTAGTATCGTGGAATGTTGGTGATCTAACCAACATGTCTACATAATCCTAGTTGTATGTCCCCAATACTAGATGTCTTACTGGGTTACAAATAGTAACCCTATATCATAGCCCAATTTATTAATCTTGTTATCCTTTAGGGTTATCTTGGGTAACCCTTAAGGTCAAACTAAAATCCACTTGTTAGTCAACCAAAGTCAACTATGGTCAACAATGGTCAACTTCGGTCAACTATGGTCAACCATTGTTGGGTCAACCTTGGGCCTTGGGCTAAGCCCAGTAACTCGGGTATAACTCCCGGTTACTTTTCGTAAACTAATCGCTTGCTATACTCTAACTTGAAAAATTCATTTTCCTTCCTTGGAAAATTTAGGGAAATTAATCCCAAAACTTTATTCTTAACTTATAAAAATCCTTTACTTAAATCGTAAAAATCCAAACTCTTGGATTAGTGCTTTATAAAATCGTTTGAGGTTGAAAACTGCCCTTGGAACAGTTTTCCATAATCAAAACAATAGTTTGTAGCAGAAAAACAGTTTTCTAGAAACATTTGTAAAGCTAGTGGTGCAGAAATTTTCGGATTCCCTGCGCATCCTTCGAAAAACGATCCCAGTTTAAAAATCGGTTCGTAATCTGAAAAAGTTTTCTTCACGAAAGTTGTAGCTCTCGAAAAATGCTAAAACTTTCGTGTTTTGTAAAAATTCCAATTCGGCCTAGATTCGTCCCAGTTTTTGTTTGAAACTGGCTGACCCCGAAAAACTGAGTGAAAACTGGGTCTGGGGATCAGCCACGGGTTTTGGGGTAAACGGAGGCCATTGGAGCCTTATTTTTGAAAACGGTTCACTTATCCCTCTAGGAAAAACCCTTCGGAACAACTTTCATGTTTTAAGTTTCTCCAAATTCGGCCTCTAAGGGCCTCAAGTTTCACTTTTTCCGAAACTGGTCAGTTTTACCCGAAAATGGCAGTTTTCGGTTTTAAGTTCGTTTTACGTCCTATTACGCGCACTCTACCTCAACCGCTTGCAGCGGGAGCTTAAGATCAAACATGCAGCGCTTTCTAACGTAAAACATACATCCATGCAAATAAAAATTAACATCATGCATCAAGCACAAAAAACCCTAATCAACATAACAAACACTTAACATGCAATATTGAAACCACCAAACCCTAACCATAATTAAATCAAGCACATGCTCTAATTTACTATCTAAGGCAGCAAATTAAAGTGAGCTTATGCTCATACAAATCAAGCTTGAAATACACTTAAATCTCCAAATTGAAACTCAATTAAAAAGCTTAGAACCAATGGAGATTTACCTTAATTCACACCAAAATTGGTGCTAGGTTTTGGGCGGTTTTGGGTCTAACACCTTCCCCCCTTGCTCAACACCATAACCGGCCTTCCTCCCATTGGGGTTCCAAATTTTCGGCCTCTCCCACATGAAAATACACGAAATTTGAATCACAACTTAATTAAAGAACTAGAGGGGTTTAGGAGAATAGGATTACCTTAACTCCTTGAGATTAGATCTTAACTTTGGATCCAAACTTTTTCTTCTAACTCTTTGCTCAAGAAAATCCGGTTTCCCCTCTATGGAATTTCTCTCAAAATTTTCGGCCACCACACCTTCCTTTCTCTTCCTTTCTTTCTAACTTTTTGCTCAAGGAAACCGACCATCACTTGGTCTTTCCTCTTGCTTGGAGTTCGGCTTCTAGTGGAAGGGAAAAGGAGAAATGGAAAACTTAGAATGGGTTTAATTGGTTAATGAGCAAAATACTTGCTCATCAAGCCACCTAGGTGAGGTGGTGTGGCCTTATTGGCTAGCCATTCCCTTGGAGAACAAGGGAAGACTTCTTTCCCTAAAGTCCAATGATGTTTTGATGAGGTGTCCTCCCCCCCTTGGTGTGGTCGGCCATGAAGGGCTTGGAATGCAAGTGCTTGTTCAACAAGCCATTGCTTGCTTCACCTAGCTTATGTCACCTTGGTGACATCATCACCAAAAATTCCCTTGCCCTTTAAGGCTTCAAGGACCGGCCATGAGGTGCCAAGTGGTGCCTTGTTACTTGTGGTGCATGGAATCCCTTCTAGCTTATCTCTATCTTGGTTTTTCTTGCTCACCAAGTAGCTAAAAGGTAACTAAGCTTGCTCTCCAAGCCACCAAGGAGAACCGGCCCTACTAGGTGCATGAACCAAGATTTTTGCTTGTTCACCAAGCTTCTAACAAACGGCCAATCAACGAGTGTGAGCCAAAATGGCTTGCTCACCAAGCTACTTGGTTTGATTACCTTATCCTTGCTTGTGTCACCTTGCTTGCCTAAGCATGCTTACCTAAGCACATTTCCTTGTTTTCCAAGGATGAAAAACCGACCATAACATGTGGGAAGCAAAGAAAAATCTTCTCAAACTTATCTCTAGCTTAATTGCTTGTTCCAATGTAACCAAGCTAACTAAATTTGTAACCAACCATAGGCTTAGTTCAACTCTAGCTGGAGACTTGGTTAGGAATATCCATAAATTCCATAATTCAAAAATTACATACTTACTTACTTTTCTTAAAATTGCACTTTAATCCTTAATGACAAAATATTTGCACTTTAGTCCCTGTGAGGTGGACAGTGTTGGTGGAGCCACTTGGCTTCAATTCCATACATAAAGGTCCACTAAATTCCCAAAAATCCTTAAATATAGGGTTTCAGTTCATTTCCCTACTAACTTAATCAATACTAATACTGTTTTTCACTTAAAACAGTACCGTTTCACTAAATTGCAGTCCGGAGTTCATCTTCGTAAAATTGGACTGTGTATGGATTTTTCTTCTTAGAACTTGAAACTGCTAAATCCCCATTGCTTCAAATATTATTCACGATTATTCTAGAGCGATCTCATACCTTGACTTTTTGGTCAACTTTGACTATCTTGGTCAAACTTTGACCATCATGAAATCATGAAATTTCATCACGTCATTTTTCTTAAAATGCCTTAAACTGGCCTAAGTAATCCATCGTTGAGTCTCGTAGCTAATTAACCGAGAACTCAAACTTATACCGATATTCTATTCCAAACATGATTTAGACTTAAGTTTTCCTCATTCAAAGGAAATCTCGAGTCATAAAAAATTCGGGTTATTACACTTTACATCGCATTTCTTCTTTCAGAACCTTACTATCTATTGAGCTTGAACTACTAAATATCTATTATTACATACCAGGTTTACTACAGTTTCAGCTTAGTAGCCACATTAGCAGCGCTTGGGATGATTTTAGGCGCGGCGTATTCCCTTTCTGAAGTGATATTATTAAAAACAATTCTCTCTATTCTATTTAAGCTTCAAAACACCTAAAATTTTTGTTTCAAATGTGATTGAGATGAACTATTTTTCTCTTGGTTTAGAAAGAAAAGAGGAATAAAATCCTATACATATACGCTATCATAAATTGTCATGGATATTCAGGTTTTGTATGATTTATTAATTTTTTAAAATATTTATCCAGATTTACACATATTTAAATGTTCTCTTTACTTGTATATTTTGAGGTTACTTATTTGCTTTCAATATCGTAGTACTTTCAGTTCCATATATTCTTTGAAGATTTAAGTATAACTAACTATTGCTAGTGTAACATACTTCCTAATTACTGTTTAAATCCAAGTCAATTACAGATCTTATGGTATCTCCTGTATTGTAAAATCTTCTCACCCAGTTAAATAAGAACTAGTCAATAGTCAAGATATTATGGAAGCAAGATATTGAGTATACTTTGATACTTGTCACTCTAAATTTTAAAGTTTAGAATTCAAAATATTGTGAAATTAGATACTAATATAGTTGATTTTGATAATTTTCTTGAGATATTAAATTTTAAATATGAATACTTAAAAATCAAATTTCAAAGTGGAAATTGGACTCTTTTTCAAACTGTTATAAAAATGTAATAATTAAAAGAATTTCATGAATAAAAATACACATCTAAACTAACATTATTAGTTTGTGCTTCACATGATTATTCGTGGTTTATTTTTTAGTTACACTATTAAAATCTCTTATATGTGACGATAAGATTCCTAAATACCAAGATTAATGCTAAAATATTTTTAATTTTTTTCTTCTTATCAAATTTTTAATCATTACCATTCTTGCTAAGTGGGTCCAACGAAGCTAATAATGTATTCTAATATTTGAATAATTTCATACGGGAAATAAGGAACCACCTGATTTCCGGCATTTGGAAAAAGGTGAAGCAACTAATTTGTCTACTTCAATTTCGGTCATTTCATGTCTATTTTTACAAGGAAAAAAAAAAAAAAGAGAGTTGTAGAATTCCAAATACAAGACATACACATACTAGTGAGAAATGAGGAAGATTTCTTTCTTTCTTTTCAGCAAGTCATGGACCATTTGAAAGCTGACACTTGGAAAATATAAGCTAATTTACATTGGAAATGGTAAGTTCAGAAGAAGAAAGAAAATGTCCAACCCAATAAATAAGTTACACAAGCAATAGGATTTGTTTCCGTTATCTCACAAATGGTTTATATGATTCATGTAATGGGACCACATAAGATTACTGTATGCGAGTATCGGGATCCAATCCATTTCAAGTTACAGTGATCCTTAGGGCCTGTTTGGTCATGAGTTCTATTTAAACTTTTTTTTGTCTTTTTCCCCAAAAGTTTTTGTCTTTTTCTCAAAAGTTTTTTGTCTTTTCTGAAAAGTCAACAAAATTTACTAATTAAACTTATCAATTTCAACTCAAACTTACACACCAAACATCCCATTAATATAATTTATGTTAAACACAGAAGACACATATTTCGTCAAGATTTTGACTTGGTATTCCTTTTCACTTTTTTTATGTAATAAAGCTGTCAAGATATATGTAAATGTCTGAGAAGTTACAATCATCTGGATAACTTTGGAAATTTTGTACGTGATGGACGGCATAGATTACTGTGCAAATACTTTTTGCATGTTACAGTATGGCACATCCAATTATCATCAATTATCATCAATTAATTATAAAACATATTGTTATGATTTGTTTTGTAATTATGAATTTAGCAAATTAGGGGCATCTAATATGAAATGTTTTAGCAACTCATATTTCTCCATATATCTTTATTTTTCTTTTTGTATTTCTGTATTTTCTGATTTTCAGAGCATTGCATCTTCCTCTCTCCTAGCAAACATAGCCGGGACCCACAAAGACTCCATTTTGACTCTCGAAAGTCCTCTATAGAGAGTGACCATCTAGAAGTCTTGCCATAAGAAGACCTCCGGATACTCTTCTTCTGCACGGCACACCGGTAGACAAGTGACTAAAGACTTTCATGCAAAATCTGCAACATATCTGATACTTTCTATGCTCCTAATCAATTTTCTAATTTGTCATTGTTTTTGCAAACCACATTATTTCTTTGTTTAAGGGATTGGTCAATGGTTTTTTTTTTTTTTTTTTTTCTTCAAATTCTAAATAATTAATAATAAGAAAGAGACAGTGGATTTTATTACCCATCCTCTTTGTCTTTGTATGTAATTTTGTATGGAAATTTTATCTTTGATTGAAATTGAAAACCTTTTTTTAATTTGTCCATATGAACATGAAGACCTTGTAAAGAGCAATAATATTAAAGCGATCGACACTTGCATAAAATTTGCGATATGGCTGTCCCACGGGGAACGTTCAATTAGGGCCTAGCTAGGATACTATGGTCCAATTGTTCATTAAAAATTTTTTAAAAAAATCAAATCAGGTTGAATAATAGCAACGGTAAAGGAAACTTACAGGAATTATGGTCCATTTGAACTTTCGGTTTGGAAAATATTTTTTAACACTATTCAAAACTTTTTTTTTTAATGTTTTATCTTAAAAAAATTTAAAGTTTACTATTCAAATTTACATTTCAAAACTATGTTTTAAATGAACCCATAGAAACGGTTCAGCATTTTCTTCTTCTCAATTTCATATATTCTAAATAAACATTTTTCATCAATAAATCTAATAATTACTAGTAATATTCATCATCAAGTTAATTGCAGTTTTTTATGTTAGCACTTTTAGTTAAACTAGGTTACGTTTACTTATAAAATTAATATATATATATA
Source organism: Ficus carica (assembly GCA_009761775.1). NCBI lineage: Eukaryota > Viridiplantae > Streptophyta > Magnoliopsida > Rosales > Moraceae > Ficus > Ficus carica. Next base: position 139,085 of record VYVB01000427.1, read on the forward strand.
ACTTTTTTCCAATAGTATTATCATATATACATCGATATGTAGTATTAATCTGTATGAATTAAAGATAGACATATGTTATATGTATTATATACTAAAGGAAAAAAAAAAAAAAAGGACAAATAGGGACAGTAACCAAAAGAAACAATTATATAAACAATTAACTGGGAGACGTGTCAAGTGGAGGGGAGGCTAGATGTAGATAGATTCTTAGATATATTACATGTATTAGATTAGAAGATTAGATTTGATTTGATGTATAGAAAACATAGGACCTCTTTTTAAGTTAAAATAATAATAATAATAATAATAATAATAATAATAATAAAAAGACTTTGAGAGAAGTTTGTCGTCTTGCAAAGACCTAGAGATGACTTGATAGAGTTAAATACCAGCACATTAGCTCGCATTTGCATACAATTATCACCATTTAGCAGCCAAGAAGATATGGCTTCAATGTCCTTCTCCCTTCTGTTTCTACTTCTCCTCTTTATATTCCTTTTCTCACCATTTCCTTCCTTTTCTTCTACGCAGTGCCGTCCTGACGAGCACTCTGCTTTGCTCCAACTTAAGAGCTCTTTCTCCGTTGTTGATCCCTCTCTTGCCAACTGTTTCATCAATCCGTGGATGATGTCCTCTTGGAACAAGAACACAAATTGTTGCGAATGGGATGGAGTCACGTGTGACAACCTTACGGGGCATGTGATCGGCCTTGACCTTATTTGCAGCGGGCTTAAGGGCACTATTCACCCCAACAGCAGCCTTTTCTCCCTCCGCCATCTCCAGAGTCTTGACCTTTCTGACAATGTCGAACTCAGAATAGGAGCAGTTGCGTTCACTGCACTCGCTATGAACTTAACCAACTTGAGAGAACTCAGTCTGTCCCGCGGGAGTGACTTGTCGACGGTGCCTCTTGTCTCATTGATGAACTTGTCATCTTCACTAACATCTCTTGATCTCAGCTCTTGTCAGTTGCGTGGGGAGCTTCCAAAGAACATTTTCCAGTCACACAAACTCCAGAGCCTTGATTTAGGAGGTAACCATCTTACTGACCCGATTCCATGGTCCTCTTTAAATATTGAATCACTTTTTTACTTGGATCTTTCATTCAACTATTACACTGGCCAACTTCCTGAAGTTTTCAGTAATTCCACCAAAAAGTTTTCCTCAAATCTACACTCATTATATTTGTCAGGTAACTTACTCAACGGGACTATACCTTCATGGATATTTGAACTACCATATTTGGTCAACTTAGACATCGGCCTTAACTTTCTTACTGGTGAGATTCGCAATTTCCATAGTACTTCATTGCGAGACCTCTATTTGGGTAGAAATAAACTACATGGTGTCATTCCGAGATCAATATTTCAGCAGGTGAAACTCCATAATTTGGATCTTTCATCGAATAATTTTACTGTTAATGTTGAGTTAGAAGACCTTACAAAGTTAAAAGAGCTAGAGATTCTTGATCTCTCATCTAACAATGTATCATGGAATTTCAGCAGCTCCAAAAACTATACCTTAAACAAACATTTAGATTTGGTTTTGTCTTCTTGCAACCTGATTGAATTCCCTCTTTTTCTCAAGTCTGTGCAACATTTAGGAAGCTTAGACCTTTCTAGTAACCAATTATACGGTAGTGTTCCAAAATGGTTATGGGAAGTGGGTAAGGATTCATTCACATCTTTGAATCTTGCCAACAACTCCTTAACATATTTAGAACCACTTCCGTGGAAAAACATGTATACTCTCGATCTTAGCTCCAACTTGTTTTCAGGGCCGCTTCCTGTTACCTCATCACCTATTTTAGTTTACTTTTCAGCCTCAAAAAATAAATTTGTTGGAGAAATCCCACTTTCTATTTGCAATACGACATCCCTTTATGTGCTTGACTTGTCTAATAACAATTTGAGTGGAAATATTCCCCCGTGCTTTGGAAATCTTATAAGTAGCGGTCTCTCGGTGTTAGATTTGCGGAACAATAGGTTCGACGGAATGATTCCTCCATCTTTTCCGAAAGGAAACTCCTTGACGACTTTGAACCTCAAAGGAAATCAATTGGAAGGTTCACTGCCCCAATCATTGCTCAATTGTGAAAACTTGGAATTACTAGACATTGGCGACAATAAGATAAATGGATCATTTCCCCAGTGGTTGGAGTCACTTCCAAATCTTCAAGTTCTCATCCTGAGTTCAAATAGATTCTCTGGTCCAATAAGCAATCCCGAGGTAAGATTTCCCTTCCAAAATCTAAGAATCATGGACCTCTCCAACAATGAATTCACAGGTCATTTACCAACAAAATATTTGGAGAATTTTACGTCCATGATGGATGCACATATGGATCCCCTAGAATACATGGGATCGATAGAAGGATATTATCAAGACTCTGTGGTGCTTGTGATAAAAGGATTTGAGCTTCAGCTGGAAAAAATCCTTACCGTCTTCACAACCATTGATTTTTCAAGGAATAATTTTGAAGGGGGGATTCCAATGTTGCTTGGGAACCTCCAATCTCTTAAAGGGCTCAATTTTTCTCACAACAAACTAACCGGCCAAATTCCAGCATCATTGGGAAATTTGAGCAACCTTGAGTGGTTAGACCTCTCCTCAAACAAGCTTTCCGGAAACATCCCACTTCAATTGGCTGTCAATTTGAATCAACTTGAAATCTTAAATCTTTCAAGCAACGAGTTGGAGGGACAAATACCTCACGGAACTCAATTCAATACATTCAGCAATGATTCATACATTGGAAACCCAGAATTATGTGGATTTCCGCTGTCTAAATTATGCAGCAATGATGAGCCACAACAACACGATCAAGATGATGATGATGGAGATAACAAGAGTGCAATGATTGAATGGAAGGTGGTGATGATGGGATATGGAAGCGGATTAGTGATCGGAATATCTGTTGGATACATGGTGCTTTTCAGTAGAAGCTTCGATTATTGGTTCTTCAAAAGATTCGGAGGAGGACGTCGTCGTAGAGCCAGCACTCGCTCAAGAGGGAGAAGAAGGTCAAACTAGCAAGCAGAGGAAAACAGAGTCTCATATAGCAAGTCTGGAAGAGTAAGTTTGTAATGTGTTTTGCAGTTATAAATACTTGTTTCTTTATAAGAACCGAACAGTTTCGGTGACATAAGTTTTTTCCTTTCTCTTGTGGCAGGAAGATGCATGAAGAGTTGTGTTGATGATCAAATTGGCATGAATTAAGGCATGACTCAGATGAGACCACTATCTAATTTCTTGTTCCATAAATCTGTAATAAGAGTGCCTAATGAAATTTAACCGTTATTGAGAATTCGGTCATAGGAAATCCTGATGTTGTGAAGTTTGTATTTTAAGTTATTGTGCAATGGAATTGTCAGTTTTGCTTTTGTTTAACGTATAACATAAATCTAATTATATACATATATGTAACTATATAATTATCAGATCTAAAGAACAGAAAACAAACACTCTCAACACGTTAAAAAATAAAATAAAAGAAAAATACTCGTCTACACTAACATTGACATAATTCGTTTGTGTTTCACATGATTATTCATGATTTAAAATTTAATTATACTACAAAAATCCCTTGGAAATAGTAGAGTTTGATTAATAACGAAGGTGAAGCATCTTTGTCTTTTGAATTTTGCTTATTTCATCATCTATTAGAACAAAAAAATGACATTAATTGTGGAATTTCAAACACAAATGACATTTCACTGATGAACAATGACGAGGATTATCTTTTTCCTTTTCTCGCTTTTTGGTCTATTATTCAGTAAATCAAGAGCCACTTGATTACTGACACTTGGAACATATAAGCTGAATTGCATTGGAATTTGGAAGTGGGCAAGGTCTGATGAAAAATAAAATGTCCAGCCCAAAAATAAAGTTAGATCCCTGTATTTTGTCTCACTAAAAAGGCCTAGACTTGCATTCTGTTTTAGACCTCTTCTTCCATTTAATTTGGAGTGTTCTTTTAAATATACATACTTGGCAGTAAAATGTTTGTGTTGTCATTTAAACGATATGAAGTGATCCATTTAGTAATTTAAAAAGAAAAACAAAATGTTACCCGTCTCTCCTAATAAATTTAACTTAATTTGAATATATATGCAGAAGTGATATTATTTTTAAAAAAAAAATCCCCCTAATCTATTTAAGCTTCAAAACACCCAAAATTTTTGTTTAAAATGTGATTGAGATGAACCATTTTTCTCTTGGTTCAGAGAGAACAGAGGAATAAAATCCTATACATATACCCTATCATAAATTGTCATGGATATTGAGGTTTTGTATGATTTATTAAATTTTTTTTTAATATTTATCCAAATTTACACATATTCAAATGTTCTCGATCTTCACTTGTATATTTTGAGATTACTTAATTATTTTCATTATCACAGTACTTTCAGTTTCACATATTCTTTGAAGATTTAATTATAACTAACTATTGCTAGTGTAACATACTTCCTAAGTACTGTTTAGATCCAAGTCAATTACAGATCTTATGGTGTCTCCTGTATTGTAAAATCTTTTCACCGAGTTAAATAAAAACTAGTCAATAGTCAAGGTATTATGGAAGCAAGAGATTGAATATACCTTTACACTTGTCACTCTAAATTTTAAAGTTTAGAATTCAAAATATTGTGAAATTAGATACTAATATAGTTGATTTTGATAAATTTATTGAGATATTAAGTTTTAAATATGAATACTTAAAAATCAAAATTTAAAGTGGAAATTGGACTTTTTTTAAAACTGTTATAAAAATGTAATAATTAAAAAAATTTCATGAGTAAAAATACACATCTAAACTAACATTATTGGTTTTTGCTTCACATGATTATTCATGCTTTATTTTTTAATTACACTATTAAAATCTCTAATACGTGACGGTAAGATTCATAAATACCGAGATTAATGCTAAAACATTTTTAATTTTTTTCTTCATATTAATTTTTTAATCATTACCATTCTTGCTAAGTGGGTCCAACGAAGCTAATAATGTATTCTAATATTTGACTAATTTCATGCGGATTACATAACGAACCACCTGATTTCCCGTATTTGGAAAAAGGTGAAGCAACTAATTTGTCTACTTCAATTTCGGTCATTTCATGTCTATTTTTACAAGGAAAAAAAAAAAAAGAAGAGAAAGTTGTAGAATTCCAAATACAAGACATACACATAGCATACTACTGAGTAATGAGGAAGATTTCTTTCTTTCTTTTCAGCAAGTCATGGACCATTTTAAAGCTTACACTTGGAAAATGTAAGCTAATTTGCATTGGAAATGGTAAGTTCAGAAGAAGAAAGAAAATGTCCAACCAATAAATAAGTTACACAAGCAATAGGATTTGTTTCCGTTATCTCACAAATGGTTTATATGATTCATCTAATGGGTGTGACGCCCCGACTTCCCAAACCAGGTCGACACCGTGCTTACTTGTACTTAACTTGTTTGAAAATTTGAGAATATTTTTTTTTGTTAAAACATATTCACATAAATTATCTTATAGAGAAAAACTTGTCACCCATATATACCAAACTGAAAATACCTTCTCGTGTCTTCAAACTTCATACATATAACAAAACATAATTTACTTTTGAAATATTAACATATTTTCTGAAAATTGGATGCGGAAAATTATGCGTAGTGGTATCCCACACCGCCCTTCACCCGCCGCATCGTCTACATAGCCCACCACTTAAGCTGCAGGCTTCTTACCTACAGTATGAAATATAAGAGTGAGCTTTCACCCAGCAAGTTCAAACATAATCTCACAAAATATTTCAAACATCTTTAAAAAGAAACATGCCAATCATCACGAAACTCATGCATGAACCATTTATGATTGATTGAATGTCTTATGTTTCATTATAGACTCAATCTTTGTTATCTTGTCTCAACATGTGGGCCCATAGTGTACGTACTAAAAGCGCGCAGCCTCCAGACAAAGCTAGGGTTTGCATGGCCCTAACAGTTCTGGGAATTAAACTGAACCCTTCACGATCACGGAAAGTAAATATCACAACTGAAACATGTAGCCTCCACGATCACGGGAGGTTGGTACGACACCTTACTTGTCTCATCTTACCATATGGTTTAACATTAGTGAACATGTCTCATGATGTCACTATGTCATATCATACTCAACATTTGCCATAACATGGCCTTCTTGAAAACATGACATTTCTGAAACCATGGTATTTTTGAATGTGACGACCCGCCTTGCACAGGCCGTCACTGTACTTAACTTGCTTGAACTTAAACTTGTTTTATCCCATTTTTAATCCTGAAAATAGTGGGGATTTTTTTTTTTTTTTTTTAAATAGCGGAAGCATTATACTTAGAAAATTTTTACATACACTCATACGTAAATAAAATAACTGTCTGTTTTCTCAAAATAGATTTCTTAATTAAATCCATCGGAGTTGCGAACCCCAACCCATTCATCATTTCACAGCCACCGGCTTCACCCTCCACCATGCAGTTATTTCAGAACAGGCTGTTTACCTACAGCATAAACTTCAGACAATGAGCGAAAGCTCAGCAAGTACAACTCCTATACCGCAAACCAATTACATGAACATACATAACCTTTTTCATGGCATCTTAAACATGAAAGCATAAACATGGCATCATATCATCGACTTCTTCATCTTAAACTTGACATTCTATCGTGAAATGCATGAACCGTTTATGTCCAGTTATGCTTGCTTTCTTGTATCAAACTTTATCTTGTTGATTTTTACTTGTGGGCCCGTTAACTTGATGTGCACGTACCCGGCGCGCAACTTGAGTAGATTTCCCAAGTTTTCGACCCGATCGTCATCAGGGGGCACGACACTGGCTCTTGTGGCCTTTTCTCAAACGTTCTGTTTGTATGTCTTTCTTGACATCTTTCCACTTGATAGATTAGTGAGCATACTTATATGTTGTCTCCTAATCTCATGTTCTATCAATGCATGAACAGGCATACTTTTTCATGTAAGCATAATAACAATACTTGAAGCATACATTTAAAACATGGCATCAGCATTTGAAACATTCAACATATAGTAGGCATATTGCAACCATCGAGCAAATCATCAAATAACACTTAACAGTGTAAAGCAACATGTTTGGTAAACATACAACTCTAGCCTATGTTGTAGACGGCGTTGTACTTACTTGTCTTCGTCGTTCGCGTGATCGAATTTCCTTTTTCCGAGCACGCTCGCAGGTCACCTCCTGCCCATGGACGTTTACACGTGAGGTTTCTATTCTAATATCGTTTAATGTCGGATTAAACCAACCTATATATATATATCGGTTATATGTCCCTCTACTAATACATGTGAAGGGGTCACACAGTGTAACCCACAACGGAATATTTATTTAAGGGTTCTTGTAGAGAACCATAATCTTAACTTAAATCCTCAATCTGCAAGGTTAACTCTGGGCTTGGGCAAGGCCCTAGTAACTCGGAATAATTTTCCGGCTAGTAACGGAGTATCTTTTTTTCATTTTAACCTTGAAAATCTTGAACTTGTTTAAAAATATCATTTTCTTGTTCATTTAAGTAAGTTTGGTGAATAATACCCAAACTTGTCTTGAAAATTACCAAAACACTTGAAAATATTTCTATAAAACATTTGGGGATCGAAAACCACCTTTGGAATGGTTTTCGGGTTTGAAAATGGTGTTTGGAAGTTAGAAAAATATTTTTCCTAGTCATTGGTCTAGAAAATCACGTGCATGAGATTTTGCTCACTGCATGGCTTTTGTTTGAAAATTCATAACTTAAAATCTAAAACGAATTTGGAAACGATTTCTTCATGAAAGTTGTAGCTAACAAAAAGATCTAAAACTTTCATGTTTTGAACATTTTCTGATTCTGGCTCAATTGATACCAGTTTTTGTTTGAACACGTGTGAATCGTTGGAACTTGGTCACCCTGACCAGTTCTCGGTTTTTCTTAAAAACAAAGGCCATTGGAGCCTTATTTTTAAAATCTGTTCACGTAGCCCCCTAGGAAACACCCTAACGAACAACTTTCATGTTTTGAGTTTTTACCCATTCGGCCTCTAAGGACCTGTAAATTCCACTTTTCCGAGCTGCCGGGTGTTGGACCCGAGAGCAGTTTTGGTGTTAGTCCAATTTTTACGTTCTTATGCGTTGCTCTAGCTCGACCGCCCAATGCGGGACCTACTAACACATGCATGTCTTCTAATGTCCCTCATACACATAAAATATAAAATCCCATGTTTTCGGATTCAACTCAAGGCCGAGACCCCTTGGTCCACGGTTTTGAGAGAAAAACATACATACAACAAAACTTCAAACATATCATCATACAAACCCTAAAAACATGCTTCTAAAAATTATGATAAACATATTAGGGACATAAAACCTTAAATAGCAACCCTAGCATGCATCTCTAACACACAAAAAAATCATATAACAAATCTCCAACCAAACATGCAAAATAATCACCCAAAAACCTAAATCAAGCATAAAAATATAACCTAAGCTATTTAGGGCTAAAACCGAAATCATGAGCTTAAGCTCTTACAACTTTGTGCTTGAAATACATGATAAAACCCTTGAGAAATGAACTAAAAATATGAACCAAAGACTAGGGTTAAAATTCGGATTTTTACCTCAAAAAAAATCCGAGAGTGCAAAAGCTTGATCCTAGTTGAGATTTGGCCTCCAAGGTGCACGGTTTGGACCTCAAAAAAGGTTACAAAATTTGTTAGCTTCCTCCCCCAACTAACCTTGGCAAAAGAGAAGAAAATACTCAAAAATCTTACCTTAAAAATTCGTGGATCTTCTTAGCACCAACTCACAAAAACCTTGGTTTTTCTTGGCTCTAGATCACACCTTCACTCACCCTTGATTCTAGCCAAAACCCGAAATTTTTTTTTTTTTTTGATTTTCTTCACTCCCTAACACTCGGCAATGATGAGGAAGAGAGGGGAAAATTTTTGAACAATCTCTCCTTGAACTCTCAAGAAAAACCGAACTTTAAGGGGGGTTTCCTCACAAAGTTTTGCTTGATTTTCTCTTGATCTCTCTCTCTCTCTCTCTCTCGGATTTTTTTGGAGTGGGAATGCCAAAGTCTTTGGCTGAGTAAGAGGGTTAATGGCAGCTAACTTTGGGGCTTGAAATCCCTAGGAATAGTGCCTCTAGGTAGGGGAAATCTTAGGTTTCTTTTCCAAGGCAAATTTTGCTTCAAATCTTGCTAATTGGTCCTCTAACTTTTGCAAGCCATTGCCCATAGGGGCTTGAGTGTGGCCGGCTGACATGGGGAGATAAATGGGGAGTGATTTGACAACTCATATGTGAGGTGTCACATGCTCATTGGTCCATGTGTGTGGAGGGTTAGATCCTAACTTAGCTTAATTGTGATATAATTAAGCTTAAAGGCTTGTTTGGTTCAATCTTTTTGAAAAATTGTGTAATTTCAACACATTGCAATAAATTTTAATACTGAGTTGCTTAAAAACCCAGTATCGAAAATTTATTGCATTTAAAAAATTTCGATCTGTGAAAAACTCGATCGGAAAAATTTTTCTATTTTTTTTCCGAATCCTTTTTTTTTTTTTTTTGCCCTGAGCTCTAACTTAGTATGCTTGATTTTTCTAAGGTGATTTTAATTCTATTCAAACTCATCAAGAAATGAGTTTTTTTTTTTTTTTTTTAGCAGTAATTTCACTTGTACTGCGTTCATAAAATTCTTGTTTGACGTTTTCGACCGTTTTGGTCTAACTGACTTATTGGTCAACGTCGACTTGTCTTGAAATGTGCAAATACGACCTCCTTTCACTCATAAAGGTCTTTTGCAAGTTCATGCAATTTGTTTTTGAGTCTTAATAAATCTTAAGAACTCTTGACACAAAATTAAGTTCTAAAACGAACTTCCTCATGAAATACCGATTACGGTAAATATTTACACGAAATTTCTATAAAATATGAACCGAAGAAATTCGGGTGTTACATTGAAAACATGGCATTTCTGAAACCATGGCATTTTTGTAAACATGGCATTTCTGAAAACATGGTATTTCTGAAAACATGGCATTTCTGAAACCATGGCATTTTTGTAAACATGGCATAACATGTCATAACATAACTTAGCACATCATAGCATAGCATCACACATTATGGCATCACATATCATAGCATAACATAGCATGTATACTTGAAAATATAGTATACTTGAAAATAGTCTTTACTATTTTCATACTGTAGGTGAGGTTCGATACTTGTCTGTTATGCTATTTCCTGTTGTTCCAACTTAGGTGGCAACTGCAGGTTCCTTCCTGCTATTAAAAAGAACATAGGATAAGAATCCTATAAAATGTTGGTGACCTTTTCAACATTCTAGTTATATGTCCCCCATACATGTCTTGATTATTTACTAGGTTACCATTCGTAACCCTAGAGTTTGTGGTCAACCATACTTGATTCATCGCTTGTTATTATTGGGCCTAAGCCTAGTAACTCGGGTATCCTACCCGGTTACTATCCATCAACGTCTCGTTACTAAACTTTGGCTTTTAAAATCCAATTTGAAAAATTTGGCTAAAATTTTTTTGTTTAACTTTAAAATTCGTGGTTTTCAAAGTAGGACTTTATAAAAATCATTAAAGGCTGAAAACTGCCTTTAGAACAGTTTTCACCATCAAAACAGTGGTGTTGGTGCAAAAATACAGTTGTTCTGCATGTTTTTAGAAAATCCTGTGCAGGAATTTCTTACTCTATGCACAGTTTTTATAGTTCAGGTTATATTTAAAAATCCAGATTGAATTTGAAAAACTTGTCTTCACGAAAGTTCTTGCTCTTGAAAAATTCTAAAACTTTTGTGTTTTAAGAAAAACCCAGTTCTGCTTGGATTCTTGTCAGTTTTAATTTGAAACTTACTGGACGTGTAGACTAGGTCTGGGCAGATCAGCCTCGGATTTTCATAAAAATGGAGGCCATTGGAGCCTCATTTTACAAATCTGTCCGAGCTGCCCCCTAGGAAAAACTGTTCCGAGCAACTTTTATGTTTTAAGTTTTTCCAAATTCGGCCTCTAAAGGCCTTGAAATCGGCTTGCCGTAAAACTGGTCAGGATCCACCCGATTCTGGCAGTTTTCCGGTTTAGAGTTCGTTTTACGTCCTAGACGTGAAATCTAGCTCAACCAGCCACCGCGGGAGCTCTAATACACACATGCAGCGGTTTTCTAGCGTAAATTTTCTTTAATCACAATTTCTAACATCACCATGCAAACCTAATTGATATTGGATCAACTAAGTTGCATGATTTCGGTTGCACAAAACCTAACAAGCATACAAATTAAATTCTAGCAACCTAGCACAAAATTATCATTCACCAACACTAGGGCAGATTGGGGACATATAATAAACTAGTATTTAGCATATAAATTAAGAATATTAAAGCAAGCATGCACATAAAAATCAAACCACCCCTAATTCTAGATCAAGCACAACCCTAGATTCCTAACTTTGGGCACAAAATAAATTGAGCTTATGCTCTTACAATTTCAACTTGAAATACATGTAAATTTCAAATTGAATGCTTAATTGAAAGAGATTAAGGTCTAGAATGGTTTACCTTGATTTATTGAAGAAATTGAGGCTAGGGTTTGGTCACAAAAATTTTCCTCCTAGGACACCACCCAAGGCCGGTTTTGTTGCACCAATTGGCACCAAAATTGGCTGATTCTTGGTGGCTGCTTGCACCTAAACTAAGCACTCTTAAATCTAAATTTTCTCACTCACTCACCCCCCCTTGGCAGCCGGCTGTTGGCCCCAAAATTGGGCACAAAAACTGCCAAAATTTTTGCTTGAACTTGCTAGGGGAAACCGAAGACTACAAACATCAAAACCCCTAAGTTTCTCAATTTTTTTCTTTACTCAATCACCCACTTGAGATTGCAGATTTTTGGAGAGGGAAAATGGGCAGAATTTGGCTGCCTTTTCTGAATTTTTATCAGCCAAAACTGATCCCCCCATGAGCCTATTTATAGGTGAAAAATGGGACCTTTTTACAAAAATTTTTGTTCAACTTTTGCTCATAAATCCATAGAGCAAAATTAATTCTATTTTGACCCCCCTCCTTGGCAGCCGGCCACCTAGTGGTTCTAAAACACTCCATAATCTTCTAATAATTTTTTTTAAAATTTATTTAAAGCCTTAATGATGTCATAAATCAAAAGGTGATGACCTAAGCCTAGTTAAGGCTTGTTTGCCTTTTTCCTTAAAAAGTAGTCCACTTTTAAGCCAACACAGATATTTTTGGTACTGTGCTCACTAATACACCATACTGTGGTATTGTAAAGTAGTCCAAAATTTATCTGTGTAAAAATGGACAGTACGAAAAATTTTCTTTTTTTCTTAAAACTTTTTGGCCCAAAAATTCCTATAATTTGTGCTTGATTTTTCTATGGTGGTTTTATTTCTCATTTATATTTTCTTGTCCATAATTTTGATTTTTGCAGTATATTTTCCATACTGCCTGTCATATATCTGTGTAGTCAACTTGTTGACTCTTTTTTTTTTTTTTGTCAAACTTTAACCAACATGAAATTATAAAATTTTTCATCCCTTTTTGCTCAAAAGGTCACATGCTTAGCAAAACAACTGTTTATTGAGTCTCATAATTAATTTGATGAGAACTCAAATATTTACCGATAAAATTACGAGTTTCGCATTAATACTCATAATTTTCATGAAATATTACATAAACACATAATGCGAACTTAAATTTCTTAGACATAAGAAAATAATAAGTTCGTAGAAATTTTTGGTTATTACAATGGGACCACATAAGACTATTGTATGTAAGTATCGGGATCCAATCCTTTTCAAGTTATAGTGATCCTTAATAGAATTCATGTTAAACACAAAAGACATATATTTCGTCAAGATTTTGACTTGGTATTCCTTTTCACTTTTTTCATGTAATAAAGTTGTCAATATATATGTAAATGTTTGAGAAGTTACAATCATATATCTAGATAAGTTTGGAAATTTTGTACTTGATGGACGGCATAGATTAGTGTGCGAATACTTTTTGCATGTTACAATATGGCACATCCAATTATCACCAATTATCATCAATTAATTATAAAACGTATTGTTATGATTTGTTTGGTAATTATGAATTTAGCTAATTATGGGCGTCTAATATGAAATATTTTAGCAACTCATATTTCTCTATATATCTTTATTTTTCTTTTTGTATTTATGTATTTTCTGATTTTCAGAGCATTGCATCTTCCTCTCTCCTAGCAAACATAGCCGGGACCCACAAAGACTCCATTTTGACTTCCGAAAGTCCTCTATAGAGAGTGACCATCTAGAAGTCTTGCCATAAGAAGACCTCCGGATACTCTTCTTCTGCACGGCACACCGGTAGACAAGTGACTAAAGACTTTGATGCAAAATCTGCAACAAATCTGGTGCTTTCTATGCTCCTAATCAATTTTCTAATTTGTCATTGTTTTTGCAAACCACTTTATTTCTTTGTTTAAGGGATTGGTCATAAGTGGAAGACCGATAAAAGAAAGCACTCCTGTCTACTCGTATGGGTAGACCAATTCCAAGATGACTTGCCACGGCATATGTATGAACATGAAGACCATGTAAAGAGCAATAATATTAAAGCGATCGACACTTGCATAAAATTTGCGATATGGCTGTCCCACGGGGAACGTTCAATTAGGGCCTAGCTAGGATACTATGGTCCAATTGTGCATTAAAAAAAAAAAAATTTCAAATCATGTTGAATAATAGCAACCATAAGGGAAACTTACAGGAATTATGGTCCATTCAACATTCGGTTTGGAAAAATTTTTGAACATATTTCAAAACTTTTTTTTTTTTTTTTTAGTGTTTTATCTCAAAAAAATTCAAAATTTACACTTCAAAACTATGTTTTAAATGAACCCATAGAAACGGTTCAGCATTTTCTTCTTTTCCTAGCCTGCAATAACTTTAAAAAGCCAAAAAGAAGAATCGATTTGGCTTTTTTCTAGTACTTTTTTATATGCTCTCTTTGTGTTGATCGGCACGAAAAGTAACGTATTTACGCATGGTGCATCGGAGTCTTCGTTCGAAATAGAGCCACTACAACTTTTATCAACATTTTCTCCAATGACTTAAAAAAACCCAAAAAAAAAAACTAAAAAAAAAAAAAACGAATAGACAAAAACAAACATTAAGCATGCGTTTGGTGCTAAGGTTTGGATTATAGAATTTAGGTTTGAATTGATTGTGCGTTTATCGAGGTATTTGAATTGTTGGAATTAAAAACTGTAAAAACTTGAAATGTGTTTAGGAAAAAAAAATTTAATATGAATCTTGTTTTGTTTTTAAAAAATTGACTTATCCTTAAATAGTAAATTATTTATGATTTATGTTGTTGTTTTAATATGTTAGTTAATTTTTCGTTTACCAAAATGCCCCAACTTTTTTTTTTCTTTTTCATTATTTTCCTAGTGGAATAGCCAACATCTTCGCAACTCGCGACGAGAAATTGTCAGTTCTTCTTAATGTAGTCAAGTAAACCGTGGGACCTAAACAAAGACACTTCTAAATCATATATTAAACGATGGACCACATAATTTATAAAGCTGGAAAAATGGAGCTTGTTGAATGAATCAAAGTCGTAATACTTTGACTAAATACGATTTTGAGATCTCCTCATCTATTCATGTGGACCTATATGTGAGTGGTGACTCTTCAAAGACAGTCCAAATGAAGTGATAGAGAGATCAATATTCTAAGTCCTTGCCTTAAGAAGACCTAGACAATGATATTCCAAGCCCTTATTAATGTAAGAAGACCTAACCGTTTGATAGAGCTTTTGCTTTTACTTTTAGCCACTTGAAGAAGAGAATTAAAAACTATGATTTTTTTGTATAAATTTGGAACCAAAAAGTTTGTTAAGGATTCAGTCTTAGGAAATACTGGTGTTGTGGAGTTTTTATTTTATGTTCTTGTTCGATTGAATTGTCATCTATGCTTTTGTTTGTAATTTGTGCACTTTAATGTGTTTTTCCAACATATTTTGAACCAAATAATAGCATTTTTCACATAATTTTTAATGACAAGGACATTAAACATACGAGTTCATTGCCCTTAGTTTCATGCATTCATATTTCATTTCAGATGTCATATTACCACTATTCATTATTCTGGTAAAAACAAATGTATGGAAGAATTAAATTAAAGCATCTAAAAAGACGTAAGAGAGATATATATGTATTTTTGTGATCATTTGCTAGACTAGTTAATTTTTCGTGTATTACCAAACGTAGCAAATAATATATGATTACAAATATGAAGACGGATCATTTAAATACTGTAAACAGTCTTCATATGGAGCTCTGGGTTTATTTTAATTCAATTTGCTCAAACACACGACAAGTCATTTAGGCGTTTTTATATAGCACTTATTAAAAAATTCAAGAAGTTCCTGGTTTTAATTTTTTATTTTTTATTTTTTTGGGTCACTGCCAACAGTTTTGTTTTATTGTAATTTTAGCTTTCTGCCGTTTTTAATGTTAGTATTGTCGTACATGCGTTCTCAATTGTTTCTCTGGCAGTTGTCGTTTTTCATGATGTTGTCTTCATTCATCAAATTGTTGTTGTCCCTAGTCATATGTTTATTTATTTTTTATTTTTTATTTTTTTAGTAAGTATGTTGAATGTTGCAGTTGACTGTTGTCTGAAAATTTTGTTTCTTTCATTTTGGATATGTTTAACGTCGTTTTTGCTTATCTGTCCTTTCCCATTTGTCGTTTTTATTCTCACTGTCGTATTTCTTGAAAAAAGAAAAATGAATAAATAATAAGAGAATAAAAGATTAAAAAAAAAAAAAGACAAAAGATTACTGTGGTTTCATCCACAGACTAGGAATAGTGAGAAGATTCACTAGTGAGTAGCACTATAAATGGACTCTAATATAAATATAAGTTTACAAATACAAAAAACGGGTGAGTTTCCCAAAAATATCAACTATTTTATAATGAAGAAATCATATTTCCTAATATAAAAATTAACATAAATAAATATATTCAATCAATCTAAAAATTGGAAAAAATCATAAAGAATAATTTTAGTAAATATTTGATATACATCTCAAATCTTAACACACCCACTCAAGTTGGTACATACCAACTTGCCTCAAATACTTCGAGATAACATCGATTTTTAGAAGCTTCACATACCAGGCTCAAATTCACACGAACTTCACAGCACATGCTTCAATTTCAGAAGCTTCTCAGCACAGGCTCTCTCATTTTTTGTTTCTTTTTTTCTTTTTCATATTTTCTTTTCTTTTTTTTTTTCCTTTTTTTTTTTTTTTTTTTTTTACTTCTTTGCATGCTTACAATTGCACTAAGATAACTAATATCTATTTAGAGGACTCCAAGACTATCATCGGTTTCAGATGACAGCGACATCAATTGTGGTTCAGTAACAGATTTAATTATGGATGTGATGATAGCTTGTAGATAGATATGGATTATTTACAAAAGCATTTATCATCTACGGCCTGTTCAATGAATCCATGGACTCAGGAGCCCACCCATCAGCTGCTTGAAATTTCATTTATGTCGTCGTTTTAAAATGTTTGTTAATTTCTCGTTTACAAAAATGCCCCAACTTTTTTTTTTCTTTTCATTATTTTCCTAGTGGAATAGATAACATCTTGGCAACAAGGCAAAAACCTTGGGACCTAAAAAAAGACACTTCTAAATCATATATTAAACTATAGACCACCTAAGTTATGAAACTGGAAAAATGGAGCATGTTGAATGAATCAAAGTCATCATACTTGACTAAATGTCATTTTGAGATCTCGTTTATTCATGTGGACCTTTGTGTGAGTGGTGACTCTTCAAATACATGCAAGGTGAAAGTGATAGGAGAACAATATTCTAAGTCCTTCCGTAAGAAGACCTTGACAACGATATTCCAAGCCCTTAATGTAAGAAGATCTAAAGGGCCCGTTTAGCAAAGTTTTTGTATTTACTAATAAGTAAAAACATGAAGTTTATAATGTATAACTTTAATACTGTTACAAGTTTTAAAGTCTACAGTATAGCTTTTATTGAAAGTCATGTTTTTTTATTTTGACAAGACACTTTTTTGGAGAATGGAAGACGTTCTCATAGAGCATCCAAACACTTAAAAAAGTTGTTTTTGGCTTCGTAACGTTTATGAACCAAACATGCCTAACTTCTATGATATTTTGTTTCACTCAAAAGACTTTGACTCCCCCCTCCCCCGCTCACATGAAAAGAACAATTATAGGTTGGCATCTTACACATTAATCATACTTCCAATGCATTATTATTTTTTTTCATAGATATATCTAATTTTGAAATTAATTATGTATTTTTCTGATTTCCTTGATAATATTATTTGTAGCCATCTACGATACGGCATGCAGCAGCTAGAGAAGTCACCAAAGACTTTGCTTAGAATATTATTGGAGAAATTTTTAGTAGGGTGTCAAAAGAGTGTTCTACTTATAGGAGACAGAGGATATAATCTCTTCTTTCCTTACCCCACCAATTTCTTCAAACATCGCCCATTTATTCAAATATGAGGAAAAATAAGTTGCAGATCGAAACCACACAGCAACATTGACTACTTTTCTTATATAAATGATGAGCAAGAGTAACTAATATCGAAGTAATTTAAAACATCATAACTAGAGTAAGACTTTTGAAAATTCAAAAAAAAAAAAAAAAAACCTCAAAATGTCCAAAATAAATGGAGAAAGAAAGAGCAATATAATATTTATAAAAAGAGTAATAGTAAATTACAGCATATAATTTTAAACATAACAATTAATAGCATAGTAAAATTTATGACCACACAATACTAAAAAAAACTCATCCTCCTTCCCCTCCTGCTTAAAAGAAAACGTTTTAAGTTCCAACCGTTTTGGAATATTTGTTCCATTTAATTTGGGTTTGTCATTTAAATATTTATTTGACAATCAAATATTTTGGATGTAATTCTAATGGTATGAAATGATTTATTTAACAATTTAAAAAGAAAATAAAATGTTATCCGTCACCCATAAATTTAACTCCATTTGAGTATATATGCAACAATGATATTATTATTAAAAAAAATACTGTGACATAAGTGTTCTACATAAAGTATAATAGCTTACTAACTGAAAGATAGGCATACGATGGAATGCACCTTTTTTTTTTTTTTTTTTTCCCTCCTCATAAATTAGTTGTTAAATATGCACGGATGCAAAGTTTGAAAGAAGTTCTAACTATAGATCAATCTTCTTAAAAAGCACATCTAATTTTTCTCAACAAATCAAAGCCAAAGCAGGACTTGCATTAAAAAATAATAATAAAAAAAGGAAAAAAAAAAAAAAAAAAGTCGGTCGACAGTCCAAGGACAACAGCCAATTTGAACAAACAAACACAAAAAACAAGAAACCTAAAATCAACAAAATTGGCTACTCCTAAGAGATCATTATCTTAACATAATCAATCAGAGAATGGAAAATTTAATCAGCATGTATCGTAATAACGGAAATATTCAATTTGAGAGATCGTCAATCATCACAGCAAAATCAGTCGGAAAAACTGTGATTAGAAACAAAAAATTCAACCGAAATTGTCTTTCTTTTCCTTATTGTACCTAACCACCAATCACTCTTAATCGATCTTGTTTCCTCGGATCTGCAATGACGAGGCCAGAGAAGCGAATATGCTCAATCTGTCATGGTGGAGTCAGATCTGAGGCCAGAGATGCGAACGTGCTCAATCTGTCATGCTGGAGTCAAATCTGGTCAGTTTGATGCCCGCGGCCTCCGACGGCGAGGATCTGGCTGCTGCAGCCAGCAAGAAGGAGACTAACAGATCAAGCTCTCCAATGGCGGCCAAAGAACAGGCAAGAAAAATGTTGAGTTTTTTTATCGACAAGAGATCGCAGCAACGGAGATTGCGATGTGGTGGTCGGCCCGAGAAGGAGGTGAAAAAGGCGGTTGCTCACGGCGAAGAAGACCGGAGCTCAATGAGATAGAAACTGGCGACCACGAAGAAGATTGGACACCGGATGGCAGTAGGGAGGGAGATGGAGTCGTCGAAGGAGGAGGAAACAGTGCCGTGCCGGTGGGATTGCTGTTCGCCTCTGAAGAGGATGACATGTGCGAGAAGAGAACCCAGAACACAGAGAGGAGAGAGAGAGAGAGAGAGAGCGATGAGAGAGAAAGAGAGAGGGCTGCGATTGTGAGAGAGAAAGAGTTAGAGGAAATGATAAAATGGGAAATTCAAATTGAAAATTAGAGGAAAATAAATAAAAAAAATATGAAATGATAAAATTATTAGTTTTAATGTTAGAATACAAAATTATAAGGAAGTGCTGTGGTTATTTTTCTATTTTTCTCTAATGGTATTCTTTTATCTCTTTGCATAGACTTGAATCGCTGACTTGATAGACATAAATTATATGAACTTGTATAAGATTTCACGTGGATGTCTTTGAAATCCATGTTGTGCACTTTCCTAACTTTGACTCATGCATTGTAAACACACAACGTTAGCTTTGAAGTTTGGAGTCGGCCAATGAACCCATGGAGCCCGCCCATGTTCATCTACGGCTCGAAAATTCATTTTTTTTTTTGTTGTCGTTTTAACATGTTAGTTAATTTTTTGTTTACCAGAATGGCCCAACTTTTATTTCTTTTTATTATTATTTTCCTAGTGGAATAGCCAACATATTCGCAACAAGAAAAAATGTCAATTTTTCTAATTAATGTAGTCAAGTAAACCGCGTGATCTAAACGAAGACACTTTCAAATAATATATTAAACCATGGTGGACCACCTAATTTATGAAGCTGGAAAAATGGAGCATGTTGAATGAATCAAAGTCATCAATACTTGACTAAATCTGATTTTGAGATCTCCTCATTTATTCTTGTGGACCTTTTTGTGAGTGGTGACTCTTCAAACGTAGTGTTATACAATAATTACAACAACCCATATATTTTATTTTTTTTAGTATAATATTGTCCGCTCATACAGTTTTGTTCTTAGGCTCCATCCCAAAAGGGCCTCATAACATTAAAAGATAATCTATTTATTTATAAACTATCACATGTATCTATCCCTAAGTAATGGGAAATTACATAATTTATCCTTTTACTTGTATGGATTGATATTGTCACAATCACCCCTTCTTTTGGGACTCAACATAATCGTTGGCCACACTTGAAGTTGGGTATAAGCTCTAATATCATTTGAAATGACCATGCCTATATTTGGTAAGATATTGTCAATTTTGGGCCTTATTTCGCACAGTTTTGCTCTTGGTCTTCATCTTAAAAAAACCTTATATCATTAGGAAGTGGTTTCTTATAAACAATCACCTAAATCCACCCCCAAATAATATGAAACTTCACACCCTACCCTTTGTCTTTTAAGAACGGATGATTGTCACAACAATGGGTCATCTTTTCCAATTGTAATAAATAAGCTTATTTGATCTCTTCTAAACCATTTATATTTAAATTTTTTTTTAGCAATTTTTATTCATTTGTTTCAAATTTTTTTTTTTTTTTTTATCAAGTGTAATGTTATCTTTATAGGTATTATTGTAGATATTTTTATAAATAAAATAAAAAATAGATATATTTTAAAAATATGTATTCCTATCTAGACGTTTATGAAAATGTGATGCAGATTTAAATGAATCCAAACCCACAAAATACATCCAATAAAAGTAAGGTTGGCATTTTTTTGCTTTCCCACTTTGACGAAAACAGAGTTGTGTGTTCATTTCTTGGCTTTTCACAAAAGAGAAGTAGGATGGGCTGGTCATCATTGATGTTTCTCCTTTCCCTTTTACTTCACTCCCAATCTCTCCACTCATCATCTCTTTCATCCTTTCCTTCTCCTCCTTTTCCACCTCCTATGTGTCATCCTAGTGAGAGCTCTGCTTTGCTCCAATTCAAGAACTCATTTTCTGTCCAAAATGGATCAACCACAGTCTCTTGGCGGAATGGCACGAATTGTTGTGAATGGGCGGGGGTCTCGTGTGATAGCGATTCGGGTCATGTAACTGGTCTGGACATGACTTCAAGCTTCCTACAAGGACCTCTACATTCCAACAGCACTCTTATTCAAAACCTAACCAACCTAAAGGAACTAATCTTATTCAAATTAGATATGGTTGATGTTGAGCCGATTGGTTCCTTGATGAATATATCTTCATCTCTAGAGCAACTTTACATTTTGTCATGTCAGTTGCGGGGGAATTTCCCGGAAAACATTTTTCGCCTACCAAACCTCCGAGAGCTCAACCTAGATTACAACTTTGATCTTGTTGGTTCTTTGCCTACCTTTAATTGGAGCAGTTCTCTCACGGAATTGAGTCTTTCCGGCACTAAAATATCTATAGATTTACAATATCTGATGAAAAGTGCCAAGTCTTTGGAGATATTGTCTCTCTCCAATTGCAATTTTCAAGGATCATACCCACAACTGACAATTAACCTCACTCTATTATCACAACTCACCATTTTAGACCTCTCTGACAACAGTTTTGTTGGTCAGCTTCCAGAAATTGATAGTACTAACTCAAGTCAGATCCTTGTTCTCTCCTTATCTGGTAACTTCCTTACCGGTTCTATACCTTATTGGATATTTTCCCTTCCATCTCTATTGTCCTTATCCATCTACAATAATCGTTTCACGGGCTGTCTTCAAGAATTCAAATCTCAAACTTTGGAGGGACTTTTTTTGAGTCGGAACAAACTCCATGGCCAGATACCAAACTCGGTCTTTCAACAACAAAATCTTTCCTATTTGGATCTTTCATTCAATAATTTTAGTGGTATCTTGGAGTTAAACAAGTTCTCAAAGTTGAAAAATCTCAACTATCTTTGCCTTTCTTTCAACAATTTCTCATTGAGTTCAGATAGACATGCGAATGACACTCCGTTCCCCCAGCTTGAATCCTTGGGTTTGGCTTCATGCAATATTAAGGTGTTCCCAAATTTTCTTAGAAGCTTAGAAAGACTAGAATACCTAGACCTTTCGAACAACCAACTTCAAAACAGAGTTCCTCAATGGCTGGGAAATGGGGAAGGAAGTTCATTGACTTATCTGAATCTCTCTCACAATTTTTTGACACGTATAGAGCAAATTCCATGGAGAAGCTTAGAGTTTTTAGACCTTCGCTCCAACATTCTTCAAGGCCATCTCCCACTCCTTCCGCCTTCTCTGGTCGGTTTTTTCCTCTCGAACAATCAACTAACTGGAGAGATATTAACTCTGTTTTGCAATTTGAGTATGCTCGAATTCCTTGATTTGTCTAATAATTCTTTCCACGGAAAGATTCCTTCATGCATCGGAAATCATCGTCCTCTCTCGGTGTTGGTTCTGAAGATGAATATGTTTAATGGCGTGATTCCTGACATGTTCACAAACACAACTCAACTGAGGAGTTTGCACCTTAATGGAAATCAACTAGAAGGACGACTGCCACGATCTTTGCGCAATTGTCAAATCTTGAAAGTTTTGGATGTCGGCAATAACAAGATAAATGACACATTTCCCCACTGGTTGGAAACCGTTCCAATGCTACAAGTTCTTATCTTAAGATCTAACAAATTCCATGGCTCCATAGGTGATCCTAAAGTGAAGTCTCCTTTCAGAAAGCTGAGAATCATTGACCTCTCCTACAACGAGTTCAATGGTCTTTTGCCCACAAAATATTTCTCGAGTTTCGTGGCTATGGCGGGAGGATACACAGATGGGAACTTGTCATACATAGGAGGAACTTCGTATTACCAAGATTCTGTGGCAGTGACAATGAAAGGTTTCACTTTTGAACTGGAAAGGATTATAACCATCTTCACGACAATTGATTTCTCGAGAAATTGTTTCGAAGGAAGTATTCCGGAGTCGATTGGGAAGCTCAAGATGCTGAAAGGGCTGAACTTTTCTCAAAATAAACTGATCGGTCCAATTCCCACATCGTTGAGCAATCTGACTAATCTTGAATGGTTAGATCTCTCCTTAAATATGCTAGTTGGGCAGATTCCTTGGCAGTTAGAAGGTTTGACGCAACTTCAATTCTTAAACCTTTCTCATAACGAATTGGTGGGACCAATACCTACCGGAAACCAATTCAATACGTTCGATAGTGATTCATACAAAGGAAACCTGGGATTATATGGATGTCCTCTGACTAAATCATGCAGCAATATTAACGAGGCCCAACAATATCAAGGTGATGATGGTGATGATGGTGATGACGACGGAATGATTAATCGGAAGGCAGTGATGATGGGATATGGAAGTGGAGTGGTGATCGGAATATCTATCGGATACATGGTCCTTTTCACTAGAAGTGCTGATCATTGGTCTCTGAAAATATTTGGTAGAGAACCACGGCATATATGGAGAAGAAGCTAGCAAGCAGAGGAAACTGGTGCCTTGAGAAAAGAAAGGTAATATTTCTCTAGCTACTTAACTACTGTTTCAGTTTTAGAACCAATTGATTGGCAACATAATAATCTTTTTTTTTTTCTTTTTTTTTGCTCCTATATAGGAAGGTGCATTAGTAGTGATGATGATCTGGTGCAACTGCTGCTCTGCCTTGGATTAGGTCGTGGCTCTGAAGACATCATTATCTTATCTTATTATTCTCTTGTTAAAGTCCCTATGTTATGTATTTTCGTTCCCTTTTTTTTTTTTTTTTTGTTTTTTTGTTTTTTAACTTAGGGATAAGACATTCTAATTCAAAACCTTATTCTAAAGTTAGACGTAAAATTACTACTGGACTACTCTTGTAACCACATTATCAACCACCCAAGAAGTACATTGTCTATGTGCGCGCTTAGCATATGCAGATGTTTCATGTCCATATCTTGTACTATAATATATATACATATGTAATGGGATAATTGATAAAATATACACACCAAACATGCCATTTTGAATTTTTTATGTAGTTAAGAGAACTTAATTTTTGTGGCCATCTCACACGCATAACGTGTCTCACTCAATATAAATTTTTGTAAAGTGGTCAATTTTTTTTTTCGGCATAATTTTTCCAGTCCTTGTAATATAGAGTGGCTTTTATGAATGTAGATTATCAATTTTTCCAGTCTTTCTTTTTCTTTATTTTTTCTTCCATTTTCATAAAATTGAGTGGGGGAGTTAGCTCCTCCTCTCCATTTACAAAAAGATTATTTATTAATAAAATTAAGTAATTTGAGATTATTTATGACGTAACAACTAGAGAGGAAAAAAATTGTTTGTATTCTAACGTTAATACTTTAGCATTTACAAAGAGAAATAGAATCAAAATATAATTACAAATAAACCTACATTCAGAAACATTTTAATAAGGAGTTCTAACACAAATTGGAAATCATTTTTCAGTCAATATTAATATTTATGCATAGATTTGGTTAGTTGAAGATGGGGTGACAGAAGAAGAGCAATTAAAAGCTTCAGAAGGAATAATTTTCATTCCCTTCTCTCAATTCCCACTCACAAAATTGCACACATATTGCTTACTACACACCCAGCAATGTCAATTCCTAAATCTTTTAGAAATGTCCACTCTTGTGTGGTACACAGAGTTTGGAAAGCAACGCATCGCTATGGTTTTAAGCCTCTAAACATGTGTTCCTAAATGAAATATTGATTGAAGTCATTATATTTTAATTTGAGTGCTAATGAATTAAAGCATGTATTTTTGGACTAGAAGACTTGCAATTGTCCCTTTCTTTTTATCTTAGCTGGGAGGTATTTGTGATTTCCTACTATAGTTCTGTATGTCTGTATACTTATTTTTGTAACATTTCAAAAATTTATGATTTAATTCTCCAATTTTTATTGACAATATAAATTATAAATTTACCTTTAAAAACTTTTTTATATAATGGTGATAAGAGGATCATGAGAAACTAATTGGGTAATTACTTATTCTACAAATTGCCATGTTTTTTCATGTGTGTTATGTGATCACAAAGTTTTTTGTGATAAAATGAGATAAGTAGATAGAAGAAATGGTTATGCCAAGTTTTTATTTTTCTTTAAATAATAATACTAATATTAAAAAAATGAAATACAATAATGTGTATATATATGTGTGTATATATATGTCTGTGTGCATCAGGCCCATTGGGCCCAGCTGTTGGCTGAAAGCCTACGGCCAGGGGAAGCAGAAAAGGCTGGCCGTGTGGCATCAGCCGAAAGAAAAAAAAATTTTAATAAATAAAATTAAAAAGAAGGGAAATAAAGTAAATAGATTAAATGATGGAGAATCTTTTGGTGTGAAGATTACCAGGACAAGTAAACACTTCCAATAAATAAATAAATAAATAAAATTTTAACCACTCCTAAACACTACTTAGGGGAAATGAATCATCATTTGAATTGTAATAAATTGAGCCCAGAAAATGTGAAAAACTCAGTCCTTTCCTACAACTAGCTTCAGCTGTTAATAGTGACCCTAAAAATAATGATTTTTCAAATTATAAACCTTATTTTAAGTGCCTATAAAAGGGGTATGGTTGCTTGAATACAACTTTTGCTTCTCCACACTCTTTTTCATTGTAAGAAAACTTTTTCTCTTCCTTGACACCTTGAGTCTGAATTTTAGAGCAAAAACACCAAAAAATCTCTTCCATAACCTCTCTTCTGAACTTACATATCATTAAGCTTCAAGAGAGGATCATCATCTCATCGGTTTTCAAGGTAAACCACTAGTTTACCACTAGCTTCCTAGATTAAAGTTTTAGTTTTTAAACTTGTGATGAAATATGTATATTTTCCAACTTCTAGATCCTCATCACAAGAGTTCAAGAAAGCCTCCAAGCCCACAAAAGAGCCACAAAATCCATCAACAACACTGAGGTATATGTTTTTCTACAAACTAGAAAGTTTTCAAAAGTTTCGACGGTTTTCTTGAAAAATGACCTTGAAAAAAATAAAATGATCTTGGCGTGATGGTAAAATAAAAACATGGTCTTATTGCTAGTATTGTTACATGTGTTTTCGTGGGATTAAAATAGTTTAACTTATCATAAAATTAAAAGTTTTGATGAGAATATGATATTGGTGAGTTTCTTGATTATGTGGTGTGAAATATATGTTATGGCATGAAAATATTTAGGTATGGCATGTTTATTTGCTGTGAATATTCTATGTTTACAGCTTGGAATATGACAAAAGGATTTTTAAGTCTCAAATAATGATAGAATGAAGTTGAAGTTCATATTGTATGAAAATAGCCTTTTTGGCATACTACAAAATAAATATGAAAATGATATTTTTTTAGTGAGAATTTCACTAAAGTCATGGCAGAAATTTTCTCTCAGCATAAGCTATCAATAACGTAACCTCTGTCAACAATTATTATGTGGGAAAAATGACATTTTTGCCCTCAGAGGGTAAAATGGTATTTTCATAAGGCTAGGAATGTCGGTTCAGTCCGAGACTTCACAGTCGAGACTAAGGGACTAAAATATGCTATATGTTAAATTTAATGATAAATGGACATAAAATGACGCAAAATACCCTTTAGGGGTTAAAATGTAAATATAAAAAGTTTAAGGGTAAAAAAGTGAAATTTATGGAAATTATTGTTATTGAGTTTAGAATCTGTAAGAGGTATCTTTACGGGTTCCCCAAGTGAATAACGTTCTGGAATGCTTGATGGGAATAAGTTAATCCATTTCAGGGGCTAAAATGCTAAATTAATTAAAAAGGGGGTCAAATTGTAAAATTGGAAAACATAAAATGAACGCAGTGTTTTTCCTAATTTAAAGACAGTGTGTTAAGCCAATTAAGTTCGTAATTAATAGGGTTAAATTTTGGTTTAAGATTGGGTCATTAGAAGACAAGTAAGGGACTTAAATGTAAAGAACTTTGGTTAGTGTGGTTGAAAATGTAAATAAGGTATAATAAGCTTTTTTTTGGACAGTTTTTAATACTGATAACATGGTATTAGGGCCTCGGGAGGTGTCAAGTTCAAATGAGCCTTATTGGACCTGATGGTAGAATGGAAGACAGATTCTTAATTAATAAATTAATGCACTAAAAGTAGAATAGTGGGCCACTTAGGCCCAATTTAATTTCCATGAAAACAAGAGAGACCCAATAGGTGGATAGAAACCTTAGTTATCATGGTCACCTAATGGCCCAACTAAGACAAAATTAGAATAAATATAAATGGATAAAAGTAATGATTTAATCACTTAATCATTTTAATAATAATTACTTATTTAATAATAATTAATTATTTCAACAAAATTTAAGAGAAATTAATTTAATGTTATCTATCAACTAATTAATAATTAGTAAATTATCAACAAATTAATATTAAATTATGTTAAATAATTATTATTTCACTAATTAATAATTAATTAATTATGAATCGATAATTTTTATAATTACAAATGTTAGTTAATTAATTAATAAATAATAATGTTACTTGATTAATTATTAAGTAAATAACGATTTAAATATGAGTAAGTTAAGGTTTAATATCATATCAATCCTCAGGTAAGGAATGTAATAATTAAGCAACCAATTTATGGAAAAAAAAAATTTTTTCCTTAAGGATTAAAATATGTAAATATGTATATATAATTAATTATTAAATAGAAGGAAGAAGTTCTATAAGACACTTGTTAAAAACAAATAATAATTTTAAAAATCGGCTCTAACCATTGGGTGTCGTCTAAATTAAGACACGGAAAAGACAGAGGTTGAGCTAGACACGAATCACGAAATACTACAACTTGAAGATTTTCTGTAAGTACTGGCCCCACCTATACTGTGGATTGTATGTTGTCATGTTTGATGTGTATTCTATGTTTACATGATTGTTATGCTATGTTGTCATGATTTCATGTTTAGTTACACGTTTTACGAGACATGTCATATGTCATGTTCATTTTATGAATTAATGACTCATGATTGAATAAAAAGTGAAAGATTAAGATATGTCGTACCAACCTCCATAAGAAAAAGGTTCTCATGAATGACTTTAAGTATGACATTGGGTGTTGACGGTAGGGTCACACTCCCGTCTTCCCTAAATAAGGTCGTGCGCACCCAATACGTACACAAGGGACCTCCATAAGAAAGAGGTTCTCATGAATGACTTTAAGTATGACATTGGGTGTTGGCGGTAGGGTCACTCTCCTGACTTTCTTAAATAAGGTCGCGCGCACCCAGTACGTACACAAGGACCCATAAGTATGTCAAGAATAATAAGTTAAGAAGAAAAGGACAAACATAAATTGTCATGCATCTTCATTCATGCATTGTGGGATTTATGTCTGTACTCATCGAGTTTAATCTCTCATGTTTTTATGTTCCAACTGTAGGTAATCCGAGCAAGTGCCATATGACCTGAAAATGTCCTTGGACTAGCAATGCGGATGGAGTGATACATGAAAGTGCAATTGGGGACTGGATGCCACTCGCAAAAGATTCTGTAAAATGCTAATAATCATTCGAAAGTTATTTTGAAGTTTAGTTTTAAATTCTGGTTTGAACTCTACTAAGCGTATAAACTAAGTATTTTGGATTTGTAACTTTATTATCATTATTATTATTGATGAACTACTAGAAGTGTTCTCTTAAATATTTATATTTTGTAATTGTGTTTTAAGTTAAAAAAAACATTTACGAAAATTTTGGGGACTTAATAACTAGTTAATGACAGTTATTTATGGCTATGAAAGTACGAGCCGTCACATATTTGAGACATAATAATTAATAATACTGATACACCAGATTTTTGGTGGGTGTTCTCAAGTGTGGAAGGAGTCAACGCAGGACACACACTCGAACATAAATCATTACGGTTGATGGTCCATGATTTGTACCCATGATTTGTAAAGCTGATTGGTGCGTGTAAAATATGATGTGAATTCGGTGTGATATTTGAACTTATTTAAGCTCTACTTAAGCTAAGATATTACAAATTTTCTCTAAGCCTGTGGTTCATTTTTCTATTTATTACATATTTTTAGAAATTGTTCACTCTTGCCCTGTAATACACATTTTGGCCCGGTTTGCGGTAACCTTGAAGAAACAAAATTAGGAAGCAGGTGGAACCAAAATGAGTGGACAAATGAAGAGAAAAATGAAAAGTTTCTGGTTGGAAGCTACTAAGGGCATCAATTGATATAGTTAATTATCTAGCAAAAACTATATAATTGATGGACTGACCGCAGCTCCTGTAAAGGTTAAAAAAAAATTGAGTTTCACAAACGTAAAAATTTAACAATAACAATAATAAACATGTAAGGAAATTGCCTAGCTACTTCCTTAATAAGTTAATATTTGAAGATGAAAGCTCAATTTCTCAACAGTATCAAATTCAACATGGAAATATTAAAGGTTAAAAAATTCAAACGAGGGACCATTCCATCAAATACAAGATTGGTTACTTTAAAGATGACATTATCTTACAGAATCGCATTAATGGTACAAAGAAATCCAATTTTTATATATAAAAGGTTTTGTGTTGTTCCACATAATAGGTTGATCTTTTAAACTCTCAAACAACCAATTGGTTGGTGAGATTGGTGAGATGCCTTCTTTGCTTTGTGACCTTAGTGAGCTAGAAATCATTGATTTGTCAAACAACAGTTTGAGTGGGAACATCCCTCCTTGCTTATTTGGGAATTTTAGCAGCAGTCTCTCTGTTTTAGATTTACGAATGAATAGGTTCCATGGCATGATTCCTTCAAATTTTGCAAAGGGAAACTACTTGAGTACTCTGACCCTCAATGGAAATCAATTGGAAGGGTCATTGCCCCAATCTTTGCTCAATTGTGAAAATCTAGAAGTTCTTATTCTGAGATCTAGATGTCGGAAACAACAGCATAAATGGATCCTTTCCCTTCTGGTTGGAGTCTCTTCCAAATCTACAAGTTCTTATTCTGAGATCTAATAGATTTGCTGGTCCCATAAGTAATCCAAAGGCTAGATACAAATATAACACGAAGGGTCACCATGCATTGTCTTTATATTTGTATCGCGTTATAAATGTTTTTGTTGTTTCCCTTACTGCTATATTTGGATAAGGTTTTGGTTGTAGAAAATCATGAAGTACAGGTGGAGTTTGTAAGCCCTATACAAAGGCCATCGTGGCTCCGTCACCATGGATTCAGAGTCAGCAGCTCAAAGACAAGAACAACACTACCTGATCAAACGGGGAAATGTATGAGAGGGGTTCTAGAAGCATATTCAATCAGGATCCTACCTTTCGAGGTAATCCAAATATGTAGTTTTTCAATATCTATGATTTTGCTGATGAAAATATTGCAAATTTTTTTGAGATAATGAACCATTCATGTGTTATGATAGCCCTGCAATCCACCAAATTTTATTTTTTCTTGATAGTTGGAACTGTTGGGAATTCCGAACGTGGTCTATATTCAGCATAGGTTCAACCCACAATCTTAGGAACGTTCAGCAACGTTCAAAAGCGAGATTCTCGCCCACTCACTGCCCACTAAGCATGCACGTCCGAGAATGGCTCTATGATGGGTAGAGTGCATAAAAGGGGACGTGGCAATTCGGTTTTGGTACCCTAAGCCTGCTTTCTCATTTAGAATCGAAATACACCATCTGCCGAGAGAGAGTAAAGGTTTAGAAGAACCATAAACCTAAAGAAAAACACTTACCCATAACCTTGAACGTTGAAAACAACAATGGCGGGAGGTATGTTTTCGATCCAAATTTTATTCCGCATTTGATCTAATTGCTATTTAGGATTGTTAAGAGCATGTTTAGATCATTAAGATAAATTATAACAGTTGGTATCAGAGCCGGTTTTTGCCTCTGCCTTGTTGTTTTACTGTGAGTAGAGAAATTTTGAGATTTCGAATTTGAATTTCTGACGTTTTTGATGCGAAATATTATTAGGAATCGTTTATGTAAGAACCCGAAATTTCAATGAACTTATGATTTCCTTAGAAATAAGGAAAATCTAAGATTTTATTATGTATGTCGATATAAAGCTCATGATCTGAGTAAATATCAGAATATGTTTGAGTTCTCGTTTAATTAGCTACGAGACTCAATAATAAGTTGCTTTGTCAAGCACGGGGCCTTTTGAGGAAAAAGGACAAAATAGGAATTTATGATTTTCTTCGGGTCAACTTTGACCAAGGTTGACTTTAGGTTAACCAAGGTTGACTTTAGGTTGACTTTAGGTTGACTTTAAGTTGACCAAGTTGACTTTAAGTTGACCAAGTTGACTTTTGGTTTGACTGAGACGGTACTGCAGTGTAATCAACAGTATGGAAATTATAATGCGGAAAACCCTCATTTCAGTCAAATAAGCTATAAGACCACCCTAGAAAAATCAAGCACATTAGTTAGAGCAGTATGGATTAAATAGTTTCAAGTTCTAAGAAAAATCCATACACGGTCCAATTTTACGCAGATGAACTATGGACTGCAATTTAGTGAAACAGTACTGTTTTAAGTGAAAACAGTATTTGTAAAATCCTTATTAGTATGATTATGGACTGCATTGGTGGAGAAAAACCAAATGGAGCCTTAATTTTGAGGACACCTCATATGGTGATGACCAATTAGATTAATTGGATTTTTGGAAATTATGGAAAGTAAATTTTAAGCATGATTTGAGGTTGAAAAATTGGCCAACAAACCACATTGTATGGCCGGCCACTCTAAGGTTTTAGGGGGGGCAATTATGCTTGCTTTTGAGGAATTAAATGCAAGATAAGATAGAAAAGGTGTGGTAGGTGTTGTCTATGGTTCACCCTTGGACACATCACCTAGCTTGGCTTCCACACACTTGTTTAGAAGCCTTGTAGAGCAAGCATTTTGCTTGATGATGTAGGCCATGTGATGCAAGCATGGTGAGGTAAGCTTGGGTGGTAGGTGTTGCCTTTGGTCCACCTTTTGACACATCACTCTCATTGACTTCCACACACTTGTTTAGAAGCCTTGGTGAACAAGCCATTTACTTGGCTCACATTCATCCACAACTTCAAGCTAATGGCCAAGCCATTTACTTGGCTCACATTCATCCACAACGTCAAGCTAATGGCCAAGCCATTTTCTTTGCTCACCCTTGAATGGTTGAATGGCCGGCCACCTAGGGAGGATTGATGGGCAAATATTTTGCTCATTAAACCCTTATGTGCAATTATAGAAACTTTAAGTTTTCACCTATAAATAGGGGTAGTGGGTTCACAATTTTTGAGCACGAAATTGAACCCGAAACTCTGCCAAAATTCCCACTCATTCTCTCCCCCTCACCCTAAGGCCGAAAATGAAAACCATAAGAGAGAAAAAGAGAGGTATGGCCGGATTTTAGAGAGAAATAGGTAGAAGAAAATTCGGATCCAAGTTTGAGATTTCACCTCTAAGATCTTGGGGTAATCTTCTCAAATCCCTAAGCCTTTTTATTAAGTTTTGATTCAAGGTTTTATATGTATTTTCAGTGGGTTTTGTAAGAGCTTAAGCTCATTTATTTTCATGCAAAAGCTTAGTATGTGCTTGATTAGGGTTATGGTAAGCTAGATCTATGTTATGGTAAGCTAGATCTAGGTTTTTATTTATGTGTTATGATTTTATGTATGGATGTATGATGATATGATTTTCTGTTAGATACGCTGCATGTTTGTCGTAGGCTCACGGTTGAGACCGTTTGAGGTAGCGTGTGCGTAGACTTTACGAAAAAACGGATTTTCAAGCAAAACTGCCAGTTTCGGGTAAAACCGGGCAGTATACAGGAAAATGAAATTTTGAAGCCCTTAGAGGCAGATTTTGGAAAAACATAAAACATGAAAGTTGTTGGGAAGGGTTTTTCCTAGGGGTCAACGTGGACAGTTTTTCAAAATACGGCTCCAAAGGCCTCTGTTTTTATGCAAATCCGAGACCTAGTCAATATTGGTCTGCCCAGACCTTATGCACGGCCAGCCGGCTTCAACCAAGAAAATGAACAAGTTAAAGACAGAATTAGGTTTTGTGTAAAACATGAAAGTTTTAGGATCTTTCAAGATCTACAACTTTCATGAAGAAATATTTTTCTAATTCCAAACAGATTTTAAAGTAAAAACTAGATTCTCAAAACTGTGCAGGAATCAAGAAATTCCTACACTGGATTTTAAGAAAACAGTGCAAAAGCAAGAATTCCCTACTCATGCACTGACACTTAAATTAAGAAACTGTTTTCAAGAATTGAACAAGTTTTCTGAAGAAAGGAAATAATTAAATCATGCTAAGTAGTATGATAACCAAATGGGATACGACTATTGGGTCTTAGTAACCCAATAGGACATTAACCTATTTATGTTTGGGCTCATACCCAGGGTTACTAGAAGTAACCTAAAAGGATATTAATGTTTAAGGATTATGATTTATGGTAAGATAGAATATGACTGATTCTTATCTTACACCCTGTTAGGAAAACGGGAGTATGTGCTATGTTTGACGATAAACTAAGAGCGTAGGACAACAGGTAAGTACAACTCCACCTACAGCATGGACAAAACATTTTTTTGTTGCATGATATGTTTTTAAGAAATCATGTATTGATTTACATGATTTACCTATGTTAAGTTATGATAAGTTTAAGTTATGTTATGATAAGCTTAAGTTATGTTATGATAAGTTTAAGTTATGATATGTTTATGTTATGATAAGTTATGCTATGATGTTATGCTATGAAGTTATGTCATGATAAGTTTATGTTATGATATTATGCTATGATATGCTTATGTTATGATAAGTTTATGCTATGATGTTATGCTATGAAGTTTATGTCATGATAAGTTTATGTTATGATATGATGATATGATATGTTATGTTATGGTAAATTATGTTATGATGTATTATGATTGTGATTATTTTATGTTGTATGTTTGACTACGTGACATCATGAAGCATGTTCACGATTATTAAATCACATGGTAAGAATAAGTTAAGTCAGGAGATAAGATAAGACCTGTTAATGTTATTGTGTCGTACCGACTTGCCACGAGGGCTGGTTTAAATGGTTTTAGTCTATGGTTTGAATTGGATTGGACTGGCTGCCCCAATCACTCTATGTAAACGATTAGTTTCATGGTTTGACTTGGTTTGGATTGGGCGCCTCCAACCACTCCATTGCTATATACCACGGTACGTGCACATATGACATGACATGTTAGGGAATAGAACCAAGTTAATGAAAGCATAATTGAGTTATAAGAAAACATAATCGGTTCACGTATTCTTGTATGAAAAATGTTTTGTGGATTGAATATTATACTTACTGGGCAATTAGCTCATTACTTACGTTCATGCTGTAGGTAATCAACCTAACGGCAGTACTTGATGCAATACTGTGGAGAGTTGGTGCTGCGGACTGTGAAATGTGGAATGGACACCACCACGGGTTTTGGAAAATATGTTTTTGTAAAATACATTTGTAAAGTGTGTTTTGAAGAAATGGTATGTTTTAAGAAAAGTTTCAAGTATGTATGGCAAGCAAGTTGCCTCGTGTTGTACCGATCCGCGCTAGGTCAGGTCTGGTCCATGATCTTGGTACTCAGGTGAGTACGTATGAATATGTATGAAGATAAGTTAAGTTTTATGTATGAGAAGAAGTACGGGACTAAGTCAAATTTAAGTTTGAGAGTAAAAGAGTTTTAAAATAAAGTTTTAAAGAAAAAAATTTTACTCTGGAATTTTCAGCAAGCTTAAAATTTTTTGTTAAGAATTAAGTTAAGTAAGTAAGTAAGGTGACGGCCCACGTCTACGTAGTCGTCCCCCTACGTAGATGGTGTAATTCGGGGCGTTACAGTTTAGATATTAGATTTCTAGAATTTCTGTAATTTGAAACGTCAATTTTGGTGTTTGGAAGGCTAAGAAACCGTCGGGTTTCACTTCGGGTCCAAACCGGGTCGAAACGACCCGGCTAAAGGTTGAAGACAACAAAAACGACATGTCGTTTTTGTCATGTAAAATTGCTGCCGTTTGGTAAAAACGACGAGTCGTTTTATGAAGTAAAAAACGACATGTCGTTTTAGCTGGCAGCTGAATCTTCAACATTAAGAAACGACATGTCGTTTTTGTAAGAAAGGTTTGTGTCGTTTTTAATAAACGACATGTCGTTTGAGGGACAAAGTTTAAAAAAAAAAAAAAAACGGTTTTTTGACTTTTTGCAGAACTTAATGATTTTAAATGTTAGGCATATTTTATGTGTTTAAATTATTTATTTTAGTTATTTTATATGTATAATTTTAATATTTATTATGCATATAATATTGAGTTAAATAATTTCTGCACATTAAAGTTAATTTTAAAGGCTCTTTATGAATTTAATTGTGGATATTATTATGTGTTTATATTATTTGTTATTTGTGTGTATAATTTATTGTTTTATTATACATGCAAAATTAAGTTAAATAATATTAGTACATTGTTGTTCCATTTTTGTGTGTAAATATTATTGATGATTTTATACAATTATATAAGCCTTTATTGAGATTTATTTAATGTTGAGTGATCCATATAATTTTAATTAATTAGAGAGTAGCCACAGCATCTTTAATTAATTGAGACTATATATTAAGTCTTTTAGAATCACATTATAACATTAGTTGTAGTTAATCATACGTAATATGATAGATTTTTTCCCACATGAATTTTTATTATATTTGTAAGATTAATTAGGATAGAATATCAAATTATATTTCCTAACTTACCCACAGGAATTAGGAAAATGAACATAATTTGATAGTTTTATCATAAAGTTATAGATGGATCTAATTGAATTAGGACTTTAGCCCACAGACAAGTTTTATGTCACTAGATTTATATTTTGAAAACATGATTTACATTGGTAAAACATGATTTATGATAGTCTCAATTTATTTATAAGCATGTATGTTTAATTTTATGCAGTTATGCAACCTGTGAATTTTTCTGATATTAAATGTGATATTCCCGAACTAAAGGGTGACAACTATAAGGTTTGGAAGGAAAGGATTCTCCTTCACTTAGGGTGGATGGACATTGACTATGCTATTAGGAAAGACGAACCACCTAAGATTACTGAAACCAGCATTCCGGATCAAGTTGATCTTTATGAAAAATGGGAGCGATCTAATCGCCTTTCGGTCATGTTCATAAAGACCAAAATATCTGTTGGTATTAGGGGTTCTGTCGAGCAATACGACAATGTTCGAGAGCTGCTGAAGGCAATTGATGATCAATTTGTGACTTCAGATAAGGCATTAGCAAGCACCCTGATTATACAGTTCTCATCCATGAAGCTCACCGGGATTAGAGGCGTGCATGATCATATCATGCGCATGAGGGATATAGCGGCTCAACTGAAAGCATTGGAAGTTGAAATGTCGGAAACTTTCCTGGTTCACTACATTCTGTGCACTCTGCCCCAGCAGTATGGTCCCTTTAAGATCTCTTATAACACACATAAGGACAAATGGTCAATTAATGAGCTATTGACTATGTGTGTTCAAGAGGAGGGAAGGCTGGCTATGGAAGAGGGTGAGAAAGTGAACTTAACAGTTCCAGGAAAGAAGAAGAATCAAGCCAAACAAAAGGGAAAAAGCGAGATTCCTCCCCAGTCGGACATTAAGAAGGAGTTAAAGTGCTTCTTTTGTAAGAAGAAGGGGCACATAAAGAAAAATTGCTCCAAGTTCAAGAACTGGCTCGACAAGAAAGGTACTCAACTTTCACTTGTTTGTTATGAATCCAATATGATAAATGTTAATCATAACACTTGGTGGATTGACTCTGGTTCTTCAATCCATGTGACCAATTCCTTGCAGGGATTACACGACCTGCGGAAGCCAGTGGGAAGTGAGCAAAGCATCTACTCTGGAAATAAGATGCCCTCACATGTGGTGGCTATTGGAACGTGCAAGCTAGTTTTAAGTAGTGGTTTCATTTTGTCTTTAGAAAAAAAATTTTATGTTCCTGGTTTTTCTAGAAATTTGATTTTAGTTTCCAGACTTGTATCAGTTGGATGTTCGTTCAATTTTTCAGATTCTGGTTTTAGTTTATCTAATAAATCTGAAATTATTGGTTATGGTATTTTGTCTGATAATCTTTTTCGTCTTAATTTACAAAATGATGACAATTATGCTACTATGCATGTTCAAGGAAATGTTGGTATTAAACGATGTGTTGTGAATGAGGAATCCTCTATGTTGTGGCATCGGAGATTGGGACATATCTCCATTGATAGAATTAAAAGGTTGGTGAATGACGGGGTACTTAGTACTCTAGATTTTGCCGATTTTGAGACTTGTATAAGTTGCATTAAGGGTAAGCAAACTAACAAGTCAAAGAAGGGTGCCAAAAGGAGTTCTGAATTGTTGGAAATCATTCATACGGATATTTGTAGTCCAGACATGGATGCATACCGTGATAAGTACTTTGTCTCTTACATAGATGACTACTCACGATACATGTATCTCTACTTGCTTAATAATAAGAATGAAGCACTAGATGCTTTTAAAGTCTTTAAAGCCGAAGTAGAGAAACAATGCGGAAAGCAAATAAAAATCGTGAGATCAGATAGAGGTGGAGAGTACTATGGTAGATACACTGAGAATGGGCAAGCACCTGGTCCATTTGCGAAGTTTCTTCAAGAACATGGGATAGTTGCCCAATACACTATGCCTGGTTCTCCGGACCAAAATGGTGTAGCTGAAAGAAGAAACCGAACATTATTGGACATGGTGCGAAGTATGCTTGCTAGCTCCAAACTTCCTGAGTCCTTGTGGACTGAAGCTCTTAAAACGGCTGTGTACATATTGAACCGAGTTCCAACTAAGGCTGTCCAAAAGACACCATTTGAGTTATTCAAAGGTTGGAAACCAAGTTTGCGACATGTATGCGTTTGGGGATGTCCGTCTGAGGTGAGAGTCTATAATCCACAAGAAAAGAAGTTGGACCCAAGGACCATAAGTGGGTATTTCATTGGATATGCCGAAAGGTCTAAGGGATACAGATTATATTGTCCATCTCACAGCACTAGGATTGTGGAGTCAAGAAATGCGAAATTTCTTGAGAATGACTTGGTTAGTGGGAGCAATCGATTCCAAGATATTGTTTCTGAAAGGAATCATATTGATGCTCAACCTTCCACTTTAAGTGATAGATTGATTGTCATTCACAACACCCCTCAACTTCAAACAGGTGTTGGACAACCAATTATTGATGTTCCACAAGCTGCTAATGATGATCCAGTAGATCAAGATGTTCAAGAATTGCCAGAAATTATTGGACAACCGGTTGAACAACATGATCCTCAGGAAAATGTTGATACAACATTAAGGAGATCTACTAGAATAAAGAAATCAGCGATACCTAGTGATTATGTTGTGTATCTAGAAGAATCGGACTATAACATTGGAGCCGAAAATGATCCTGAAACGTTTTCACAAGCCATGAGTTGTAAAGAATCAAACTTATGGTATGATGCTATGAAAGATGAGATGAATTCTATGGCATCTAACGGAGTCTGGGATCTTGTCAAGTTGCCTGATGGTGCCAAAGCCATTGGATGTAAATGGGTTTTCAAAACAAAGAAAGACTCATTAGGCAACATTGAGAGATATAAAGCAAGACTCGTTGCTAAAGGATTCACTCAAAGGGAAGGAATCGACTACAAGGAGACCTTTTCTCCTGTATCTAAGAAAGATTCTCTTCGTATCATTCTAGCATTAGTTGCACATTTTGACTTGGAGTTGCAACAAATGGATGTGAAGATGGCTTTTCTCAATGGAGGTCTAAAGGAAGAGGTTTATATGAAACAACCAGAAGGATTTTCCTCTAGTGATGGTGAGCATTTGGTGTGTAAGCTCAAGAAATCTATATATGGACTGAAACAAGCTTCCCGTCAATGGTATTTGAAATTTCATGATGTTATCTCTTCATTTGGATTTATAGAGAACATTATGGATCAATGTATATACCAGAATGTCAGTGGGAGTAAGATTTGTTTTCTTGTTCTATATGTGGATGATATTTTACTTGCAACCAATGATAAGGGTTTGTTATATGAAGTGAAACAATTTCTCTCTGACAACTTTGAAATGAAGGATATGGGTGATGCGTCTTATGTCATTGGCATTAAGATACATAGAGACAGAATTCGAGGAATTCTGGGTCTATCTCAAGAAACCTATATCAACAAAGTTTTAGAGAGATTTCGGATGAAAGATTGTTCACCAAGTATAGCTCCCATTGTGAAGGGTGACAGGTTCAATTTGAATCAGTGTCTGAAAAACAATCTTGAAAGGGAACAAATGAAAAGCATTCCTTATGCTTCTGCCGTTGGAAGCCTAATGTATACTCAGGTCTGCACAAGACCTGACATTGCATTTGCTGTTGGGATGTTAGGAAGATATCAGAGTAATCCAGGTATGGACCACTGGAGAGCTGCAAAGAAAGTGATAAGGTACCTTCAAGGGACCAAAGATTACATGCTTATGTACAGACGGACTGATAATCTGGAAGTAATTGGCTACTCTGATTCAGACTATGCTGGCTGCATTGATTCACGAAAGTCGACTTCAGGATATGTTTTTATGCTAGCCGGTGGAGCTGTATCTTGGAGAAGCGCAAAGCAGACTTTGACTGCTACTTCCACTATGGAGGCTGAGTTCGTATCTTGTTTTGAGGCTACCTCACATGGTGTATGGATGAAGAGTTTCATTTCTGGGCTTAGAGTTATGGATTCGATTTCTAGGCCATTGAGGATATATTATGATAATTCAGCTGCTGTTTTTATGGCTAAGAACAACAAAAGTGGTAATCGAAGTAAGCACATCGACATCAAGTATTTAGCCATAAGAGAACGTGTTAAAGATAATATAGTGGTTATTGAACACATTAGCACTGAATTGATGATTGCTGATCCTTTGACTAAAGGCATGCCACCATTAAAATTTAAGGATCATGTAGATAAAATGGGACTTGGTTCCTCTATGTGATTTTCGTTGTAAGAACGATGTTATTTTAATGAAACTCGATTTGTGATGTTTTCTCATTTGGTTTTTGTGCACAAATTCATTTATTTATTTTTGAGAAATATCATTAAAGTTTGTACCAAGAATAAACATAGGGTTTGTTCATTAAGATATAAGGGCTCAAGTTGAGAAACTTGATATATTGTAATACATGGGAGATAATACTCGCTATAAGAGGACTTATCACCATGATTCATATATTTGGTTTTTCTGTATGATGGATGTTGAACTATGTGGACCAAGTGGGAGAATGTTGGAAATTCCGAACGTGGTCTATATTCAGCATAGGTTCAACCCACAATCTTAGGAACGTTCAGCAACGTTCAAAAGCGAGATTCTCGCCCACTCACTGCCCACTAAGCATGCACGTCCGAGAATGGCTCTATGATGGGTAGAGTGCATAAAAGGGGACGTGGCAATTCGGTTTTGGTACCCTAAGCCTGCTTTCTCATTTAGAATCGAAATACACCATCTGCCGAGAGAGAGTAAAGGTTTAGAAGAACCATAAACCTAAAGAAAAACACTTACCCATAACCTTGAACGTTGAAAACAACAATGGCGGGAGGTATGTTTTCGATCCAAATTTTATTCCGCATTTGATCTAATTGCTATTTAGGATTGTTAAGAGCATGTTTAGATCATTAAGACATTTACAGGGGCTATTAAAAATTCATTTAAGAACTCAAGATAGTAAAACAGAGGATGTAACTGGACTAAAAGAGCAACTTTTTTTAAGAAACATGCATTTTTGTTCTTGTGTTTCCACACCAAAGATATTCCTGAATTGTATTAAGAGTTGTTTAAGTTTATGATTTTGATTTGTGATCCTCATGCGTAAAAATTATAGGTTCGATATGCTCCGCACATGCACATGCACTTTCAGTCGAGGAATGAGGAGCTGCATTTTAGGATGAGCAGGCAGAGGGAAATCAACTCTCATACACGAATGATGAAGTTGTGCACAACGATAATGGTATGATTGATCGGATGGT
This sequence comes from Ficus carica, assembly GCA_009761775.1. Classification (NCBI taxonomy): domain Eukaryota; kingdom Viridiplantae; phylum Streptophyta; class Magnoliopsida; order Rosales; family Moraceae; genus Ficus; species Ficus carica. Next base: position 180,129 of record VYVB01000427.1, read on the forward strand.
GGTGATGATGTGACATGGAAGTGTAGTGATTATCGGAATATCCGCTGGATAAATGGTGCTTTTCGGTAGAAGCTTTGATTATTGGTTTCATAATAGATTTGAAAGAAAACAACGTCGTAAAACAAGAGCTCACTCAAGAGGAAGGAGAAGATTAAACTAGCAAGTAGAGAAAAATAAAGTCTCCTGACAAGTGTAGGAAAGTAAGCTTGTAATGTCTTTGCAGTTAATAAAATCTAGCTTAATTTTAGAAATAAAATTAACTTTGTCAGCTTAATATGATTTTTTGCTCAGTTTTGTGATTGTGTGTTCTGCTGTTGTTGATGATCAGGTAAAACTGCTGCTATGCTCCTGCTATGCTCCGGACCGAGGCATAGCTTCAATGACACAATTAATCGGAAGGCGGTGATGATGGGATATGGAAGTGGAGCGGTGATCGGAATATCTATCAGATACATAGTCCTTTTCACTAGAAGCGTTGATCACTGGTTTCTGAAAATATTTGGAAGAGAACCACGGCATATATCAATCGCTCCCTTAAGTGGCCGGAGAAGAAACAAGCAAGCAGAGGAAACTGGTGCCTTGAGAAAAGAAAGGTAATATTTCTCTAGCTACTTAACTATTCGTTTCAGTTTTAGAACCAATTGATTGGCAACATAATAATCCTTTTTTTTTTTTTTTTTTTTTTTTTTTTTTTTGCTGCTATATAGGAAGGTGCATTATAAGTGATGATGATCTGGTTCAACCGCTGCTTTGCCTTGGATTAGGTCGTGGCTCTGAAGACAACATTATCTTATCTTAGTATTCTCTTGTTAAAAGTATGTAGGAAGTCCCTATGTTCTAGATTTTCGTTTCGTTTTGTTTTGTTTTTATTTTTGTTTTTGTTTTTTTGTTTTTGGTTTTATTTTTATTTATATATATATATATTCAACTTAGGGATGGGAGATTATAATTCAAAACCTTATTGTAAAGTTAGACGTGAAATTACTGATATACTACTCCTGCAACCACATTATCAACCGGCCAAGAAGTACATTGTCTATGTGCGCGCTTAGCATATGCAGATGTTTCATGTCCATTTCTTGTACTGTAATATATATACATATGTAATGGGTTTAATTGGTAAAATATACACACCAAACATGCCATTTTGAATTTTTTTGTTGTTTAGAGAACTTATTTTTTGTGACCATCTCACACGCGTAAAGTGTCTCACTCAATATAAATTTTTGTAAAGGGGTCATATTTTTTTTTTCCTGCATAATTTTTCCAGTCCTTGTAATATAGAGTGACTTTTATGAATGTAGATTATCAATTTTTCCAATCTTTCTTTTTCTTTATTTTTTCTTCCATTTTCATAAAATTGAATGGGGGAGTTAGCTCCTCTGCTTCATTTACAAAGAGATTATTTATGAACAAAATTACATGATTTGAGATTTTTTATGACGTAACAACTATAGTGGAAAAAAATTGTTTTCATTCTACCATTAATACCGTAGCATTTACAGAGAGAAATAGAATCAAAATATAATTACAAATAAACCTACATTCATAAACATTTTTAAAAGGAGTTCTAACACAAATTGGAAATGATTTTTCAGTAAATATTAATATATATGCATAGATTTGGTTAGTTGGAGATGGGGTGACAGAAGAAGAGCAGTTAAAAGCTTTAGAAGGAACAATTTTCATTCCCTTCTCTCAATTCCCACTCACAAAATTGCACACAGATTGCTTACTACACACCCAGCAATGTCAATTCCTAAATCTTTTAGAAATGTCCACTCTTGTGAGGTACACAGAGTTCGGAAAGCAACGCATCGCCATGGTTTTAAGCCTCTAAACATGTGTTATGAAACTAAATATTGATTGAAATCGTTATATTTTAATTTGAGTACTAATGAATTTAAACATGTATTTTTGGACTAGAAGACTTGCAATTGTCCCTTTCTTTTTATCTTAGCTGGGAGGTATTTGTGATTTCCTACTATAGTTCTGTATGTTTGTATAACATTTCAAAAATTTATGATTTAATTCTTCAATTTTAAATGACAATATAAATTAGAAATTTACCTTTAAAAATGTTTTTATATAATGATAACAAGAGAATCATGAAAAATTAAATTAGATGACTACTTATTTATTTTAGAAATTTCTATAATTTTTCATGTGTGTTATGTGATCACAAAGTTTTTTGTGATAAAATGAGATAAGTAAGATAAATGAAATGGTTGTGCCAAGTTTTTATTTTTCATTAAATAATAATACTAATAATAAAAAAAATTAAATACAATAATGCGTATATATATGTGTGTATATACATGTGTGTGTGTGCATGGCATTAAATGCCATACCCGCAAACAATACAAACCAGGCCCATTGGGCCCAGCTGTTGGATGAAAGCCCACGGCCAGGGGAAGCCGAAAAGGCTGGCCGTGTGGCATCAGCCGAAAGAAAAATAAATAAATAAATAAAATTTTAAAAAAAGGGGAATAAAGTAAATAGATTAATTGACGGAGAATCTTTTGGTGTGGAGACTATCAAGAAAAGTAAACACTTCCAATAAATAAACAAAACTCTAACCACTCCTTAACACTACTTATCTTGGGAAAATGAACCTTCATCACCTGCATTGTAATAAATTAAGCCCAAAAATTGTGAAAAACTCATCATTTCCTACAATTAGCTTCAACCGATAATTATAACCCTAAAAATAATTATTTTTCAAATTTTAAACCCTATTTTAAGTGTCTATAAAAGGTGTGTGGTTGTATGAATACCACTTTTGCTTCTCCACTCTTTTTCATTGAAAGAAAACCATTTCTCTTCCTTAACACCTTGAGTCCGAATTTTAGCAAGCAAAAACATAAAGAAATCTCTTCCATAACCTCTCTTCTCAACTTGCGTATCATTAAGCTTCAAGAGAAGATTGTAATCTCATAGGTTCCAAGGTAAAACACTAGTTTACCATTAGCTTCCAAGATTAAAGTTTTAGTTTTTAAACTTGTGATGAAATATGTTTATTTTTCAACTTCTAGATCCTCATCACAAGAATTCAAGAAAGCCTCCAAGCCCTCAAAAGAGCCACAAAATCCATCAACAATACTGAGGTTTATGTTTTTCCACAAACTAGCAAGTTTTAGAAAGTTTTGAGGGTTTTCTTAAAAAATGACCTTGAAGAAAATAAAAATCTTGGCACGATGCTAAAATAAAAACATGGTCATATTTCTATTATTGTTACATGTGTTTTTGTGGGATTAAAATGGTTTAGCTTATCACAAAATGAAAAGTTTTGATGAGAATATGATTTTCGTGAGTTTTTTGATTATGTGGTGTGAAATATATGTTATGGCATGAAAATATTTGGGTATGCCATGTTTATTTTCTGTGAATATTCTATGTTGACAGCTTGGAATGTGAGAAAGGATTTTTAAGGCTCAAATAATAATATAATGAAGTTGAAGTTCATATCTATAGGAAAATAGCATTTTTGGCATAATACAAAATAATTATGAAAATGATTTTTTTTTAGTGAGGATTTTACTAAACTCATGAAGGGAAGAATGTTTCTCTCAGCAAAAGCTATCAAATAACGTCTCCTCATATTCCTTAATAACATCTTAAGTTTTATGTGACGATAATTCTTTACATATTTCGAGTCATTTGTAATATTTTCCTTCTTATATCTTTTTTCTATTGGTTGTTACAATTGTATTTCAAATTGATTTTTTTTTTTCTTTTACACCTTGGCAGATGCCATGATATTTTACATTCAGCCAGGAAAGTTGAACTGAGGCTTTCATGACAATAAATATTTGAACCAAAAGAATTACGGTTTTCACATAATTGTCACTGATGAAATTCTAATTATGCATGTAAGTTCAATGAAATTCTAATGCCTTACGGCTTCACCACTCTGGTTTCACTACAGAGGGCTTTACAAGTCAAAATAATAATGGAATGTTTGATTAGAACTAAACTTGATTAATTTTCTGCTAATCAATTTGTTTGTTTTCTCTAATTTATGGTGTGTATTTCTAGCACTGTACATTATATCCGTAACTGTTGCTCTGCTTTTTTTGAATTGAAGTGATACTCTTACATCAATTTATCTCTTTTATATGTCGTTTTCCATTCATTGCTGTTTTTGTTCGCAATTTTTGTTGTCGTTTTATGCTGTCTTGAATTTTTAGGTAGTTTGATGCATTTTTTTGTCGTTTTCAAGTTAAGAGCTTTTTATTTTATTTTATTTTATTTTTTTTAACTTGCAAACTGAGGTATATATTTTGCTGTTATATGTGGGCTTATTTTCATATTCTCATGCCCTCGTTTTAAGTATTATTATAGTGTCGTTTGTGATATTGATTGTTGTTCGGTAAAATTGTTGTCATGCTAGTGTTTCCACATCTAACATATGCAGTACTACGTTTCCTTGAAGAATTAAATTGCAACTTGAAGCAATCAAAAGTTCAGACTCGCTATTTATGATGTTCATTTTGTTGTTTAAACATGTTTTACTCTATTGATTTTAGCCAATCGGAGAGATGGAAATTTCTTGCTGTCCCGTTTAGGAGTAGTTCTCAATGGATAGTCCAAAAGACTACTATTATTATTATATATATATATAGAAGTCTAAACTAATATAACATTATTCGTTTGTGTTTTACATGATTATTCATGGTTTGTCATTTAATTATATTATAAAAATCCCTTTGTTACTAGTAGATTCATTAATAACGAGAATGTTGCAATTTTTTTTCTTCTTTTTATATCATTATTATTTTTATTCTTGACAAGCGGTCCAATAAAATAATATATTTTAATATTGATTTTCTCTAAATGCCAAAAATCATGGATCGCCTAAATTTGACATTTGGAAAAAAAGGGAAGCATTTTGTCTATTTGAATTTTGGTCATTTCAATATCTACTTTTCGAACAAAATATGTGTAGAATTCCAAATACAAATGACATTGACTAATGAGCAATGACGAAGTTTATTTCATTCTTTTCTCAATTTTTGGTTTTACTCAGAAAATCATGAACCACTTGATTACTGACGCTTGAAAAATATAAGCCAAATTGCATTGGCATTTGGAAGTGGGCAAACGTTTTATTACAAAGAAAATGTCCAGTCCAAAAATAAGTTAGATATCCCAGTTTTGTCTCACTATAAAAGACTTTTAACTTGTATTCCATTTCACTTTCTTCAAAAAATTTTTCCATATGATGACTGACAAGTAACAATCATCAAGATGATAACTTTGGAAATTTTGTACATGATGGCTAGCTAACTGGTATTAGATTATGCTGAAATTAATGTCAGAAATGTTATATATATATATATTACTGGAACTTCTAGTGTTTAAAAAAATAGCTGTAATGCCCAAATTAGCAAAATAAATCAAAATTGTAATTGGAAACGTATTTCAATGAAATAGTTAGTTAGTATTATTATTATTTTTTCCTGCTTGAAAGAAACGTTTGTTTTCAACCGTTTTGGAATACTTGTTCCATTTAAAATATGTAGTTTATAATCAAATATTTCGAATGTAATTCTGATAATCTGAAATGTTTCATTTAGCAATTTAAGAAGAAAAATGAAATGTTACCCGTCATTTTTAAATTTAACTCCATTTGAGTATATATGCAACAATGATATTATTACAAAAAAAATCTTTGCAATTGCAGATCTTATGGTATCTGCTGCATTGCAAAATATTTTCACCGAGTTAAAGAAGGACTATTGATCAGCAAGATCTTATGGAAACAAAAGAATTAGTAGAGTTTCAAAAAATTGTGAAATTAAATAGTAATATAGTTGTTTTGATTTACCTGAGATATTAAATTTTAAATAGGAGTACTTAAAAATCAAAATTTACAAAATTTAAGGTGAGATTAATTGGCCGCTTTTCAAAACAATTATATAATGAGGATGCTGCAAATTTTTTTCAAAATTTATCTTCTAATTATTCTTTTCATTATTATTCTTGTCAAGTGGGTCCAACGAGTTAACACATTCTAATATTGACTTATTCCACCAGATTAAATCATGGACCACCTGATTTTCGAAATTTGGAAAAGAAAAAAAAAAAAGCGAACCATATATGTCTACTTTAATTTTGGTCATTTCATGTCTTCCTTTTACAATAATTAAAAAAAAAAAAAAAAAAGACATTAGTTGTAGAATTCCAAATGCAGGACATAACAATAACATTCACTAGTGAGCGTTTAGTAAGAATATTTCTTTCTTTCTTTCTTTTTGGTAGCTCATGGACCACTTGAAAATTGACACTTGGAAAATATTAGCCAACTTGCATAGGAAATGGACAAGTTGAGACGAAGAAGAAAATGTCTGGCTTAATAAATAAGTTAAACAAGTAAATTGGATTCATTTCCGTTACCTCACAAATGATCTGTTCGATTTATTTGGTGGGAGATCCACATGAGACTATTTGTGTGTGATTATCTAGATACAATCCTTTTTAATATTGATCCCTAATAGAATTATTGTTAAATACAGAAGATACATTTTTTGTCTAAATAGAAACATGTTGACTTGGTATTCCTTTTCACTTCCTTTTTCCATGTAAATTTGTCCACAAGTATATAAAATATCTGAGAAGTTACTATTATCAAGATAACTTTTTGAAATTTTGTAAATATTAGTGTGGAAAGGTCTAAGTTTTTGCATGTCACAATATGGCACATCCAATCACCAATTAACTATAAAACATATGATAATAATTTGTTTTGTAATTATGAATTTAACAAATTAGGGGCGTCTTATATGAAATGTTTTAGCAATGCATATTTCTCCATTTATCTTTTTTTTGGGTGTATTTATGTATTTTCTGATTTTCAGAGCATTATCTTCCTCTCTCCTTGGAGGTCTTTCGTAGCAATTCTTAGGCGATTGAAAACTTTTGAATATGCATTACTCATTGTCACAAGATTGTAATTTGTTTTTTCACCTATTAACATCAAAAATAAATATCAGGAATATTAGTTTTGTTGTAATACAGATACAATTAATATCACAAAAGATAAATTAAATATATAATAAAAAAAGAGAAAAAAAGAAAATGAGAGAATTTTCTTATTGATATGTTATGATATGTTGATATGTTATGTCCTTGGTTTAATGGAAGCATGAGTGATGAGGGATTTTGACATCACAAATAGATTAGAATAAGAATTAATGACTATAAAGTACAAAACATAACATTTTTGGCATAAATGTTAATAAATTGGAAAACGGTATTTTCAGTGGGATTTTCTGTAATGAACCCTCTCGGATCGTTACAGTTGACTTCTTATTTAATCATTCATCTCTTATAAAATTGTAAAAAATATTAAGCTTGAAATAAAAATATTTACATAACGGAAAACTTTACTTATATACTTTTAGAAAAACTCTAGAAAATTGTTTTTAAACTATATCAAAATTAAACTTCATAATTAATATATAATTTTTTTAAAACCCAATTTATGAAATAAAATTTAAGTCCATATGAAACAACCAATCAAATAATATATAATAAACTAAAATCTCAAAACTTTATTTGAAATAAAAAAAAAATCTATCTTATGATCGTTCCTCCTATTTTCCTATCACATATCGTCCCGTTATCCGCTCCAAGCTCCTCCAACACTATATCTTACCCTTTCCTTTATCTGCAACATGAATTAACTTATATAAGTAAGGACTTAACAAGACACTTGAATCTCACAAATGTAAATAAATATTTTTCTTTTATCATCATAAATATAAACATCATTTAAAATTTTTTAACTTTTAAAACTGTCATATATTGGGCCCGACATTGTACCATCATAGCGCATTAGTCAGGGAAGGGTTGGGGTAGCAAATCCCAAACCAACGGTGACAAAAGTCCGCTCACCGAACAACATTATTATCATCAAGGGTGTACAATGTCATTTTAAAATATTAAATACATATACGTACCATATATATACTTTTCATTAAACATCATCATAGGGGATGTATTATTTAAGAACATCATAACATCATCATCACCATCAAAACATATACTTCTTAAATTTTTAATTCATATTGCAGGTGAGAGTATACTTACATAAACACCTTACTTAACCTTTTCAAATTTTCTGATGGTGATGCACGATTTAGGTCTCGGGTGCTCGCCTTTAGAACTGTTCATAGCATGAATAATAAATATAATAAAATCAACAAATGCTCATAGTAATTCATCAAACATATTCATCATATCATAGCAGCACCTACAAGGCCTATTTCATCATTCAATAACATCAAAATACAAAAATTGAATAATTTCGTGAAATTACAAATCTTTACAGAAACTGCCAATTAGACCTTTGCCCCTTTAAAAATTCATAAAAATTTATATAGTGCTCCGAATGATCTGAAACCAATTTTAAATAAAATTTGAAATCCAGGATACCCAATTATAAAAAATGAAGACCGTTTGGACTCATAAAAATAGTTTTGAAATTGATTTCTAAAATTTTACCAAAACTGGCAGTCTAACCTCTGTCTATTTGAAAAATTACAAAAATTTATATATATCTCCAAACAATATAAAACTGATACCAAATGAAAATAGACATCTAGATTTTTCTAACAATATCAAGTTTGTTAAAAACGGAGACCGTTTGAATTCTCAAAAATAGTTTTGAATATGAACTACTAAAATTATATAAAATATGGCAGTCGGACCTCTGTCTCTTTGAAAAATCATAAAAATGCACATGTATCTCCAAACGATATGAAACTAATTTCAAATGAAAATAGACATCCAAAACTTTCCAACAATACCAAATTCGTTAAAAATGGAGGTTGTTTGCATCCTTAAAATCAGTTTCGAATACTTATTATAAAATCTGGAATTTCCAATAGTAGTGGTCAAATCCGAAAATCATTAAAAGTATTAAAAAAAAAAAATTATCATCACAATGTATATGATTCATACATACGCATACATGAAACAACCCTAAGATATCTTTCTAACACATAAAATTATTCAATCACCATACACTACTACAGAATGTGGATACCACGACGGTTTTTAACCGTCGTGGTAATATTTCCACGACGGTCATCTAACCGTCGTGGAATCCAGAGTCGTGGAATCTAAAAAGATTCCACGACGGTTCTTTACCCGTCGTGGAATAGGTAAAAAAAGTTCCAAAAATTAACATTTTGGCAACTATACCACGACGGTTCTAACTAAAAACCGTCGTGGTAACAGTCGTGGTATATGACATACCACGACGGTTATACATATAAACCGTCGTGGTATTTAACGTTACCACGACGGTTATGTATAGTACCCGTCGTGGAATATGTAAAAATAGTACCAAAAATTAACATTTTGGCAAATATACCACGACTGTTCTAAATAAAAACCGTCGTGGTAATGCGATTTACCACGACGGTTTATGTAAATAACCGTCGTGGTATATAGACTTAACATGATGGTCCTTCTATAAACCGTCGTGGTATATTGATTTCCACGACGGTTTCTGTTGTTAACCGTCGTGGTAGGTCGTAACGTATGCAAAAAAAATATCTATTCGTTCAATTGAACCATGCCAGTTCGTTCATTCCTGTTCATTCATTCATGACATGAAAAAATTAAGCAGCAAAGAATAAAATAATAACATAAATGATATAGCCGATACAATGTCACAATTAATATATATATATATATATAACTAATTAACTACTGCTATATATACAAAATTTGAACTAAATGCTTTGCCTCAATATTGTATGAAGCTCATGACATATGTAGTCCACTCTTGCCTAACCAAATTCAAATCAGCTTCATTATAAGAAGTCTTGTTTTGCAATAAGGCAAGTCCATCGACGTTCAACGTTATTTCTCGCATGAACCCCAATACAAAATAGCCGCACTGCACATTTCCTTGCTGTATCGGGCATCGGGCAGTCTGAATCAACGTCTTGCAGTTGCGTCGCTTTGTTATTCCTCGTCCCACCAGCAATTTCCAATCGTTTAGTGCCCTAACAATTTAACAATTATCAATTATCAATACATCCGGAACAACAATTATGGAATGTCAAATTAATCATGGAACTATGCCGATCAAATAACACTTACAACGTAATTAGCTGTTGAAAATCTTCACCGGGATCGTTTCCAAGAGGATTAAAATAAAGCACGGAGTCATCCCACGGATTAATAACAGCCAATGTCCAATGTTGGCCGCTGTTATATGGCATGAGAACAAGCCTTCCCCTTGGTATGTTTGTTATGATCCGGATGATATTGTCGGCTCTCTCTCGAATGTAAGCTACGCGATCTACATTCTGTTGAACTGGCGAGACAAGGAATGGAGATATAAACACGAAACGTTGATCCAATCCTGCTCTTGCACAACAATCCGATAAGTAGCCGCAAAATATTAAGTCAAACTTGTTACGCGTGCAAAATCAACATATATATCTAACTTTGACGCTAATTGGAACAATAATTAAGTATTGTTTAAGGAAAAAGCATTTACCTGATGTAAACCATTATACTGCTTGCACTGATTTCTTTAAAGGTTATGAAATCATATACATCTTCATACCCAATATATATGGGCATTTCATCGGATTGTTGTGGTGGGCACGAAATCTGGCTACCGTCACTCAAGGAACTTTGTGCGTAATAAGCCAGCGGTCTCAGTTCAATAGGAATTGCATCAAAGTCAAACGTAGGAGGTACTTCTTCTGCCGTTTGCTGTTGTACCTCCGGTTGTGACTGTAGTTTCTTCCTCCCGGCTCTCTTTTTTATTCGTTTCCTTCCCTTTGCTTCCGGGTCGGGAGCTTGACTGGGACCTCGACTGGCTTGGCTTAAACTGCTCTGAATCACGACTAATTTTTTGGGCCAAGCAACAAACCCCCCGACAGCCTCTTCTATGTATGTGGCTTCATTCGTCGGAATCGGAAGGAGTGCACGTTTCAATTTTGGGACACTGATTGTCACCCGCACATTCCCCGCGCCCAAAGGAATCCCATGGACTGTGTCGGTTGGAACACAATCCATGTATGCCCTGCCTAGTGCAACCAAAACTTCTCCACCATTAATAAAATCAGTAAGGAAAAGTTGGCATTCCTTACTTTCATTAGGCATGGGCTGCGGATCCGACGCGTCCGCGTCTTTCTCATTGAGTGTGCAACTCGCCTTGAAACTGTTGTGCTGATCAACAGTTTCTGGGGCTGCCTCCTCGGCCATCGTCTCACGGTTGATACCGTGCTTCGCACAAAGTTCCTGCACCGTTCTTTCCAAGGCAGCCAGCTGTCGTTTCATAAAGGAGACTTCAGGATTCTCCCTTGGTACGTGCATGGCATTGTAGTATTGCGCCTGCTTGACAAATTTCGATTGCCCACGAAGACGACCGGAATGCTCGGGATTGCCCAAAGACTTGGTCAAAATGTCTTCTGTCCCCACGGATTCGAAACTTCCTTGGGTGTCTTGTTGTGTTAATTCGTCCTATAACAATTACACAATATGTTATTCATCCCGTAAACATAATGGAGACAATCTTAGACTTTATTTGAAATAGGATCCGTGGACTTACTATTTGATCGCCGATAATTTTAATCGATGGATTCTTGTACTCTCCATCGGGCTTGATCCGCGTGTCCCGCCAAATAACATGTCGGTCCGCATATGAACCCGTCTTTTCGAACTGCAATTTAGTAATTAAAGTTAGTAAACATAACTAACACATACTTCAAAATAAAATTTATATAGACTTTAAGCTTTTTTCCCAATTAATTAACGTACGATTTCTTGATCACGTTTCCTATAGCCGTCTCGGCCTGTGGTAGAACCGTATTTGCTCTTTTTCCGTCTCTCGATTCCTTGATCGGATAGCCTCTTGAAATCACCCGTCCGTCGATAGGTAATAAACCTTTCCCAATCGTCCTGGCTGATGGTTGGGTAATTGTTAACCACCTTTGCCGATCGTTGCCAAACACTTTCATCATCAATATGATCCCTAACAAAGGCTTGGTAAAGATCATATCGAAAACATTTAGCCGACTCCCCACAGGACTTCAAAACTTGCTTTTTGTGTGATTCATCAACTGTGAATGAAGTTACAACTTCCAACCACACTTGTTCTTTCCTCGGTTCCAAATCAGCACTTCTGAAATCAGCAATCCAAATTGGAATGTGCTCCCGAGCTAGCACTCCAATCCAACTCTGTAATTCATCACCTTCCTTGCCAATTGGTTGGCCTTTTGCGTCAAACGAAACTTGAATTCGTTCTCCCCTCGTCCTAACAACGTGCACTCTTTTAAGGAGAGTTGCTCTTCGTTTTCCCTCCTCGTCGGCATTGAATCTTGAAGAGTTGGTTCTTCGTGGTTTTCCAACTTGAGTTTAGGTTGAAACTTCTTCTTGTTGATCTTTTGACATTGTAAATCAATCTACATTGGCACAAAACACCAAATGTGTATGACAGGGGCATTTAATCGAACTTGTACTTTACAAACAATCACGACAAACAAGAACTTTAATTTTATCCGAAAATTTCACAAATCCGAGCCTAACCAATCACACAAAGAGGCATTTAATAAACCACGTAATATGCAAACATTTAACTCAGAAAATGACATTCTTAACAAATCCGAGCCTTACCCAACCATTTCAAATCAATATAAATCACAAACACAATACCCAAAGACCGAAAATGTTATCTCTGGCTTTTGCCCATTTCGGCCTTGAGTGTAATCAAGTTCGACACCCATAATCAACAATCACAATCAATTATTTTCGACTTAGTTGACTGAAATTACCCACATTCGTGCATTACCCAAGCAATATGCATCACAACTTACCATATATGGAGAGAGTGGGTTGTGGTCGGCGAGAGACACTGGGAAAGTCCGAAAACAAGCGTCGTTATTGGTGGAGGAGTTGCGTCGGAGAATGGAGGAAACTGAAAGAAGTGCGACGATGGCATCGGAGTTTGAATGTTCAGAGAGTTTGTGAAGATTTTAAAGGGAGGGAGCGACGAGAGAGAACTGGAGAGAGTTTGGGAATAAGGCTCGGGATGAAATGGGTTTGGGAGAAAGGGGTTTTTTTTTAGGTTTTATTAAAAGCGGCAAAAAATTGAACAGTTTCAAAAATTTCAAAAATTACCGCTAAACAATATACCACGACGGTTTATTCAAAAACCGTCGTGGTAGATAACCTACCACGACGATCAAATTTCACCCGTCGTGGAATTCGACATACAGCGACGGTTTTTAAAAACCGTCGTGATAGGTTATGTATTTGCAGCTACCGACTATCTACCACGACGGTCAACAGAAGAGACGGTCGCGAATAGGTAAACAACCACGACGGTTTTTTTCACTGACCGTCGTGGTAGATTGTGTACCACGACGGTTTTTTTAAGACCGTCGTGATAGGGTCAGTCGCCGACTCAACTACCACGACGGTTTTTACCCTGACCGTCGTGGAATTAAGGACTACCACGACGGTTTTAAACTAACCGTCGTGATTGGGTTCAATGCTAATTTTCCCCTTTATCTACCACGACGGTCAGCTAAAAGACCGTTGTGGTATATTTCTACCACGACGATTCAAAAATTTCACCGTCGTGGTATATTACATACCTCGTGGTATATTACATACCACGATGATTTTTTTAAAAAACCGTCGTTGTAGGTTAGAAATTTACACAAAATAATTTTAAAATTGTTAATATAATCCCTTTCTGTGACAAAACCTGTACATGTTGTGCAATAAAATATTGTGGATTATTATTTGCTTCCAGAAGTATTTGCATGTATAAATAATTCCCATATAACAATGCGGAATGAAAAAACCGTATCTAATTAAATGTTTACAACGTACATAAGAATTAAAGATTTTGGTAAGTATTCTTTTTCTGCTTTTTTTTGGGCTTCTCAACACGTGTCCACTCGACGTCTAATCGAAGTAAATGTGATACATCATCGTCGAAATCATCAATCTTCTCCACCGGTGGCAAACCCGTTGTAAATGATGGAATGTCGGTGCCATCGTCAATATCTTCTTGGCCATCCCGGATTATTCTTGACTTCATTGGCACAACTAAAGACAACTCTATATCTGCGGGATCCGTTGTATAAAATACTTGTACCGCTTGTGACGCCATGATGAAGGGATCATTTTTGTATCCCAATCGCCTAAAGTCCACCACTGTCACGCCGTCACTATCAACCTTAACATAATTATTGTCAGCCCACTTGCATTTAAAGAGTGCTATTCGCAAGCCGCAATAATCAAGTTCTCAAATATCCTCAATGAACCCAAAGTAATTCATGGAACTAAAGACCGGATTATTGTCCTTTGCGGATGAAATATGCATAGACTCGGCCCGAAGGGTGACACCACTATTCTGTACGGGATGCTTCTCATCTCTATCCCGAGTGTAGAAGGAGTTGCCATTGACAAGGTACGATGTATATCTTGTGATTATCGATAACGGACCTCTAGATAGCTTCATTACGTTTTGTGAAACGCCAAGCTTCGTATGCAAATATTTTCTTATCCACTCCCGAAATGTCCGATTCTGCTCATCTTGAATCCACTTCTCACTTCTTCCTTTTCTTGGATTCGCAGCTCTTATTTCCGCCATATGAACCTGAAAGAAAGGCTCCATTTCCTTAGCATTGTGCAAAACATACAAACAAGCTTTTTCCCATTCATCTTGATTTACTGATGAATGAACGGCCACGGATAGTCCTTTCGACGTAAATAGCCCGCTTGTTGGCAACCCTATTGGGTCCGCGTTGGACATATACTCAGAGCAAAATTCAACTGATTCCTCGGCTATGTAGTTTTCCACTATACAACCCTCCGGCCTATTTCAGTTCTTCACATATCCCTTCAAGACCTTCATGTACCTTTCAAAAGGATACATCCACCTCAAATACACCGGGCCACATAACTTAACTTCCCGAACTAAGTGCACACATAGATGGATCATTATATCAAAAAAGGCTGGTGGGAAATACTTCTCAAGCAGGCACAATGTCATAACCAATTCCGATTGTAGCGAATCTAACATCATTGGATCAATTACCTTGGAGCATATTGAATTGAAAAATGAGCATAACTTCGTAATTGAGTATCTCACATCTTTTGTTAAAACTCCCCGCAAAGCAAGAGGTAATAATTGTTGCATCAAGATATGACAATCATGTGTTTTCATTCCAACGAGCCGCAAATCTTTCATCGACACCAACCTTTTGAAGTTGGAAGAGTACCCACTCGGCACTTTCACGGATGCAAGCCACTCACAAAGCTTTCTCTTCTCCTGTCTGGATAATGTGTGCTTTGCTGGCGGTAAGTAAGTGCCGTTCGATCTTTTCTCGGGGAGCAAATTCGTTCTAATCTTCATCTCTTGAAGGTCCAACCGTGCCTTTTCACCATCTTTAGTCTTATTCGGAATGTCAAGCAACGTGCCCACTATGGATTCACAGACGTTTTTCTCAATATGCATAACATCTAAGCAATGACGCACGTAAAGTGACTTCCAATATGGAAGTTCAAAGAAGATTGACTTCTTCTTCCAAGGTCCATCGAGGACTGGATCCTTACGTTTCCTCTTTCCCAAAACAACCTTCACATCTTTAACCATCTCAAATACATCCTCGCCAGTTAAAATCCGAGGAACGGTTCTTTCTTCGGTATTGCCATCAAAAGCCTTCTTCTGTTTGCGATATCGATGATTTTTCGGCAAGAACCTCCTGTGACCAAGGTAAACGGTTTTCCTACCGTTTTTCAACCGGATGGAAGATGTTTCCTTCATACAAACGGGGCATCCTATAGAACTCTTCACAGGATAACCAGCTAGGTTGCCAAGTGCAGGAAAGTCGTTAATTGACCAAATCAACATTGCGCGAAGATTGAACGTATCTTGACGGTAAGAATCTCTGACTTGTAAACCATCATCCCACAACCTTTTTAGGTCATCGATTAATGGTGCCAAGTAAACATCAATGTCATTCCCCGGTTGTTGAGGGCCTGAGATCAATAATGTCAACATCAAGAACTTCCGCTTCATGCAAACGTCTGGAGGGAGATTGTAGTTGACAAGTATGACTGGTCAGGTACTATGCCGACTACTCATGTTACTATGCGGGTTCATTCCATCCGTCGACAAACCGAGACGTAAATTCCTTGGTTCTGCACTAAAATCTGGATGATTGTCATCAAAGGTCTTCCATTGCGGTGCGTCGGCCGGATGCCTAAGCTTGCCATCGTCAACACGTTTATCATGATGCCATGTCAAACTCTTAGCATGCTGTGCATTACGGAACAAACGGCGGAAACGTGGAGCTGGTGGAATGTACCATAACACCTTCACCGGCACTCCTTTACTACCATTCGATGGCACCTTGCCCTTCTTCCATCTTGACTCATTACAAACCGGACATTCATCTAACTCTTCATATTCTCTCCGGTAAAGCACGCAATCATTTGGACAAGCATGTATCTTCTCGTATTCCATTCCCAACGTGCTCAACGTCTTCTTCGCCTCGTACATACTAGGTGGCACTTTGTTATCCTCCGGTAAAACATCTTTTAGAAAAGCTAAAAGAGTCGTGAAACTAGAATTCGTCCACCCTCCCGACGCTTTCATATTCCATAATTTAACCAATGCCCCTAATTTTGTATATTTTGTACACCCGGCATACAAGGGCGTTTCGGCATCATTAATCATATCCTCAAATAACTCCGGACGGTGCACAAAGTTTTCTTCCAAATCATTAATCATATTGTACATATTATCACCAACGTTTTCGTCAACAATGTTTTCCTCAACAATAGGCTCTTTACCTTTAGTACTAGTCGATGTTCTCTTAATATGGACAAAATCTTCGCCATGTAAATACCATGTTTGGTAAGAACAAATTATCCCATTAGCGCGCAAATGCCCTCTAACATCATCAATGGAATGAGATCTATGATTACCACAAACTTGACACGGACACCGAATCTTATCGTCTTATGTATGAGATTTGGCAAATGACAAAAATTCTTCAACACCATCTTCATATGCTTTAGTCAATCTATCAAACCACATCCATTTCCTATCCATGATTTGCGCGCAAATCCTAAACCAATAAATCAAAGCCCTCGAAGTCAATAGGTGTGCATATTTTTAAATTGCACGCATGAATATCATTTGCATTTAATTAGTTACGTTATATATAAATAGTCCCAGCACATGCATTAATTAAATCAACAATATATTTACTAAAAAAATCCAAAAAACATAACATAACTACTACTATAAATACAATTAAAAAACCGGCCCGGGTTATTTAAATAAATACCAAAATCCAAAAAAAAAATTACATCGTAATTTTAAAAATACATTTATTTAGGATTTAACTAAAAAATCCAAACCAGGAAAAAAACAAATCTAAAAATACATTGATTGTGATCACTAAATTAAACACTTTTCAGTATTTAATGTATAAAAGGAATCCAAAAAAATACAAATTAAAATTAATATTCTGGGTTCGTAAATAAAAAATTAACACAGAGGAAAACATAAAAAGATAAGTTAATTTGGGTCATCATGACTTACAAGAATGATGATCGACCAGTACTGGTGGTGGGTGGGGTCTAACAGCGGCGTATGGAACTGTTGTCGGAGCGATCTGGTATGAGATTTGTTCACTTAGAGCTGGTGTATCGATGTGGGAAAAACAGAGCTTCTCGAGCTGCGCGCTATGTCTGAACAAAAAGGGCGATTCTTCCACAAAGTACGGTTTCCTGTGGAATACTTGACTTCCACGACGGTTTTATTTAACCGTCGTGTAATATTCTAGACTTACACGATGGTTTTATTTAACCGTCGTGTAATAGTCTGACATCCACGACGGTTTTTATAGAACCGTCGTGGAAGTCAATAATTCCACGACGGTTTCCTGGAAACCGTCGTGTAATATTCTAGACTTACACGACGGTTTTATTTAACCGTCGTGTAATAGTCTGACATCCACGACGGTTTTCATAGAACCGTCGTGGAAGTCAATAATTCCACGACGGTTTCCTGGAAACCGTCGTGGAAGTATATACTTCCACGACGGTTTTAAAAACCCGTAGTGGAAGGATAGACTTCCACGACGGTTTTCGGAGACCTACTGTTGTTCCGTGTTTTTGGCTCAGTTTCCACGACGGTTTTTGAATAACGGTCGTGGAATCTCCGTCGTGGTATCCACATTCTGTAGTCTAGTGAAATCATAAATCAAGAAATCAAAAAGTCTAAATTCGTCTTGTTCACAAAATCAACGATATAGTCATTCTTTCGATCATCATTCGATAAATATTTCTTATCATCTTCTCAAACTCATATGAAGATACTCATCAAGAAAAACATCCAATCCTCTAAGAATCACAAACTAAAACAAATAACAAATAACAAAATCATCATCATCATCAAACATCACCAATTATTCAAATATAGGGAAAAATAAGTGGCAGATAGAAACCACTTAGCGATATTAACTTCTTTTCTTATTTAAATGATGAGCGAGAGTAATTAATATCGAAGTAATTTAAAACATCATAATTAAATTTGACACTTCTTAAATTTTGTGATACTAGCAATATTCACTTTGAAAATCATATCTCCTATTGTTTTTCTTTTTTTTTTTTTCGGTTTTTTGTTTTTTGTTTTTTTTGTTTTTGATTTGATTTTTGATTTTGTTTTTGTTTTTTGTTTTTTGTTTTTTTTGGCTGCCCATAACTTTTACCAATATTACATCGACACCCCTTTGTTTGAAGTTAATACAAATACACCACTTTGGTCGTTTAAATTTCTCAAAACACCTAAAATACCCTCTAAATAAAAGAAAAGAAACTCATTTTAAGCAACTGTTATATGCTTTGTATGATATGATGATTTCACCCCCTCAAACATGATACATCGAACACATTCATATTGAAAATTAAATTTTAATCACTTGCTTAATTTTTTTAAAACTCTATTCTCCCTTTCGGTCGTCTTCTCAATTAATCTTTGATTTGCAATTCTCTTCTTTTTTTATTTTAATTTGTATCTCATTTAATTCTGTCCTCCCTTTTGTCTACGTTTTGCAGTAGATTTTTTTTTTCTTTTAATTTGTGATTTCTATTCCTTTTTCGTTTATAAAGTTTAGAATTTTTGCAGGATGTCACATCCATCTTCAAGCCATCCTAGACACTAAATTACAATTTGGAAAAAATGACGATTTATTTTTGTTTTATTTTTTATTTTTGCAAAACATGCATGACTATGCTCAAGTGTAGTTATTATCAATGACATGAATTATCCAGTTTATTTATTTAAATCAAAAGTCAATGAGGATTTTTAAATTAACTTTGTTTTAAGTATAAATTTAGATTAACATTAATTTAAAAAAAAAAAAAAAGGACTTTTCATGTTCTTAATTATTGACATATGTGCAAGTCATTTGTCAGTTTTCAAAAATATGTATATTATATATATATATATATTTTTTAGGGAACAAATATACGTATTAACGTTGTTATAAATGGAAATAGTTTGCTACACATTTACAAATTTAGGATATAAATTGTAAAAAATTGTGTAAATTGCAATTGTAAGACTAGTACAGGGAAAATTACCACTTTTTTCCCCCTCTATTGATGACGCCGTAGATAGCATCTGTGGTGAAATGATCAAAATATGTCGGTTCTGAGTTTAATCAATTCAAATAGAACAAAAAAAGGAGATAATTTGTGACTGGGATGATCATGGATGACCACCTAATTAATGGCATTGGAATAACAGACTTAAATACCCAAGCACAGCATGCATTAAAAGAAATAGGATTTATAAGACAGACAGACAGACAGAGACAGAGAAAGAGAGAGAATGATTTTGAATATTGTCTTGTCGACGTATTTTTTTTTTTTTTTCTTCTTAGCTTAAACAAAGGATTGATTTTTTTTTTATTACTTATTTTAAAAATCAAGAAATTCCTGATTTTTATCTTTTTAATTTTGTTTTTCTGGTCACCGCGAATGGTTTTAATTTTTTTAAAAAAAACTAATTTTCAGTTTTCTGTGATTTTCAAGGTTACAGTCATTTTATCATAGTATTGTCGTTCATTAGTTACATAAATATATAAATTTAGCAATTGAGGTGGTAGTTTGGGGGCCAAAATTGAATAGGAATTGTAGCTTATTAAGTATATCAAGAGAACATATTTTACTCTAAAAAGGTCAATATTTTACTCTATATCATTAAGGGTTGGTCTTATATCTTTGGGTTGGCATCAGTCTATATGAATTGTCAATATAAATTGTATCAGGGTTGGTCTTATATCTGATATCAAATGGTATTCGATAATATGAATTTTAATTATTGTGAATGTGACCTTTAATTACTAAAAATATGAATTCATGTAGAAAGAAATATAAAATAAAAACAATTCACATTCACTTTACATACATTTCCTTCTGCACGAATTTTTAATAACTAAAATTTACATTCACAACAACTGAAGTTTACATTACTGGATACTGTATTGTATCGGATATAAGACTTTAATCCCAACCGTTGCAAATTAAGATTAAACAAAAATTTGGTCTACCATAAAACATAGTCAAATAACAAAAAATCCACTAGCAAAGATAGCAAAACAAAACCTTGCCTTTTTGGATCATCAAAATTAAAAAAATAATAATAAAAAAAAAGCAAATGGTACTCTCTCAGTCAAACTTTTTAGTTTCCTTGAACGTAACTGCCCTTCTTGCCCTCAATGGATAGGAGCTGTCCATTTCTTTATAAAAATAAGTCATGCCAAATATAGACTATTTACCTTATGTTGGGATGACATTTTTTTTTTTGTTGGTAAAAGACTTTTTTTTTTTTTTTTTCAATTTTTTTCATCATTCTTTCATTTGAAAAAAAGAAAATTATTTATTTTGAAACTTATTTTGTATAGTAGCCTTTTGGAATTAAAAAAAAAAAAGAACTTTTTTTGAAATCTTCTCATAATAAACTATTCTCAACACAATTTCTTCTCATTTCAAACAACTTTTTATCTTCAAAACGAAAATTTTTGGACATCGAAACACTATCTTATTCTCAAAATGAAAAGATTTTCTCAATTAAAATAAGAAAATTTTCTTTTCAAAAAATAGACACATGATCCAAACGAAGATGCCCAAGATTTTGTTGGACTAGTACCCTAGAAATGAACTGGGGACTGCAGAAGAACCTTTTTTTTTTTTTTTTTTTTTTTTTGGGGTAATGTTCAGCTGTAAGTTTCTGGACAATGATGAACATGAAGCAGTTGTGTGTTTTGGACCAACAAACTACGTAACATATTCATGCAAAAACGTAATAGCTGCCACAACATTTCCTTCAAAAGCTCGTCTTTCACTTCCGGTTTTTTCTGGACTCTTACAGGTATCATAATCCTTATTACTAAAAAACATCTGCACCGAATAAGAATTGAAACTAACAAATTTACATTATTAGAGCCAACAACGCGAAGCTAGGCATACATAAATATCTAAAACACGAGCCTCTTCTGTTTACACTAACAAGGAATCAGATTCAATGACTTCAACAATTTGATAGAATTTCAAGTCATGTAATAGGACTTGACATGAGTTGGATCCAGTTTCTAGTAGGCCCTTTTATTCTCGTGTTTTACGGTATTTTTTTGACAAGATTATTGACGTTTTCATTTTTGTTGCATGTATAAAACTGATCTGTAATGATTTTCTTTTTCACTACAAGCATTAGAAGAAGAAAATGCTCCGATTGTTTATGGCCATACAAGGAGATGCAAAAATTTATTATCTTCATCATGTGGTTCTTATATTGTTTTACTTTGTCTAATTCAAAGATTTTAGTGTTGAATCTAGTGTACTGTGATTATTTACATAATCGAAGCTTTAATTTGGATCTCTGTAAAAAGACTTTGAATATTAGGATTGTGACAACCAATTTCAACCGGAATTGTCACAAAGTCTAGTTTTGCTGTTATAAGTCATGAATTGATGAGATATGGAACCACTTTAATTTAACTTAATCAAGAAGATACGTTATGGACGAGAGTAGGTTTCATTATTGTGAATACACACTTAGTCTCATTCCAAAGTGCATGCCCTAAATTTTCCTCCATGATGAAAAAGAAGTTTTAATCCTTTGGTTATTTAAATTCGAATTACGAGAATCTAAGATGAATTAGGCATCGATGTTATATCTTTCTATTTTATTCCCAATCTCTTGTTATATCCTTTTCATAAAGCCGTGTTAAACACGATATGATTAGAATGAAATGTCATAAGTTTTGTAATCTTTCTTTGTCAATATAGTAAATTGATTGATAAGGAACATGGCTGAATTTTCCTCTATGCATTTATTGAAATTCTTTAGTAACATTCTCCATGAGTGAACCTGGAAATTATGAATGAAAAATATATATATATATATATATATATTAAACTGCCATTACAAGTCATTTTGTAATTCGTTTGCCCTGATCTCCATTATATGAGCTAGGGAAGGGAATCAAAAAGATAATAAACAAACAAGATCAGTCAATATTAAAATAAACTATAGAAATCATCAACTTTCTATACATGTGTTAAAAATATATGGTTATGAATTTAATTTTCAACAGAAGAGTACACGAGCTCAAGTGAACCATTATGAGACAGAAAGTTGGTCAAGAAAACAGAGGACCTACAATTATAACCTCTTCTAATTGATTTGAAGATTCCTTATCAATCGGTTCAATCATCCGGACCACCTTGATCAGAACCTACAAGAAGAGGACTTTATTGTAATGCCGTGGGAAGACCTCTCTCTCTCTCTCTATTTTGATTTATTTGAGATTTTAAATTTTAAATACGATAATTTGAAAATCAAAATTGAGTGAAATTTGCCGTTTTTTAAAACAACTATATAAATGCAATAATTAAAAGAATTTAGACAAAAATGCACCTCTAAACTGACATTATTCATTTGTGCTTCATATGATAATTTGTGGTTTGTCATTTATTTACACTACAAAAATCTCTTCTATGTAACAAGAAAATTCATAAATAACGAAGATGATCAAAATTCTAATTTCTTTTCTTATAATTGTTATTATTTATTATTATTCTTGTCAAGTAGGTCCAACAAAACTAATATTGACTTATTCCAACTGCGGTTAAATCATGGACCACTTGATTTTCGACGTTTGGAAAAAATTGAAGCATCTTTGTCTACTTCAATTTTGGTCATATCATATCTACTTTAACAACAAAAAATGACATTAGTTGTATAATTCCACATACAAGACATAAAAATAACATTCATTAGTGAGCGATGAGAAAGATTTCTTTCTTTCTTTTCAGTGGCTCATAGACTACTTGAAAACTGACATTTGGAAAATGTACGCCAACTTGCATTGAAAAGGAAAGGTTAGACGAAGAAGAAAATGTCCAATCTAATGAATAAGTAACACAACTAATGAGATTCATTCCCGTTACACATAAATGATCTGTCCTATCTACTTAGTGGGACCAACATAAGACAATCTATGTATAAATACTGAGATACAATTTTTTTTTTAATTTAACATTGATCTCTTCAAGAATTCATGTTAAATACAGTAGATACATATTTTGTATCACTAAAAAGACTTTAACTTGGTATTTCTTTTAACTTTTTTTTTCTGTAAATATTTATAAATATATAAATGTTTGAGAAGTTATAATCATCAAGATAACTTTTGAAATTTTGTACATGATGGCTAGAATAGATTAGTGGAGAGGTCTACGTTTATGCATGTCACAAGATGGCTCATCCAATCACCAATTCATTTTCTAATTATGAATTTGGCAATCAGAGGCTTCTATAGGATATGATTTAGCAATGTATATTTCTCCATATATCTTTCTTTTTAATATATATGCCTTTATGTATTTTCTGATTTTCAGAGCATTGCATCTTCCTTTTTCCTAGGAGGTCTTTCATAGTCATAATCCTAAGGTGATTGAAAAAATTTTGATCATGCATTGCTCATATAATTCTAAGGGAAATTAACTTGACTACTACTAATGGGTGACTGATTGATCATGGAACTTGATCAAATAAACCTAATTCAGTGAATTTATTATTTAATCAAGAAAGGAAGATGAGAAAAGTATCCAAACAAAATAACCAAACTCTAAAGTTACGAAAGAGAATTTCAATTAATTAATAACTTTTATTAAATAAATTTCGTTTTCAATGGGTCCTGACTTGAGTCCAACGTAGTAATTTAACAAAATAATTATAGTATAAAAATATCTTAAAAACCCACTGAACGTATAAATTTATGAAGTTCCTGATGTATTAGAACTCTGTTGTACATATGACTAAATTTAGGGGTCTTTTGTAAAATGTTTGTCTATTGTTGTTAATTGTCGGTTTCCTTTCACCTTTGAGATGAGAAGCCAATGTTTGTATGACTGTTGTCCTATGTTTTTTTTTTTTTTTTTTTAATTTTAAAGTATATAATTGAGCTATGGTTTTTATTTACCTATTGTAGTTTGTGATACTGTTTTATAAATATAAGTAGATTCATATTTATGCTTAGTTAAACAAATTACACGGAATATGGTTGTATTTTTGTAAATTGAAGTCTTTCCTTAAAAAAAACAATAAATTATATTTGAAAATGAAGTACATTCATGAATTTTGCTTGCTGAAAAAATAATAATATAGCATGTCAACTTTTTATGGTTATTGATTTTCAATTAATTCGGAAATCAAAAAATTAAGAAATCTTCTAAATTTGATCAATATTAAAATAAAAAAAAAAAAAAGACTGTTGTTTTTCGGCGCGCTAAAATCAAATTTTAAGCTGGTCCACATGGTAAAGGTGATTAACACAAATCAAAGGTTGGATTGGACCAATTATAGCACTACCATTAAGGAAGGAAAAATTAAAATATATATATATATATATATAAAATAAAATAAAAAAGCCAAGTGATCCTGATAGTGATCCAACAATTAATACTTGGTACATTTTTTTTTTGCGAAAGAAACGATATCCATGATCTCTATGCATTCGAACAGCGAATATACATATATATATACACACACACTCACACATATGTGTACCTATTTACATAGACAATCCCACATTCTCACATTAAAATTCTGCTTTTACTTCTAGAAGGTTTTTAAATTTCTAGGAAATTTTTACAAAATCTATCCCACAAAACATCATAGCTAGTGAAATGACCTTATACTTAGACCAACATAGCGAACAAACATACCAGAAAAGTCACAATAAGACTGGTAGGGTAAGATTAGATTCCCATTAAAAAAACAGACAGGAACAAAGTTTGAAATAAAATTTTTGAAATATGGTTAAAAAAATAACAATAAGCCTGGCGGAATATGCTTTATTGCTTTCGCTGTATTTTTCCATGTACTCCTCTTATTAATTCTTCTTTCATAAAATATTCTAAATACCTTGTGATCATATGTACTCCTCTTAGATTGGGTGCCTATAAATATGCATTGTCTCATAGCATGTCATTCCACACAACTTTAAGAATACATTCTCTTTTAACTTCTCCCTGAAATCATCATGATGGTGTTCCTTGCATGGTTGGGTCTCCTTTTCTTCTTCCTTCTTACTTCTCCATTCAACTCTTCATTTGTTCTTCCTTCTTCTCACTTTCCTTCTCATCTTCCACTGTGCCATCCCCATGAAAGCTCTGCTTTGCTCCACTTCAAGAACTCTCTTTCCATAACATATGAGTACTGTGCTGATTCAAACAGTACAGTGTATTGGAATATGAGCAGGGATTGTTGCACATGGAGTGGAGTCACATGTGATGAGGTCTCCGGTCATGTCGTTAGGCTTGATCTTGGCTGCAGTGGGCTTCAGGGCATCATCCATTCCAACAACAGTTTGTTCCTCCTCACTCATCTCCAATCACTTGTTCTCTTCTCTAATCAACTCTATGGTTCCAAAATTTCACCCCAATTTGGTAGGTTTTCAAGTATGATTCACCTTGACCTTTCTTACTCTGGTTTCACAGGCCAACTCCCTCTTGAGTTCTCTTACTTGTCTAGTTTGGTTACACTTGATCTTAATTGGAACTATGATTTGAGACTAGAGACGTCTAGTTTGAAACGAATTGTTGCAAACTTAACTAGTCTTAAAGAATTGAGATTGAGTGCTGTCAACATTTCTTTTGTGTCACCTAATTCCTTTATGAATCTGTCAACTTCTTTGACATCTCTTGATCTTAGTGAGAGTGGACTAACTGGAGAGTTTCCAGAAAATATTTTTCACCTTCCAAGACTTCAGAAGCTCGATTTAAGTTATAATAGGAATCTCAGTGGTTCATGTCCTCAATATAATTGGAGTAGCCAATTGAGAAATCTGAATCTTTCTGGAACTGGATTTTTGATAGATTTACCTTATCTTACTAAAACTTTGAAGTATTTGAATACTCTGTTTCTCAGCTCCTGCAAGTTGAGAGGATTGTATCCAGCACTTCTTGGCAACTTAACACAAATCACATACTTAGACCTCTCTTTAATAATTTTGGTGGTCAAATCCCATGGTCCTCTCTTCTAAATCTAGAGAAATTGATTTCTTTAGATCTTTCCAGTAATAATTTCATAGGTCAGCTCCCTGACATTTGCAACAACTCCACAAAAACAAATTTTTTGTGTGATTTTCCAAAACATCAGTTGTTGGGTTCTGTTCCCTTGAATTTGAAAGCCTTGTCCTTATCTGGTAACTTACTTAATGGGACGATACCTACTTGGTTATATTCCCTACCATATTTGCAGGATCTAGATCTAAGTGGAAACCAAATCACTGGTCACATTGATGAATTCCAATATACTTCTTTGGTTACTCTTAGATTAGACTCAAACAAATTAGAGGGCTTTATTCCAAGGTCCATTTTTCAGCAAGTGAACCTTCAGGTTTTAGATCTTTCATCAAATAACTTTAGTGAGGTCTTGCAGTTAGACCAATCTTCAAAGTTAAAAAATCTCACGTACGTTGATCTTTCTTTTATTAGCATGTCAAGGGATTCCATCAACTCCATCATATCTGCTTTGCCCAATACCCTTGAATCCTTGTATTTGTCTTCGTGCAATATCAGTGAGTTCCCACACTCTTTAAGAAGCTTTGAAAATTTAATATTCTTGGACCTTTCCAACAACAAAATTGAAGGGATTGTTCCTCAATGGTTTTGGAACGTTGGGAAGGATTCATTGTTTTTGCTAAATATTTCTCACAATCTCTTAACACATAGTGAGCAAATTCCTTGGAAAGAACTAGGTTATATTGACCTAAGCTCCAACCGGCTTCAAGGTCATCTTCCAATTCCACCACCTTCAATTGTTCTGTTTTCAATCTCAAACAATCAACTCGTTGGAGAGATACCTTCTTTGTTTTGTGACCTTTTTGTTATCGACACGCTTGATTTGTCGAACAACAATTTGACTGGGAGCATTCCTCCATGCTCTGGACTCTCAAGAGTAACAACGGGAAACTCCTTGAGGATCTTGAACCTTCATGGAAACCAGTTGGAAGGGTCACTGCCCCTTTTTTTGCAAAACTGTGAAAATTTGGAAATTTTAGATGTTGGGAACAACAAGCTTAATGGATCCTTTCCCCATTTGTTGGCGTCTCTTCCAGTGCTTCAAATTCTCATCATGAATTCTAATAGATTTCATGGTCCAATAAGGAGTCCAGAGGTGAGATTCCCCTTCCAAAAGTTGAGAATCATGGACCTCTCCAACAATGAATTCACAGGCCTTTTACCGGCAGAATATTTTGAGAATTTTATAGCCATGACGGATGCTCATTCAGATGTTTTGGAATACATGGGAAGATATGCAGGAGCTGGTACTGGCTCGTATTACTACTCTGTGACAATGACAATCAAAGGAAACTTCCTTGAGCTTCCAAAAATCCAAAAAATGTTCATGACCATAGATTTTTCAAGCAATAACTTCACAGGAGAGATTCCGAAGGTGATTGGAAAGCTCAATTCACTCAAAGGACTGAATTTTTCTCACAACAAGTTGTCCGGTTTCATTCCTCCATCGTTGGCAAACTTGAGCAATCTTGAATGGCTAGATCTCTCCTCAAACAAGCTTTCTGGACATATTCCATCGCAATTAGCGGCGGATTTGAATCAACTTGCAGACTTAAATCTTTCCAACAACAGATTGGAAGGACCAATACCTCGCGGGAAGCAATTTGAAACATTCAAAAGCGATTCATACGGTGGAAACCTGGGACTATGTGGATTCCCTCTTCCTAAATCATGCAGCAACGATGAAGCACAACAGGACCAAGGTGATGATGATGATGGAGAGCACGAGAGTGGAATGACTGAATGGAAGGTGGTGATGATGGGATATGCAAGCGGACTGGTGATCGGAATATCTGTGGGATACATGGTGCTTTTCAGCAGAAGCTTCGATCTTTGGTTCTTCAAAAGATTTGGAGGAGGACGACGTCGTATAACCAGCACTCGCTTAAGAGGGAGGAGAAGGTCAAACTAGCAAGCAGAGGAAAACAGAGTCTCTTGACAAGTCTAGAAGAGTAAGTTTGTAATGATTTTGCAGTTATAAGTACATGTTTGCTTATAATAACCAAACATCATCCGCATCATAACTATTTCCTTTCTCTTGTGGTAGGAAGATGCATCAAAAGTAGTGTCGATGATCAAATTGACCTGGATTGAGGCATGACTCTGATGAAGCCACTATCTTTTCATTTAGTTAATTTCTTATTCCATAAATCTGTATTAAGAGTGCTAAATAAATTGAAATCCTTATTGAGAATTTGATCGTAAGAAATTCTGATGTTATGAAGTTTGTATTTTAGTTCTTGTTCAATTGAATTGTCATCTATGCTTTTGTTTGCATTTGCGCGCTTTGATGTGTTTTTTCAACATATTTGAACTAAAAGAATTTCTGTTTTCTCATAATTGTCACTACGAGGACATTTTATATGCGAGTTCATTGCCTTCAGCTTCATGCATTCAGATTTCATTTCATATGCATATAAGAACTTGTCATTATTTTAGTAAAATAATATGCAAAAAAAGAATTAAAGAATTTTCCTCCACAAAGATACAAGATATATATATATATATATATATATTTTTTTTTTTAAGATAGAGAATGATTATGAATATGGATTGTATAAACGCTATAAAAGGCCTTCATATATGGAGCTCTAATTTTCTTCAATCCAATTGCTCAAACACAAGACAGGTCATGTAGGTCTATTCCTTTTTGTTTTTAAGCTTAAACAAATGATTAATTTTTGAAAAATTGAATTGGATGGCATATTTTGGTCACCTAATCGAATAGTGACTAAACTTTTATTTATTAAACAAAATACCCGTTTGTATTTTTTTTATCGATCAGTGATTGACTTAAAAATTGATGATTTATGTTATGATCAAATAGTTGACTGCTGTTAATTACTAATTTACCAAATCAACAATATTAAGTGTTAATCACTAGTTGACCAATAATTAATTAGCCCAATTTGATTAAATCAACTTTAGACTTATTTGGTAAACATCTTAGATTCTTTTTTTTTTTTTTTTTTTTCCTTTTTTGTATTTTATTTATTTGTTAATTCTTCATTCTTTATGAAAAGGTAAAATTGTCTTTATAATTACTCTTTTAGATGTTTATGTAAACAAAAAAGAAATATAGAGATATTTAAAATAGATATCTCCAATTTGTTCATCTATATAAATAACCATAATAATAAATGAAATATAATAATGTGTGTATATATATATATATATGTATACATATATATGTGCGTGTATGGCATGAAATGCCATACATGAAAACACCACAAGCCAGGCCCATTGGGACCTGCTGTGGGCAAGCCCAAGGCCAGGGGAAGCCTAACAGGTTGGCCGTGTGTGGCATCAGCCGAAAAAAAGAGAGAGACAAAATAAGTAAACAAATAAAAATAAAATTAAATTAAATTAAATATATTACTTGATGGAGAATCATTTGACGTGTAGATTACAGTAAAAAGCAAACACTCTAAATAAGTAAATAAAAAACTTTAACCACTCTTTACATTACCCATTTTAAAAAAAATGAATTGCAACAATGGAGCCTAAACAATGTGAAAAACTCTTCATTTCCTATCACTAGCTTCAGCTGATAATAATAACCCTAAAATAATTATTTTTCAAATTTTAAACCCAATTTTAACTGCATATAAAAGGGGTGTGGTAGTATAAATACCACTTTTGTTTCTTCACTCTCTTTTCACTAAAGGAAAGCCTTTTCTCTTCTCAAACACATTGAATCCGAATTTTAACGAGTAAAAACACCAAGAAATCTCTTCCATAACCTTTCTTCTCAACTTTCAAATCATTAAGCTTCAAGAGAAGATCGCCACCTCATCGGTTTTCGAGGTAAAACACTAGTATATAATTAGTTTTCAAGATTAAAGTTTTAGTTTTTAAACTTGTGATGAAATATGTTTATTTCCAACTTCTAGTTCCTCATCACAAGAGTTCAAGAAAGCCTCCAAGCCCTCAAAAGAGCCACAAACTCCATCAACAACACTAACGTATACATTTTTCCACAAACTAGCAAGTTTTAAAAGTTTCAAGGGTTTTATTGAAAAATGACTATGAAAAAAATAAAAATCTTAGCGTGATGATAAAAATAAAAACATGGTCTTGTTGCTTTGTTACTATTATTGTGACATGTGTGTTTCATGGGATTAAAATGGTTTAACTTATCATAAAATGAAAAGTTTTGATGAGAATATGATTTTCGTGAGTTTTTTGACTTTGTGGTATGAAATATGTGTCATGGCATGAAAATATTTGGGTATGACATGTTTATTTGCTGTGAATATTCTATGTTGACAGCTTGGAATTTGGAGAAAGGATTTTTAAGGCTCAAATAATGATAGAATGAAGTTGAAGTTCATATCTATGGGAAAATAGCCTTTTGGCCTCATACAAAATAAATATGAAAATGATATATTTAATGAGAATTCACTAAACTCATGAAGGACAGAATGTTTCTCTCAGCATAAGCTATCAAGTAATGTAACCTCTGGTCAAAAATTATTAAGTGGGAAAAATGATGTTTTTGCCCTTGGAGGGTAAAATGTTATTTTCATAAGGCTAGGAATATCAGTTAAATTCTGAGACTTCACAGTCGAGACTAAGGGACTAAAATATGCTATATGTTAAATTTTCATGAGAAATGGGCATAAAATGTCACAAAATACCCTTTAGGGTCAAAATGTAAATATAAAAAGTTTAAGGGTAAAAAGTGAAATTTATGAAAATTATTATTTTTTAGTTTAGAATCTGTAAGAGGGATCTTTAAGAGTTCCTCAAGTGAATAACGTTTTGGAGTGTTTAATGGGAACTAGTTAATCCATTTTAGGGACTAAAATATTAAAATAAATAAAAAGGAGGTCAAATTGTAAAATTGGGAAACCTGACATGAAGGCAGTGTTTTTCCTAATTTAAAGACAGTGTGCTAAGCCAATTAAGTTGGGTAATTAATATGATTAAGTTTTGGTTTAATATTGGGTCATTAAAAGACAAGTAAGGGACTTAAATGTAAAAAAGTTTGGTAACTGTGGTTGAAAATATAAATAAGGTATAATAGTTTGGACAGTTTTTAATGCTACTAACATGGTATTAGGGCCTTGAGAGGTGTCAAATTTAAATGGACCTTATTGGATTTGATGGTAGAATAGAAGACAAAATCTTAATTAATGGACTAATGTATTAAAAGTAAAATAATGGGCCAGTTAGGCCCAATTTAATTTCCATATAAACTAGAGAGGCCCAATGGGTAGGTAGTAACCTTGATTTCCATGGTCATCTAATGAGTCCAATAAAAGACAAAATAGAATAGATATTAATGGATAAAATAAGTAATTATTTAATTAATTAATCATTTAATGATTTTATTATTTCAAGAAAATTCAAGAGAAATTAATTTAAAATTATCTCTCAAGTAATTAATAATTAGTTAATTATCCACAAATTAACATTAAATTTTATTAATTAATTATTATTTCAATAATGAATAATTAATTAATTATGGATTGATAATTTTTATAAATAAAAATGTTAATTAATTAATTATTAATTAATAATGTTACTTGATTAATTATTAATCAAGTTAATTAATAATTAATTTAATAAATAACGATTTAAATATGAGCAAGTTAAGATTTAATATCCTAACAATCATCAAGTAAGGAATGTAATAATTAAGTAATCAATTTATGAAAAAATTATTTTCCTTACGGATTAAAATATGTAAATAAAAAAAAGATATAATTAATAATTAATCTTGAAAAGAAATAATTATTAACTAGAAGCAAGAAATTTTTTAAGACATTTTACTAAAAACAAAAAATAATTTTAAGAATCCACTTTAATCATTGGGTGTCAGTTTAAATTAAGATACCGAAAAGACAAAGAGGTTGAGCTGGACACGAATCACAAGAAACTTCAACTTCAAGATTTTCTGTAAGTACAAGCCCCACCTACAGTGTGGATTGTACATTATTATGTTTAATGTGTATTCTATACTTATGTTATTGTTATGCTATGTTAACATGATTTATGTTTATCTATATGATTTATAAGACATGTCACATTTCGTGTTCATTCTATGAATTAATGACTCATGATTGAGTAATAAGTGAAAAATTAAGATGTGTCATACCAACATCTATTAGAGAAAGGTCTTCATGAACTATTTTAAGTACGACCTTGGGTGTTAGTGGTTAGGTCACTCCCTCGTCTTCCTTAAATACGGTCGCACCCACCCGGTACGTATATAAAGGCCCAGAAGTATGTTAAGAATAAGTATGTCAAGAATAATAAGTTAAAAATAAAATGGTAAACATAAATTGTCATACATCTTCATTCATGTATTGTGTGATTTATGTTTGTACTTATTGAGTTTAATCTCATATATTTTTATGTTCCTATTGTACGTAATCCAGCAATAGAACAAAAAGGAGATTTTCATAGCATTTAAAAAACGCTATCATAAGTATTTCATAAAACATTTTAGTAAAACGCTATTATTAAAATTTGTCTCTATAATAGCACTTTTTTGGTGCTCTATTTGACCATTACGCAACATTTTTCTAATGCAATGTTTGCCTTCATGTAGCATTTTTCTGGTGCTATGTTTTTCTTTATGTAGCATTTTTCTGGTGCTATGTTTGGGCAACAAGGCACAACTTTCGTAAACCTTAAAAATTGCTATTTTGATATTTACCAAATGACATTAAAGCATTCCCCATCTCAATTATTAATCCCTACTTTTAAATAGACAATTAAATAATTTCAATAATTACTTTATTGATATAAGTACAAAATCATTCTTAAGAACATAATACATATATGGAGACACATAGCAATTCCAGGCACTTATAAAGTTTAAAATTCACAACATAGTGTATAATTCATCAAAAGAAAAGCAACAATGGTTTAGTTACAGAATATCCTAAATGAAGTAATTCAACTAAAACTGGGGAAAAACACTTCTTATTGAGTCTTCCAAGGAAATTGTGCAGTACTAAACCAAAAGCCTCCAGACATGCTTGTCTTCTAT
Source organism: Ficus carica (assembly GCA_009761775.1). Taxonomy (NCBI): domain Eukaryota; kingdom Viridiplantae; phylum Streptophyta; class Magnoliopsida; order Rosales; family Moraceae; genus Ficus; species Ficus carica. Next base: position 213,790 of record VYVB01000427.1, read on the forward strand.
CAACGGTTCACTTCTTTCTCTAGTCTCCAAATTGTATCTTCTATCAATTGTTTAAACATTCTCACCCCTTCCTACATAAGCATGGGACAAAAAGTTTATTTGCATGTCAGTGATAATAATAAACGTTACGCGTAGCTACCAAAGGTCCAAATTGCAAATCATATAATTTTTTGTTTTACTCACACTTTCTCAGCATTCTATACAATTAGAGAACTAATAACTTCTTCAATTTATCTCCAAAAAATGCATTAGGCTTTCTTGCAAACTAGGAGAGAGAGATGCAAATTTGAACTTTTGGATTCAAAACATACGCAAGTGTATGTATATTTATTTATTTTTATAATTTATGTAGGCCAAAAGTCCAACCTTTATGCCAATCTCAAGGGAACCAATTTCATCATCCCAATGTATCAACCTTTCTACCAAGTTCATTACCCCATTCTCCTGCAAGAAAGGGTTAAATTATTTTGACAACACATGCATATTGTAAGAACAAAACCAACTGATGGATTCGCATACAATTGAATATATAAGTGAGCCTAGGACCTTAAGTAACATAAAGTTATGAAACAAAGCTAACCGTGACAATGATAACTAGAAGACAAGTGGTAAGTAGCTTCACAGAAAAGAACTAGAGATATTGGTTAACTTACTGAATCTGTGTGGAGAGTGGAGAGTCCAAAATATTGTTTGTCTCATGGATGATTCAGCAGAACATATTACTATTCTCACAAGAGAAAGGATATAAAAAACAGAAAATAGGACTAAATGAAGCTTCATAGAAACCTTGTTACCAAATCAATATTATATGTTTGTCTAGGATCTTGGCGAAGGAAGAGCTTCAAGATGAATTCACCTTTACAAATACAAGATAATTATACGTACGTTAGTCTGATCATAATCATCTAATTGTTTCGTAGTGAGTTTTTTTATCTTTCATGATCAGCTTTTCGTCCTTTAACAAAATCTTGGTCTTAATAGGGTAGCTCTGCTGCAATATGCTGCATCACACATCAATATTCATTCCTCAAGTTCAGATTTTGCTCTGTTTATTAGACAAAAGATCCGATTTTTTATGTTTAAATTGCCAAAACTTCTAGAATCTACTAAAGATGGGTTTTCCTTGTCACATTTTTTCACTTTCTTGTTGTATCCAGAAGCTTATATCTAATATTCACTAAATAAATTTTATGTGTGCAGCATTTAAGAAAAAGATGATGAAAATTAAGATCAACTTTGTTCAAAAGATTAAGTTTATTTCTTTGAATTTTTTGTGACTTTTTATTCAATAACAAATAAAAATTTTCATTTCACTTAATTATTTCTAGAAGAATATATCACTTTAGTAGTTCTCTTCTAGTTTTACAATGCAAATGAAACATGCAATGATGTACATAAAAAACAAACAAAGACGAAAACCCAGTCTATATACTGAATATTAAACTCTCTTTTCATAACTCAATTGCCAAATGCCAATCACAAATAGTGTTAGAAAACTCAGATCAAAGTTTTCCTAATTTTTCTGTTTGTTATTGTTCTTTTACTTTGAAACGCCTCTATTTCCAATTAAATAATTGATGCATAAATGAAAGAACAAATAATTGAACAAAATAACCAAAAAAAAAAAAAAAAGTATGCATTATAGTCTCGAATGACATTCAACAAAATCTCTGCGTAAAACTCAAATATTTCATGTTGGATTATGAATTGAAAAAAAAAAAGAAAAAAAAGAAAAGAAAAGGCAAACAGAAAACAAGATTTGTTCAAACAAATGTTCCAACTAGACAGAATTTTACTTACTTCCGACAAATCATCCAAGGCAGCAACCAATTGATATGCGAGAGTTCCAGCCAGTGAAGGTGTCGTCACTTGACGAATTCCATCCCTTGAATGGTTGCACGATGATGTTCCGCCAAACAGTGCGACAAGGCGCCAGTCAGAGTTCAATTCGGCAAAGACAGGGTAATGGGCCATTTATGCGATGAAGTTCAAAACAACGAGGAGCACTCATGGATGAACAGAAGAATCATTAAATACAACAGAGAGCATTTTTTGAGAAACGCTATTACTTGATGCTATAAAAAGGCTTTATTGTTGTAGTGTGACAATCATCTCAAATCTCAACACTCTCCTTCAAGTTGGTACACTTCAAATACTTCGAGATAACATCGATTTTTAGAAACTTCACATGCTAGACTCAAATTCACACGAGCTTCACAGCTCAGGCTTCAATTTTAGATGCTTCATATGCCAGGCTTAAATCCACACGAGCTTCACAGCATGGGTTGCAATATCAGAAACTTCACATATTAGGCTCAAATCCACATGAGCTTCGTAGCACAGGCTTCAATTAGATTCAATGAGATCAATAGGATTGAGAATCAATGGGATCAAAAGGAACATGGGAACAAGAGATAAGGAGGAATCAAGGAGTAAAAACAAAATTATAATTTTTTTTTTTCAAATTCAATCTTTTTTTTTTTTTTTCTTTTTCAAGGTCGTATGACACCAAAAAAAGCAAAACAAATGCTATGATTTTTTTTTCCTGATTTTTTGCCAAATTTTTTTTCAACATGTTTTTTTTTTCTCTCTCTTATCTTTTTTCTTCTTTTCCTTTTCATATTTTCTTTTCTTTTCTTTTTCTTTTTTACTTCTTTACAGGCTTACAATTGCACTAAGATAACTAATACATATTTAGAGGACTCCAAGGCTCCCATTGGTTTCAGATGATGGTGACATCAATTGTGGTTATCATCAAATTCGATTGGATGTGATAATGGCACCTCCTACATGATGGATATGGATTATTTACAAGAGCATTCATGGGATTTGACTATGTTGTCTCTGATACCATCTAAAAAAAATAAAAATGAATAATGAAGAGAATAAAGATAAAGGATAAAACAATGAGACAAAAGATTAACGTAGTTTTATCCATGGACTAGGAATAGAGAGAAGATTCACTAGTGAGGATCACTATAAATGGGCTCTCATATAAATACAAGTTTACAAATACAAAAAATGGGTAAGTTGTTGAAAAATATCAAATCTTCTGTAATCAAGAAATCCTATTTTCTAATACAAAAATTAATACAAATAAATCTAAATCTCTAAATCTCCTATATTATGATCAATTAATCTAAAAATTGGAAAGAATCGTAAAGAATAATTTTAATCAATATTTGACAATCATCTCAAATATCAGCAGTATTTCCAAAATTTTGTCATTAATTTTAACAAAAAATCTTTATCGTTGACGAGCTTGGCTTCACCAAACAAAGCAGAGCTTTTCCAAAAAATCTTTATCGTCTACGGCCTATTCAATGAATCCATGGACTCGAGAGCCCGCCCATGTTCATCAACTGCTTGAAATTTCATTTCTGTTATCGTTTTAAAATGTTTGTTAATTTCTCGTTTACAAAAATGCCCCAACTTTTTTTTTCTTTTCATTATTTTCCGAGTGGATATAACCTTGGGACCTGAAAAAAAAAAAAAAAAAAACAAAACAAAAACTTCGAAATCATATATTAGACCATGGACCACCTAATCGTTGAATGAATCAAAGTCATCGTACCTAACTTATTGTTATTTTGAGATCTCATTTATTCATGTGGACCTTTGTGTGAGTGGTGACTCTTCAAATACAGTGCAAAATGAAAGTGATAGAGAGAACAATATTCTAAGTCCTTGCCGTAAGAAGACCTCGGCAATGATAGTCAAAGTCGTTAATGTAAGAAGACCTAAAGAGCCCGTTTAGTAGAGTTTTTGCATTTACTAATAAATGATAACATGAAGTTTATAATGTATTACTTTAACTTTGTTACAAGTTTTAAAGTCTACATAATAACTTTTATTGAAAGTCATGTTTTTTGATTTTGACAGGAAGCTTTTTTTGGAGAATGGAAGACGTTCTCAAAAAGTATCCAAATACTTAAAAAAGATGCTTCTGGCTTAGTAACTTCTATGAACCAAACATGCCTAACTTCTATGATATTTTGTTCTACTCAAAAGACTTTGACTCCCCCCTTCCCCTCTCATGAAAAGAACAATTATATGTTGGCATCTTACACATTAATCATACTCCCATTGCAATATTTTTTTTTTCCATAGATATATCTATTTTTGAAATTAATTCTATATTTTTTCCTGATTTCCTTGATAATATTATCTGTAGCCATCTACGATATGGCATGCACCAGCTAGAGGAGTCGCCAAAGACTTTGCTCCGAATATTATTGGAGAATTTTGTAGTAGGGTGCAAAAGAGTGTCCTACTTATAGGAGACAGAGGATATAATTTCTTCTTACCTTACCCCACCAATTTCTTCAAACATCGCTCATTTATTCAAATATGGGGAAAAATAAATTACAAATCGAAACCACATAGCGATATTGACTTTTTTTCTTATACAAATGATGAGCAAGAGTAACTAATATCATAGTAATTTGAAACATCATAACTAGGGCTACATTTTAGAAGGTTCAAAAAAAAAAAAAACCTCAAAATGACCAAAATAAATGGAGAAAGAAAGAGCAATATAACATTTTTGAAAAAAATAATGATAAATTACAGCATACAGTTTTAAACATAACAATTAATAGCATAATAAAAAAACTCATCCTCCTCCTTTCTCTCTTTCTATCTCTCCTCTCTCATTCTGTCTATAAAACGAAACCATGTAGGTAAACTTATAATCAAACATTAATCGTAAATCTATTATTTTTTTTAGAAAACTAGAGAAATTTTTTATAAAAAAATCAGAAAATCAAAGGACTTATCATAAATAAGTTTTATAATTTATCATTTTTTAAAAAGCCTATTATAAACTTTAAAAGTATCAATAAAACATTCTATTTGTTACAATTTGACATGTTTAAATAGAAACCAAAGGAAAATTTTATACATAGAAAATTACTAAAAGTGTATGTGAGAAAGAAAATTGCGTTTAAATAAAAGCACACTTGTGGGGAAAAAAAAATTCAATAGGACAATTAAGAAAAAAGAAGATATAAAAGTCACATTCAATAAAATAATAATTGAAAAGATGAAGCGAAAATATTAAACTAATATCCATAAAAAAGTAAAACAAAAATATATCACAGAATAAAGATTAAATTAAAGAAAAACAAATATTTGATGGGATACATTTAAAATGAAAAGTATAAAAGATATTAAGAAAAAGTTTAAAATTGTAAGAAGATATCTAATGAAAATGAAAAAGAGAGAGAGAGAGAGAGATCGGTTAAGAACAAAAAAGAAAAAGAAAAGGAAAAGGAAAAAGCAGAACCAAATGGGAGACGTGTCAAGTGGAGGGGAGGCTAGATGTTAGATAGATTGTTAGATATATTACATGTATTAGATTAGAAGATTAGATCTGATTTGATTTGTATAGAAAATAATAATAATAATAATAATAAAAGACTTGAGAGGAGTTTGTCGTCTTGCAAAGGCCTAGAGATGACTTGATAGAGTTAAATACCAGCACATAGCTGGCATTTGCATACAATTATCACCATTTAGCTGCCAAGAAGTTAATGGCTTCAATGTCCTTCTCCCTTCTGTTTCTACTTCTCCTCTTTATATTCCTTTTCTCACCATTTCCTTCCTTTTCTTCTCCGCGGTGCCGTCCTGACGAGCACTCTGCTTTGCTCCAACTTAGGAGATCTTTCTTGGAATGTCGAACTCAGAATAGGAGCAGCTGCGTTCAAAGCACTCGCTATGAACTTAACCAACTTGAGAGAACTCAGCCTTTCCTATGGGAGTGACTTGTCGACGGTGCCTCTTGTCTCATTGATGAACTTGTCATCTTCATTAACATCTCTTGATCTCGAAAATTGTCAGTTGCATGGGGAGCTTCCGCAGAACATTTTCCAGTCGCACAAACTCCAGAGCCTTGATTTACGAGGTAACCATCTTAGTGGCCCGATTCCATGTTCCTCTTTAAACCTTGAATCACTCATTTACTTAGATCTTGAATCCAACAATTTCATTGGCCAACTTCCGGAAGTTTTCCGTAATTCCACCAAAAAGTTTTCTTCATATGACTCTTCCAAATATCCTCCTGGTAGCTTTCCTTCAAATCTACACACATTATATTTGTCAGGTAACTTACTCAACGGGACTATACCTTCGTGGATATTTGAGCTACCATATTTGGTCAACTTAGACATCGGCCTTAACTTTCTTACTGGTGAGATTCGCAATTTCCATAGTACTTCATTGCAGGACCTCTCTTTTGGGTGGAATTAAACTACATGGTGTCATTCCGAGATCAATATTTCAGCAGGTGAAACTCCAACATTTGGATCTTTCATCAAATAATTTTACTGTTAGTGTTGAGTTAGAATCACTTCCGTGGAATAACATGCATACTCTCGATCTTAGCTCCAACTTGTTTTCAGGGCCTCTTCCTATTTCCTCCTCACCTCATTTAGTTTACTTTTCAGCCTCAAGAAATCAATTTTTTGGAGAAATCCCACTTTCTATTTGCAATATGACATCCCTTTATTTCCTTGACTTGTCTAATAACAAGTTGAGTGGAAATATTCCCCTGTGCTTTAGAAATCTTTTAAGTAGTAGTCTCTCAGTGTTAAATTTGGGAAATAATAGGTTTCGTGGAATGATTCCTCTGTTTTTTCCGAATGGAAACTCCTTGACTGTTTTGAACCTCAAAGGAAATCAATTCGAAGGTTCACTACCCCAATCATTGCTCAATTGCGAGAACTTGGTAGTACTAGACATCGGCAACAACAAGATAAATGGATCTTTTCCTCAGTGGAAAGGAAACTCCTTGAGGACTTTGAACCTCAATGGAAATCAATTGGAAGGTTCACTGCCACAATCATTGCTCAAATGCGAGAACATGGAAGTACTAGACATTGGCGACAACAAGATAAATGGATCATTTCCCCAGTGGTTGGAATCACTTTCAAAGCATCAAGTTCTTATCTTGAGATCAAATAGATTCTCTGGTCCCATTAACAATCCCAAGGTAAGATTTCCCTTCCAAAAGCTGAGAATCATGGACCTCTCCAACAATGATTTTAATTGAGAATATAAATTATAAACTTACTTTTAAGAACGTTTTTATGTAATAGTGATAAGAGGATAATGAGAAATTAAAATGGGTGACTACCCATTTATTTTAGAAATTGCTATGATTTTTTATGTGTGCTATGTTATCACAAAGTTTTTGTGATAAAATGAGATAAGTAAAATAAAAGAAATGATTATGCCAATTTTTATTTTTCTGTAAATAATAATACTAATAATAATAAATGAACTATAATAATGTGTGTGTGTGTGTATATATATGTATCGATACATATATAAGAAGTGAGAATACTCACTATTGTAGCGCCTTCCTTCATTTAAAACTCTTCGCTTTGGACAAAAAAAATTTTTGTATTTACTTTTTTATCCTCTGTTTTTTTTTCGAACCAAATTTTTTTTTATTTTACTTCTTTTTTTTATTATTTCTTTTTGAACAAATTTTTTTTTCATTTTGGTCTTTCTTTTTACTTCTATATTTATTTTTAGTCCTCCGTTTCTCCTGGATCTTTTTTTTTTTTTTCATTTTAATCCTTTTTTCATTTTTTTGGGCCCAACTTTTTTTTTTTTTCATTTTAATCATTCTTTGTGTTGATAATTTATTTCATTTTAATCCTTTTATTTTTTTTATTTTTTTTTCCTGTGTCTTTTTCTTGGGTCTTTTTATGTATATTTTTTTTACTTATTATTTTAATTTTTCTTTACTTAGATAAATTTTCTCAATTTTATCCTACATGTGCATAGTACATGCTTTACACTAGTATATGTAAGAAAGATGAACCAAGAAAGCCCTCTCCCTCTTTCTTCTTCTTTTTTCCTTAAATTAAACGTTTTATTCATATATATTGGCTGTTGTAATTATTTATTACCTTTTGCAACTGTTGCCAAAAGACATGATTCATGAATACGTCATAACACTGATTTCCAAGTTAAATATCTATATTCAAAAACTTTAAAAATTAAAATAAAAAAAGAAAGGGGTGCAAAGATCGTACTGATTTTTTTTTTTTTTGGTAGAAAAAGAACGTACCAGTATTCGTTAGGACAATATGTTATTATATGTATGCATTTATATTTAATTAAAAAGCTTACTATAGAAGAAAAAAAATTAAATTACTTTAGTTTAGATAACCATTTTAATTCATTTACAGACCAAATATTTAAGGACCTCTAATTTAATGAAGGGACTATTTTACTTATAGGATTCTTTTTCGCTCATTAGTAAAAATAACTTCATTTTTCAGGATTCGGTTTCTATGTTCTTCACACTCATGACGACCTATGAAAAAAGAAAAAAAAAAAAAAAGAACAAAATTAAACAAAATTGTAGTTTGTGGCCTCCTGGACTCTGTGGGCTGTGGCTACTATAAATTTTCTAATAAATAATAAGTTTACAGATAAATAATATTATGCTCTTACGACGATGCCGGTGCCATCGATGTCCAGGAGAGGGAGTTGTAATAGAGAGAGGGGAGGAGTCATATGGATAGTTTCGATATTTTCATGTATAATTAATATAAGTATGTCATTTTAATATATATATATATATATATATAAAAGTATGTTGTTTATTATTGGTCCTTAAAAATTATGTTAAAATTTTAAATATGGCTCCTTTTCTCTCTTATTTTAAGTCCTTAAAAATAAAAATAAAAAATAGTAATATTTTAGGGAGAGTTTGTGATAGAGTTTGGTATTTATCATTTTTAAACCATTTAGATTTATTCAAATAGTTAAGGAAAAAAACTCACCCTCTAAACTCCAATCACCGGATACCGCCCCACCCACCCAGCACGCTGATCGTTGCGCAACTTGCGACATTGTTGGCAACCACCTACGCATTTTCCTACCGATGAAATCGTAGCCTCTCTCTCTCTCTCTCTCGTTTTCACCGGAGCAGTCACATCCCAAGGTGAGATCGACAGTGCAAGGGTCTGGTTGGATCTGGGTGGCGAAAAAAATGATGAGATCTGGTTCGATTGATTCCGACCATCGAGGGACTGCTAAGCACAGTCGACGAATTGCTCGGTGCAAGGGTTTCTGTTAGATCTAGTGGCGGAAAAAATGGCGAGAACTGCTTTGGTTGATTCCGACCGTTGAGGGACCGCTAAGCGCAGTCGAAGTAATGCTCAATTTAAGGGTTTCGGCTGGATCTGGTGGTTGAAAAAATGGCGAGATCTGGTTCGGTTGGATCTAGTATGGTTGATCCGCTCTTCCACTGTCGAAAGCTTGTTGAGTGCGGTCGGAGGATCGGTGGTAGCAGTGGCGATGGCGGTGCCGGTGTGGCTGCATTTGCTGAGTTTCCAAACGGTAGTGGCCAGTCTTTTTGGCTGCAGCTCCAATGTTTGTGTGTTTTTTTTTTTTTTTTTTAATTTGGGCAAATGTTTTAGAAAGTTGATGATTGTATGTTCTCAAATTCATATTAAGATTTGATACACCTTCTCATTGCCATCCATTTCATTTCATGATCATTCTTAACCCTTAAATTAGACACTATAAGTAGCGCCCCTAAAAAGAGTTATACCACAACCATTCCTAATATTTTAAGCAGTCAAATCTTAAGTAGATTCTGATCAATTTTCATAATTTTTAAATTTGAACCATGATAGAGCAATATCCGTAAAGCCTATAACGTACTAAGCACAGAATCCTCCAAACATCATTGGTTTGGCTTTCTTTCCTTTTTTTTTTTTTTTTTTTGGTTTAAATTAAAAACAAAAAACAAAAACAAAACAAAACAAACAGTTGGGTGTCCTCTACGTGGATAAGTCTAGTATATCTGTGTGTGTGCGTGCGTGCGTGTGCATGGCATGAAATGCCATACACAGACACCCCACAAGCCAAACCCATTGGGCCAAGCTGTCGGCTTTCAGCTCACGGCCTGGGGAAGCCTAACAGGCTAGCCGTGTGGCGTCAGCCCAAAAAAAGAGAGAGAAAAAATATAAATAAATATATAATAAATAAAAAAAAATAAAGTAAATATATTACTTGATGGAAAGTCTTTTGACGTGGAGATTACCAAGTAAAGTAAACACTCCAAATAAATAAAAACAAAACTTTAACAACTCATTTACACTCGCCTATTCTATCATTTATTATAATTGACATCATTTTATTTTTATACAGATTCTTTTATTTTTCATTTTTTTGTATTTTGATTTTAATGATGAGTATATTTTGTTGATAACTGTAAATTACTTTTAATAAACGAAAATTAGTTATTAACATCAAAGAAATTATAATAAACATAAAATATTTACTATTAAGATGATAATTCATACTAAATAATAAATACAACATAAAATATTATTGATGAATATTTCATACTTTTCATATAAAAAATCAATGAATTCTTTATGAAAAAAAAAACATATTTGTTTATGCAATCCACTATAAATCAAATGGTTATCATTAATGTCTTAACCAAATAAATTGAAGAATAACATAATAAATGGAATTCATGAAAAAATACTATTATTATATAAATTAGTAGAAATGACAAGCATATCTTTATGATAAAGACAGATTAATAATACGAAATATTTTTTTGAGATTTTTTTTTAGCCTTTTCTCATTAATGTGTAATCTGATTTTGAGAAAATGTTATATTTTTTTGTTCATTATGAATATTTACACATTCTTTATAATAAACAAAAAAAATATTCAAAATTTTCTTTTCTATCAATTCTTTTTGCAATTTCATTAAATCAACTTTAGTCTTATTTGGTAAACATCTTAGATTCTTTTTTTTTTTTTAGTTTCCTTTTTTATAATTTCTTTATTAGTTTAATTCTCCATTCTTTATGAATAATAAAATTATCTTTATAATTACTCTTTTAAATGTTCATGTAAATAAAAAAAAAATGGACATATTTCAAATAAATGTTTCTAATTTGGAAATAAATGTAAATAACCTAATAATAAATGAAATATAATAATGTGTGTGTGTATATATATATATATATATATATATGTATATACACATGTGTGTGTATGGCTTGAAATACCATAGACGGAAACACCACAAGCCAGGCCCATTGGACCTGTTGTGGGTTTAAAGCCCACGGCCGGGGAAAGCCGAACAGGCTGTCCGAGTGGCATCAGCCCAAACAGAGAGAGAGAGAAAAATAAAAATAAATATATTACTTGATGGAGAATCTTTTGATGTGGAGATTACTAAGAAAAGTAAACACTCCAAATGAATAAAAACAAAACTTTAACCACTCATTTACACTACTCATCTTGAACAAATAAACCATCACCTGAATTGTAATAATGGAGCCTAAAAAATATATAAAAAATAACTCTTCATATTATACCACTAGCTTCAGCTGATAATAATAGCCCCAAAACTTATTATTTTTTAAATTTTAAACCCTATTTTAAGTGCCTATAAAAGGGGTGTGGTAGTATGAATATCACTTTTGTTTCTTCACTATCTTTTCATTAAAAGAAAGCTTTTTCTCTTCCCAAACACATTGAATCCGAATTTTAACAAGCAAAATTACCAATAAATCTCTTCCATAACCTTTCTTCTCAACTTTCAAACCATTAAGCTTCAAGAGAAGATTGCCACCTCATCGGTTTTCAAGGTAAAACACTAGTATACCACTAGCTTTCAAGATTAAAGTTTTAGTTTTTAAACTTGTGATGAAATATGTTTATTTTCCAACTTCTAGTTCCTCATCACAAGAGTTCAAGAAAGCCTCCAAGCCCTCAAAAGAGCCACAAACTCCATCAACAACACTAAGATATACGTTTTTTTTTTTTTTTACAAACTACCAAGTTTTAAAAGTTTTGATGGTTTTCTTGAAAAGTGACCTTGAAGAAAATAAAAATTTTGGCATGATGATAAAATAAAAACATGGTCTTGTTGCTTTGTTATGACATGTGTGTTTCATGGGATTAAAATGGTTTAACTTGTCACAAAATGAAAAGTTTTGATGAGAATATGATTTTCGTGAGTTTCTTGACTATGTGGTATGAAATATGTGTTATGGCATAAAAATATTTGGGTATGACATGTTTATTTGCTGTAAATATTCTATGTTGACAGCTTGGAATCTGAAGAAAGGATTTTAATTGTAATAACCAACATTTTTACAAATTGATGATTTTTTTTTTTTAGGAATCAAAAGTTTGTATTATGTATGTTAATATGAAATGCTTGATCTGATTTATCAGAATTATGATTTATGTACGATTTTATTCTGGTCAAAGTTTGATCAGAATAATCTAAGATACGTTTGAGTCAATATTGCAGTTTTTTAACAGTATAAAATTATACTGTGAAAAATTATTATTACGGATAGCGAAGCCAAATTAGGTATGGAATTATTGTAGAAAAATCAAGCACAATATTTAGAGTAACAAGAACCAAGTAGTTTTTAGTTCTAAGAGAAATTTTTACGCAGTTCGGTTAAGTGTAAATAAATTCTGGACTGCAGTCCAGTAAAACAGTACTGCTATTAGTGAAAACAGTATTTGTAAAATCCTTATTAGTATGATTATGGACTGCATTAAGGGAGGAAAACCAAATGAAACCTTGTTAAGGGACACCTAACCTTGTAATGATTAAATTGAAATTAATTGAATTTTTGAAAATTTTAGAAAGTATTAGCAATTGTTAACTTGGTTCTAACTTGGCCAACAAGCCACTCCTCATGGCCGGCCACCTCTTGGCTCTGGGGGGGGGGGGGGGGGGCACTTATGTTTGCTCTTGATGTCTTAAATGCTTCTTAACCAATAAGGATAATTCTAGGTAATAAAAATTAAATTTTGGCCTTTTATTGTGTGGTAAATTTTGGTTTTGAGTCATTAGGACACATCACTCCGTAGTTCATCTTCTTGCTCTCTTCTCTTCCAAGAAAACCGACCATCAAGAGTGAGAAAAAGAGTGGAGTGGTCAGATTTTTTTGAGTGAAAATCAAGGAGAAAAAAATTGAAAACCAAGCTTGAATCCACTTCTAAGTTTAAGGTAAACCTATTCAAACCCTTAGCTTTTAATTTGAGTTTTTATTCAATGATTTAGATGTATTTTTCAGTTGGGTATGTATGAGCTTAAGCTCAATTATTTTTCATTCAATGGCTTAGTTTAAATTAGTATGTGCTTGATTTGGTTTAGGGTGAGCTAGATCTAAGTTTTGGTATGCTAAATCTAGGTTTTTTGGCTTATATTTTGAAGCTATGCTTTAAATTATGTGCTTGTATGTATATGTTTAGTAGTTGCTGATTATATGTCCCCACATGTCTAGGAAAGATTATGATATGCTTATGTTATGTTTAATTTGGTTGTATGTTGAATTAGAATGAGAAAAATCAACTTAAAACCATAAATTGGTAAAAATTGAACTATTTGGTAAAATGGTTGAACAAGTGTATGTTAATGGAAATTTTGCGTAAAACGCTGCATGTATGATGTAAGCTCACGGTTGCGACCGCTTGAGGTAGGGTGTGCGTTATTTCGCGTATCAAACGATTAAGAAACAAACTGCCAATCTTCGGACCAAACTGGGCAGGAATTTTAAAACGAAATTTTGAAGCCCTTAGAGGCATATTTTGGAAAAAGTTAAAACTACAAAGTTGTAGAAAATTAAAAATCCTAGAGGGTAGCGCGGACAGAATTTGAAAAATAAGCTTCAAAGGCTTTCATTTGTGTGAAAAACCGAGCCTGGCCAGTCCCAGACCCTATGCACGGCCAGGATTTTTCAATGAGGAAAATGAACAGGTTAAGGGAAAAATTAGGTTTTGTGCAAAAAACAAAAGTTGTAGGACTTTAGGAGATCTACAACTTTCATGAAGAAAACTTTTTCAAATTCAAAGTAGATTTTAAAATAAAACTGAATCTCCAAACTGAGCAGGAAATAGGCAATCCTGCACAGGATTTTCAAAACGGTGCATGGGCAACAAATTCTTGTACATGCACTGCTAACTGAAATTTTTGAACTGTTTTCTATGAACGATTTTAAAAACGTTACAGTTTTACTATCTTTACAAAATAATCAGTTTTAGTTTTATAAAAAAGGTTTAAAAAGGTTTTAAAGTATGTTAAGTAAATTAAGAAATTGGTTAACTATGGTAAGACATATAGTAATCAGTTATATTACTAAAAATTATTATTGAACTAAGTATATTGAAAGTATACTTATAGTAACAAAATAGGTTACTAATTTTATATGCTAGGTTTTGAAACCAAGGTTACTTAGGATAACCAAATTGGATACTACTAATGGGTTTTGGTAACCCAATAGGATAGTAACCTAATTATGTTTGGGCTTATACCCAGGGTTACTAACAGTAACCTAAAAGGATATTATAACTAACCAAGATTTGTTTTAAGTAATCAAACATAATACGGATTGATTGTTTTTTTTAGGATAGGTGCCCTAAGGTTACATCTAGTAACCTAATAGGATACCATGCTAGTAGGGGACATATAATTAGGGTAAATGTTGAATGTTGGTTAGGATACCAACATTTAATATAATAAAACTATGGTAAGATAGAATGATTCTTGCGTCCTTTTTGGAAACAGGCAAATAACCTGTTGTTGCAATTCGTTGGAGCAACAAACCCTAGCGCTAGTATAACCAGTAAGTACAACTCCGCCTACAGCATAAGCTAATTATTTTTATTGATTGCATGTTTTTTAATTCATGCACTTATGTATGTGATGCATATGATTATGTTTTATTATTGTGACATCATGAAGCATGTTCACTAATGATAATGTACATGATAAGAGTAAGATTAAGTTTAAGTAAGAAAATGTTTTAAGTAAGAAATTAAGCAGTTTTAAATAGTGTTGTATCGACCTGCACTAGGTCAGGGTTGGTTCATGGTAATGAGTTGGACAGGGCTGGCCGCCCCAACCATTCCATGGCAGCGCGCCACGGTACGTACACTTAAGTTAAGGGCCCATAGTATGTTAAGTTAAGAAGGAATAAGAAAGCATAATTGATTCATGCATTGATTTAGTTAAATTGTTTTTGCGGGTTAATAGTTGTACTTGCTGAGTGAAAGCTCACAACTTACGTTTATGCTGTAGGTAAGCTCCCTATGAGCAATACTTGATACAAGATGGTGGGGCATGGCAGGGCTAACTGTGAAACTATGGGATGGAGACCGCTACGCGTTTTGTGTCAAATATATTTCCTTATTACTAAGTTTAATTAGTAGTATTCTAAATTAAGTTTAATACTTAAATACTCAAACCAATATGTTTATATATGGTTATAAGAAATTATATGGTCGAGTTACCTTTATAATTGCAACAAAAAGAAAAAAAAACTATTCCGTATTTTTCCGCTAGTCAAGTAAGTGTCAGATTTTATGTAAGATAAGTACGGTAGCGGCCTACGTAAGGCGGGTCGTTACATTAATGGCTCAAATAATGATAGAATGAAGTTGAAGTTCATATCTATAGGAAAAATAGCCTTTTGGCATAATACAAAATAAATATGCAAATGATATTTTTAGTGAGAATTTCACTAAACTCATGAAGGAAAGAATGTTTCTCTCAGCATAAGCTATCAAGTAATGTAACCTCTGGTCAGAAATTGTTAAGTGGGAAAAATGATGTTTTTGCCCTCAGAGGGTAAAATGGTATTTTCATAAGGCTAGGAATTTTGGTTGAATCCGAGACTTCACAGTCGAGACTAAGGGACTAAAATATGCTATATGTTAAATTTTCATGAGAAATGGGCATAAAATGTCACAAAATACCCTTTAGGGGTCAAAATGTAAATATAAAAATTTTAAGGCTAAAAGTGAAATTTGTGGAAATTATTATATTTTAGTTTAGAATCTGTAAAGGGATCTTTAAGGGTTCCTCAAGTGAATAATGTTTTCGAGTGCTTAATGGGAACAAGTAAATCCATTTTAGGGGCTAAATTATTAAAATAATTAAAAAGGGGTCAAATTGTATAACTGGCAAACCTGACATGAAGGCAGTGTTTTTCCTTATTTAAAGACAGTGTGCCAAGCCAATTAAGTTGGGTAATTAATATGGTTAAGTTTTGGTTTATTATTGGGCCATTAAAAGACAAATAAGGGACTTAAATGTAAATAATTTTGGTAAGTGTGGTTGAAAATATAAATAAGGTATAATAGTTTGGACAGTTTTTAATACTGCTAACATGGTATTAGGGCCTTGAGAGGTGTCAAATTAAAATGGGCCTTATTGGATCTAACAGTAAAATGGAAGACAAAATCTTAATTAATGGACTAATATATTAAAAGTAGAATAATGGGATAGTTAGGCCCAATTTAATTTTCATAAAAACTAGAGAGGCCCAATAGGTGGATAGTAATCTTAGTTACCCAGTCACCTAATAGGTCCAATCGAAAGACAAAATATAATAGATATTAATGGATAAAATAAGTAATGATTTAATCACTTAATCATTATAATAATAATTAATCATTTAATGATAATTAATTATTTCAAGAAAATTTAAGAGAAGTTAATTTAATATTATCTCTCGACTAATTAATAATTAGTTAATTATCCACAAATTAACATTAAATTATTTTGATTAATTATTATTTCACTAATTAATAATTAATTAATTATGGATTGATAATTTTTATAATTATAAATGTTATTTAATTAATTATTAATTAATAATTAATTTAGTAAATAACTATTTAAATATGAGCAAGTTAAGGTTTAATATCCTAACAATTATCAAGTAAGGAATGTAATAAATAAGTAACCAATTTAAGAAAAAAATTATTTTCCTTAAAAATTAAAATATGTAAATAAAAAAGATATAATTAATAATTAATCTTAAAAAGAATTAATTAGTAACTAAAAGCACGAAGTCTAATAAGACACTTGTTAAGAACAAAGAATAATTTTAAGAATCCACTCTAACCGTTGGGTGTCAGTTTAAATTAGGACACCGAAAAAACAAAGAGGTTGAGCCGGACATGAATCCCGAGAAACTTCAACTTCAAGATTTTCTGTAAGTACAGTCCCCACCTACAGTGTGGATTGTACGTTGTTATGTTTGATGTGTATTTTGTACTTACGTGACTGTTATGCTATGTTGCCATGATTTATGTTTAGCTATACGATTTATGAGACATGTCATATTTCGTGTTCATTCTATGAATTAAGGACTCATGATTGAGTAACAAATGAAAGATTACGATGCATGTGTCATACCAACCTCTATCAGAGAGAGGTCTTCATGAACGATTTTAAGTATGACCTTGGGTGTTGGCGGTTGGGTCGCTCCCCGTCTTCCTTAAATAAGGTCGCACCTACCTGGTACGTACATAAGGGCCCATAAGTATGTTAAGAATAAATATGTCAGGAATATTAAGTTAAAAATAAAAGGAGAAACATAAATTATCATACATCTTTATTCATGCTTGTGTGATTTATGTCTATACTTTCTGAGTTTAATATCACACATTTTTATGTTCTCATTATACGTAATCCGGTCAAACACCCTATGACCTGAAAATGTCATTGGACTAGCAATGCGGATGGAGTGATACATGAAAGTGCAGTTGCGGAATGGATACCACCCACAAAAGATTTCACAAAACGCTAACAGTCATTTGAAAGTTATTTTGAAGTTTAGTTCTTAAATTATGATTTGAACTCTACTAAGCGTATGGACTAAACTAAGTATTTTGATGCAAAATACTAAAGACTTTGCTGCAAAATCACTAAAGTCATATAAGTTAGCCAAAAATCAGGGGGGGACCCCTTCATCCTATAATTTTGTATTTAAGTACTTATGATTATGAAAAAAAAAAAAAAAGAATAATCATTAAAAACTGTACATATATATCGTGACAAGTATATGTACTTTCATAATAGATCATTAAAGCATTGATAGTTCTAATTTGTGGTGTGTTTTGCTAGTTCTATACATTATATCTGCAACTGCTGTTCTGCTTTACTTGAATTGAAGTGAGACTCTTACACCAATTTCTCAATTGATAGTCCAATAGATTAAAGGAAATATATATATATATATATATATATTTAAACTAACATAACAAATAGTTTGTTTGTGTTTCAGATTGACACAAACGCAAAAGAGACAAAGAAATGAAAGAAAAAATTCTAATAATTCGAAAAATCATGGCCTCCAAAGATAATTACGGTCCGTTTGAGGGAATCAAAACCTCCCACACAAACTCAACGTTTGAGAAAAAAATATTCAGCACTCCTTTCTCATTAATTCATGAAATTTAAATACAAAAAGATTACACTTGATCCCACTTCACCACGAACACACACTACACTAACTAAAACACGTACATAATGCATATCCTATAAAATAGGAACAAGTTACAACTAACACATACTAAGAATCTTATTTAAAATAAAACAAATAAAAACAATAACCTAACTTCTAGGTTCCTAACATATATGATATTCATGGTTTCTCATTTAATTACACTACAAAAATCCCTTCGTAACGAGTAGATTCATTAATAACGAGAATGTTGAAATTTATTTTATTTTTCTTCTTCTTATATTATTATTATTATTATTATTACTGTCAAGCGGTCCAATGAGATAATATATTATAATATTGATTTTCTCTAAATGCTGAAAATCATGGATCACCTAACTTTAAACATTTGGAAAAAAGTGAATCATTTTGTCTATTTTAGAATAAAATATGTGTGGAATTATTCCAAATACAAATGACATTAACTAGTGAGCAATGACGAATATTATTTGATTCTTTTCTCGCTTCTCGGTATTATTTAGTAAATTATGAACCACTTGATTAGTGATACTTAGAAAATATAAGCCAAATTGCATTGAAATTTGGAAGTGGGTATGGCCTGATGAAAAAGAAAATGTCCAGCCCAAAAAATAAGAGAGATTTCCCTATATTTTGTCTCGCTAGAATGACGTTTGACTTGTATTTTATTTCACTTTCTTAAAAAATTTGTCCACATAATGTCTGACAAGGAACAATCATAAAGATTATAACTTTGGAAATTTGTTACATGATGGCTGGTATAAGATTCTGCCTAAATAAATATCCAGAATTTTATAGTTTTTTTTTTCTGGAATTTCTAGTGTTTAAAAAAATAGTAGTAATGTTGAATTAGAAAAATAAGTCAAAATCGTAATTGGAAAAGTATTGCAATGAAATACTTTTTTTTGTCCTGCTTGAAAGAAAACGTTTAAGTTTCAACCTCTTTGGAATATTTGTTCCATTTAATTTGGATTGGTCATTTAAATATGTATTTGACAATCAAATATTTTAGATGTAATTCTACTGGTATGAAATGATTTATTTAACAATTTAAAAAGAAAATAAAATGTTATCCGTCACTCTTAAATTAAACTCCATTTGAGTATACATGCAACAATGATATTATTATTAAAAAAATCTATATAATTACAAATCTTATAGTATATCTTGTATTGTAAAATATTTTCACTGAGTTAAAGAAGGACTAATCACAAGAGAATGAGTAGAGTTCAAAAAACTTGTAAAACTAGATAGTGATAAAATTGACTTTGATCTATTTTTTATATTAAAAAACTCAAAATTTATGGTGGAAATTTTATACATGATTGACAGCATAGATTAGTGTGGAAAGATCTTCGTTTATGCATGTCACAAGATGGCACATCCAATCATCAATTATGAAACGCATTATTATACATTGTTTTGTAATCATGAATTTAGCAAATTAGGGGCGTCATATATGATCTGTTTTACCAATTATATTTCTCCATAAATCTTTTTTTTTATTTTAATATTTGTGTATTTTCTGATTTTCAGAATATTGCATCTTCCTCTCTCCTAGAAGGTCTTTCATATTCATAATTCTAACGCGCTTGTAAAAATTGAGGTCAACTTTTTTACTTCCTTGCCACATGTTGATATATAGAGAGCTAACATAAAGCTAATAGAGAAGACAAGGCAAAGAAAAATCAAACGTCCAACCCTAAATTTAAGTTACGCTGATTTTCCACATGACAATATTGAAAGACTTTTTGCCAATGAAAATCCACTGAAGAAAGCGTTGATCATTACATGTCTTGCCGTACGAAGACCTCTGATATTGTCATGTCCCGATTCAGACAAAATTGATGGTCTCTAAATTTATGTCTTTCATAGTACCATCTCCAATAAATAAAGGTCTGAGTTCCAAAGCTCACTAAGTATTCCAATAATTTTTAGGGAAAATAATCAAAACACCCTCTATGTTTAGTCTAAATACAATTTTCTCATCTTATTATTATTTAAATACCCAAAACAACCCTTAAAATTAGTCACAAAATAACTAGAAACAATAAAACTTTTAAGATCTCAAACTTAGCTTACCAATTTATTTTAATGTGATAACTAAGACATTTTTTTTTTAATTTAAGAAAATGACCCGTAGTTAATGATTGTCTGTTAAAAATATATTAATATTAATTAATAAATAATTGACTATAATCAATGGTCAATGTAATAGTTATCAGTCTTTACAAGAAAAAGAATAATCTGTGCAGTCCCATATCAATCTTCCACATAGGGCTTTACAAGTCAAAATAATAATGGAATGTTTGATTAAAACTAAACTTGATTAATTTTCTGCTAATCAATTTGTTTGCTTTCTCCAATTTATGGTGTGTTTTGCTAGCACTGTACATTATTTCCATAACTGCTACTCTGTTTTTTTTTTTAATTGAAGTGAGACTCTTACACCGATTTCTCTTTTTATATGTCGTTTTCCGTTCATTGCTGTTTTTGTTTGCAATTTTTGTTGTCGTTTTATGCTGTCTTTAATTTTTAGGTAGTATGATGCATTTTTTGTCGTTTTCATGTTAAGAGCTTTTTTTTTTTTCTTTTTTTTTCTTTTTTTTTTTCTTTCTTAACTTGCATTTTGAGGTATATTTTTTGCTGTTATCTGTGGGCTTATTTTCATATTCTCATGCCCTCGTTTTAAGTATTATTAGAGTGTCACTTGTGATATTGATTGTTGTTCGGTAAAATTGTTGTCATGCTAGTGTTTCGGCATCTAACATATGCAGTACTACGTTTCCTTGAAGAATTAACATGCAATTCTAAGCAATCAAAAGTTCAGTCTCGCTATATATGATGTTCATTTTTGAAGTTTAAACATGTTTTACTCTATTGATTTTATCCAATCGGAGAGATGGAAATTTCTTGCTGTCCCGTTTAGGACTAGTTCTCAATGGATAGTCCAAAAGACTATTATTATTATTATTATTATTATTATATATCGATGTCTAAACTAATATAACATTATTCGTTTGTATTTCACCTGATTATTCATGATTTGTCATTTAATTATACTATAAAAATCCCATTGTAACTAGTAGATTCATTAATAACGAGAATGCTGCAATTTTTTTTTTCTTCTTTTTATATCATTATTATTTTTTATTCTTGACAAGCTGTCCAATAAGATAATATATTCTAATATTGATTTTCTTTAAATGCCAAAAATCATGGATCGCCTAAATTTGACATTTGGAAAAAAAGTGAAGCATTTTGTCTATTTGAATTTTGGTCATTTCAAAATCTACTTTTAGAACAAAATATGTGTGGAATTCCAAATACAAATGACATTGACTAATGAGCAATGACGAAGTTTATTTCATTCTTTTCTCGCTTTTTTGTATTACTCAGAAAATCATGAACCACTTGATTACTGACACTTGAAAAATATAAGTCAAATTGCATTGAATTTGGAAGTGGGCAAAGGTTTGATTGAAAAGAAAATGTCCAGTCCAAAAGATAAGTTAGATATCCCAGTTTTGTCTCACTAGAAATGACTTTGAACTTGTATTCCATTTCACTTTCTTCAAAAAATTTGTCCATATAATGACTGACAAGTAACAATCATCAAGATGATAAGTTTGGAAATTTTGTACATGATGGCTAGCTAGCTGGTATTAGATTCTGCTGAAATTAATATCAGAAATGTTATATATATATATATATATATATATATTATTTTTCCTGGAACTTCTAGTGTTTAAAAAAATAGCTGCAATGCTCAAATTAGAAAAATAAATCAAAATTGTAATTGGAAACGTATTTCAATGAAATAGTTTTTTTTTTTTTTTTTGGTCCTGCTTGAAAGAAACGTTTGTTTTCAACCGTTTTGGAATACTTGTTCCATTTAAAATATGTAGTTTATAATCAAATATTTCAAATGTAATTCTGATAATCTGAAATGTTTCATTTAAAAAATGAAATGTTACCCGCCATTTTTAAATTTAACTCCATTTGAGTATATATGCAACAATGATATTTTTATAAAAAAATCTTTGTAATTGTAGATTTTATGGTATCTGCTGCATTGTAAAATATTTTCACCGAGTTAAAAAAGGACTAATCAGCAAGATCTTATGGAAACAAGAGAATTAGTAGAGTTTCAAAAAATTGTGAAATTAAATAGTAATATAGTTGTTTTGATTTACCCTGAGATATTAAATTTTAAATAGGAGTACTTAAAAATCAAAATTTAAGGTGAGATTAATTGGCCCGCTTTTTAAAACAATTATATAACGAGGATGTTGCAAATTTTTTTAATTTTTCTTCTTATTATTCTTTTCATTATTATTCTTGTCAAACGGGTCCAATGAGTTAACACATTCTAATATTGACTTATTCCACCAGGTTAAATCATGGACCACCAGGTTATATGTCTACGTTAATTTTGGTCATTTCATGTCTTACTTTTACAATAAATAAATAAATAAATAAATAAAAGACATTAGTTGTAGAATTCCAAATACAGGACATAACAATAACATTCACTAGTGAGCGTTGAGTAAGAATATTTCTTTCTTTCTTTCTTTTGTGTAGCTCATGGACCACTTGAAAATTGACACTTGGAAAATATAAGCCAACTTGCATTGGAAATAGACAAGTTCCGACGAAGAAGAAAATGTCCAGCCCAATAAATAAGTTAAACAAGTAATGGAATTCATTCCCGTTATCTCACAAATGATCTGTATGACTTATTTGGTGGGATCCACATAAGACTATTTGTATGTAAGTATCTAAATACAAACCTTTTTAATATTGATCCCTAATAGAATTCTTGTTAAATATAGAAGATATATATTTTGTCTCAATAGAAAGACTTTGACTTGGTATTCCTTTTCACTTCCTTTTTTCATGTAAATTTGTCCATAAGTATGTAAAATGTCTAACAAGTAACAATCATCAAGATAACTTTTTGAAATTTTGTAAATATTAGTGTGGAAAGGTCTAAGTTTTTGCATTTCACAATATGGCACATCCAATCAACAATTAACTATAAAACGTATGATAGTAATTTGTTTTGTAATTATGAATTTACCAAATTAGGGGCGTCTTATATGAAATGTTTTAGCAATGCATATTTCTCCATATATCTTTTTTTCTTTTTTGGGTATATTTATGTATTTTCTGATTTTCAGAGCATTGCATCTTCCTCTCTCCTAGGAGGCCTCTTTCGTAGCAATCCTAAGGTGATTGAAAACTTTTGAATATTCATTACTCATTGTCGCAAGATTGTAATTTGTTTTTTCACCTGTTAACATCAAAATAAATATCAGGAATATTAGTTTTGTTGTAATACAGATACAATTAATATCACAAAAGATAAATTAATTATAAAATAAAAAAAGAGAAAAAAAGAAAATGAGAGAATTTTCTTATTATTCATTATCTTATCATTGTTGTGTACATACAGGTTTACAATAATGGAATTCAGAACGGGATTACTAAACAATCAATTGATTATTAAATATGATTTAACTAAAAAAAACTAACTAAAAATTTTAAATAAAAATTTACATTATTTGTTTCAATTATTTTTAGAATATTTTGTTTTATTTAATTATTTAGTTTTAATATTATTTGAGATACTAAATTTTGAATATGATTACTTAAAAATCAAAATTTAGAGTGAAATTTTTTTGTTCTTTTTAAAACAACTATAAAAATGTAATAATTAAAAAAATTTCAGCAAAAATACACCTCTAAACTAACATTATCCGTTTGTGCTTCACATGATTATTCGCGATTATGTAACGAGAAGATTCATAAGTAACGGGATGCTGCAATTTTTATTATTGTTTAACACCTGCACAAAATAGAGACTGAAACCAACAAATTCACATTATAAGAGCCAACAAAGAGAAGCTAGGCATAGTTAAATATCCAAACCACGAGCCTCTTCTGTTTACACTAATAAGGAATCGGAGCCAATGATTTCAACAATTTGATAGAATTTCGAGTCATATAATATGCCTTGACACGAGTTGGAGCCTGTTTGTAGGCCCTTTTATTGTCATTTTACGTCATTTTTCGACGATATTATTTACGTTTTCATTTTTGTTGCATGTATAAAACTGATCTGTAGTGATTTTCTTTTCCACTGCAAGCAATTGAAGAAGAAAATGCTCCGATTGTTTATGGCCATACAAGGAGAAGTAAAAATTTATTATCTTCATCATGTGGTTCCTATATTGTTTTACTTTGTCTAATTTCAAAGATTTTAGTGTTGAACCTAAGATTTTAGACCTCTATAAAAAGACTTCGAATATTAGGATTGTGACATCCAATTTCAAACTGTGAAACAATTTTAATCTAATCCAACCCAGATAATACGTTTTGTACAGAAACAAATTGTGATATCTAATGATTGATAATGACAATAAACAAGAATGGGTCAATGATTTTATCTTGTAGAACAGTTACAAAGAAATAAATCTGATCCATAATTAACATTATATCTAAAATGATAGGCCACAACAGGACTTGTCTTGAAGTCTTAGTCTTTCTGTGATAAGTCATGAATTGACGAGATATTGAACCAACTTAATTTAACTCAACCCAGAAGATACGTTAGGATGAAAACAGGTACATATGACTTTTTACTTATGGGTGCGGGTACCCGTCTCTAATAGGGTGAGTATGGGAGATAGGATATGGTTAGGGAGGTGGGTATTGGGGGTTAAGATTAAATCCCGACCCCATAACCGTACCCGCCCCGCTTATATTCATCCTTACAAGAATATAATTTATTATATGTAAATATGTTTATTTTTAGTGTTTTAATGTTTTAGTTTGTTTTATGAATTTAGTTTATAGATTCCTATAATATGAATTTTTTTTCATTTTAGTTTCATTTTCAGTCATACTAGTGATTATGTTGATAAATATTATGAGAACTTTGCCTTTAACCTTTTTTATTCTAAATGGATAAATGGGTAGGATATGGGTATAGTAACCCCAGTGGGGATTACCTGCTTCACACACGCATTAAATTAGGTGAGTATGGTGGTGGGTATGGGGGGGTAAAAAGGAAGATATGGGGGGAGCGTACCACCCTTATCTGATCCCATTGCCATCTTTAAGAACATGTTTCGCTAATTAACACGCGCGTAGTCTCGTTTTAAAGTCTCTTAATTTTTCCTCCATGATTAACACAGAAGTTCTCATCGTTTGTTTTTTCAAATTCGAGTTACAAGGATCTAAGATGAATTGGTCATTGATGCTGTTTTTTTTTTTTTTTTCGTTCTCAATCTCTTCATTTATCATCTCTCTTGTTCTATCTTTTTCATGAAGTCGCGTTAAGCACGATATGATTATAATGAAAAAGTAACTTCCTTGACAAAGGAACACTGCCCAATTTTCCTCTATGCATTTAATGAAAGTCTCGAGTGACAATATTCATGAGTTGAACCTGCAACTGATGAATAAATTGAGTAGTTTTTCAATTAAAGAACATTAAACAGCCATATCAAGTCATTTTGTAATTTGTTTCCCCTGCTCCGTTCTTTTAGCTAGGGAAGGGATTCAAAAAGATGAGAAACTAACATGGTCAGTCAATTTTAAAATAAATTTTAGAAATTATTAACTTTCTATACTTGTGTTAAAAATATATTGTTATGAATTTAATTTTTAACAGAGGAGTACCATGAGCTCAAGTGAACCCTTATGAGACAGAAAGTTGGTCAAGAAAAACAAAGGACCTACAAATATAGCCTCTTCTAATGGAGCTGAATATTCCTCATCGATCGATTAAATCATCTCTACCACCTAGATCAATACCTACAAGGAGAGAAGACCTCTATACTAGCCAGAGAAGATAAGGTGAAATAAAATATTGACAAGCTCCGAAATTTCGACTCTCTCTCTATTTTAATTTATTTGAAACATAAAATTTTAAATATGATTATTTAGAAAAAAAAATTTGAAACAATTATATAATTGTTATGATTATTTAGAAAAAAAAAAATTTGAAACAATTATATAATTGTTATAATTAAAAGAATTCAAAGGAAAAATATGCCTCTAAACTAACAGAAAGTTGGTCAAGAAAACAGAGGACCTACAAATATAACCTCTTCTAATTGATCACCTTGATCAGAACCTGTAAGGAGAGGACTTTATTGTAATGCCGTGAGAAGACCTCTCTCTCTCTCTATTTTGATTTATTTGAGATGTTAAATTTTAAATATGATAATTTGAAAACCAAAATCGAGTGAAATTTGGCATTTTTTAAAACAACTATATAATGTAATGATTAAAAGAATTCAGGCGAAAAATGCACCTCTAAACTGACATTATTCGTTTGTGCTTCATTTGATAATTTGTGGTTTTTCATTTAATTACACTACAAAAATCTCTTATATGTATCGAGAAGATTCATAAATAATGAGGATGATGCAAAATTCTAATTTCTTTTCTTAATATTATTATTATTATTATTATTATTTTATTATTATTCTTGTCAAATAGGTCCAACAAAACTAATATATTCTAATATTGACTTATTCCAAATGGGGTTAAATCATGGACCACCTGATTTTCGACATTTGGAAAAAAGTGAAGCATCTCTGTCTACTTCAATTTTGGTCATTTCATGTCTACTTTAACAACAAAAAATGACATTAGTTGTAGAATTCCACATACAAGACATAAAAATAACATTCACTAGTGCACGATAAGAAAATTTTCTCTCTTTCTTTTTGGTGGCTCATGGACTACTGGAAAACTAACATTTGGAAAATGTAAGCCAACTTGCATTGGAAATGGGCAAGTTCATGCGAAGAAGAAAATGTCCAATCCAATGAATAAGTTACATAAATAATGAGATTCATTCCTATTACATCATAAATGATATGTCATATCTACTTAGTGAGACCTACATGAGACTATCTGTGCACGAATACTGAGATACAATCCTTTTAAATTAAACATTGGTCCCTTCAAGAATTCATGTTAAATATAGAAGATATATATTTGGTATGAGTAGAAAGATTTTAACTTAGTATTTCTTCTAACTTTTTTTTTCCCTATAAATATATATAAATATATAAATGTCTGAGAAGTTATAATCATCAAGGTAACTTGATCAAATAAACCTAATTCCGTGGATTTATTATTTAATCAGGAAAGGAAGATGAGAAAAGTATCCAAACAAAATAACCAAAGTCTAAAGTTACAAAAGAGAATTTCAATTAATTAATAACTTTTATTAAATAAATTTTGTTTTCAATCCGTCCTCACTTGAACCCAACGTTGTAATTTAAAAAGAAATTGTAGTATAAAAATATCTTAAAAACCCACTGAATGTATAAATTAATGAAATTCCTAATATATTAGAACTCTATTACACTTATGACTAAATTAAGGGTTCTTTGTAAAATGTTTGTCTATTGTTGTTTATTGTTGGTTTCCTTTCATCTTTGACTGTTATCCTATGGTTTTTTTTTTCTTTTTTTCTAAAAGTATATAATTGAGCTATATGTGGTTTTTATTTACCTGTCGTAGTTTGTGATACAGTTTTGTAAATATAAGTAGATTCATATTAATGCTTTAGTTAAACAAATTACACGGAGTATAGTTGTATTTTTGTAAATTGAACTATTTCCTTCAAAAAAAAAAAGAAAAAGAAAGAAATTATATGTGTTTGAAAATGAAGTACATTCGTGAATTTTGCTTGCTGAAAAAAATAATAATATAGCATGTCAACTTTTTTTGGTTATTGATTTTCAATTAATTCGGAAATCAAAAAATAAATAAATCTTCTAAAATTGATCAATATTAAAAATAAAAATAAAAACTGTTGTTTTTCCGCTCAAATCAAATTTTAAGTTGGTCCACATGGTAAAGGTGATTAACACAAATCAAAGGTTGGATTGGACAAATTATAGCACTGCCATTAAGGAAGGAAAAATTATTTAAAAAAAAAAAAAAAACCCAAGTGATCCTGAAAGTGATCCAACAATTAATACTTGGTAGATTTGTTTTTTGCAAAAGAAACGATATCCATGATCTCTATGCATTCAAACAGCGAATATACATATACATATATATATATATAATATACATATATGTGTACCTATTTATATGGGCAATCTCACGTTCTCACATTGAAATTCGGTTTTTACTTCTAGAAGGTTTTTGAATTTCTAGGAAATTTTTACAAAATCTTTTCCACAAAACATCATAGCAAGTGAAAATGACCTTATACTTAGACCGACATAGCAAACAAAGTTTGTCACGAAATAAGTTTTTGAAATATGGTTTAAAAATTAACAATAAGTCTGACGGAATATGTTTTAATGCTTTTACTGTATTTTTCCACGTATTCATATATCTTAATTAATTTTTCTTTCATAAAATATTCTAAATACCTTGTGATCATATATACTCCTCTTAGATTGGTGCCTATAAATATGCATTGTCGCATAGCATGTCATTCCACACAACTTTAAGAATACATTCTCTTTTAATATTTCTCACTGAAATCATGACGATGGTGTTCCTTGCATGGTTGGGTCTCCTTTTCTTCTTCCTTATTACTTCTCCATTCAACTCTTCATCTGCTCTTCCTTCTTCTCACTTTCCTTCTCATCTTCCACTGTGCCATCCCCATGAAAGCTCTGCTTTGCTCCACTTCAAGAACTCTCTTTCCATAACAAACGATACTTCTTACTTTTCTTCTTGTTCTTATTGGTATGGAATTAATAATCCTAATAGTACAGTGTATTGGAATATGAGCAGGGACTGTTGCACATGGAGTGGAGTCACATGTGATGAGGTCTCCGGTCATGTCGTTAGGCTTGATCTTGGCTGCAGTGGGCTTCTGGGCATCATCCATTCCAAAAACAGTTTGTTCCTCCTCACTCATCTCCAAACTCTTATCCTTTCCCATAATTGGTTTTATGATTCAAAACTCTCACCTGAATTTGGTAGGTTTTCCAGTATGATTCACCTTGACCTTTCTTACTCTGGTTTCACAGGCCAACTCCCTCTTGAGTTCTCTTACTTGTCTAGTTTGGTTACACTTGATCTTAGTTACTCCGATTTGAGACTAGAGACATCTAGTTTGAAACGAATTGTTGCAAACTTAACTAGTCTTAAAGAATTGAGATTGAGTTATGTCAACATGTCCTTTGCCTCACCTAATTCCTTTATGAATCTGTCAACTTCTTTGACATCTCTTGATCTTAGTTTCTGTAGTCTGAAAGGAGAGTTTCCAGAAAATATTTTCCACCTTCCAAGACTTCAGAAGCTCGATTTAAGTTACAATTGGAATCTCAGTGGTTCATTTCCTCAATATAATTGGAGTAGCCAATTGAGAAATCTGAATCTTTCTGGAACTGGATTTTTGATAGATTTACCTTATCTTACCCAAACTTTGAAGTCTTTGAATACTCTGTTTCTCGGCTCTTGCAATTTTAGAGGATCATATCCTGCATTGCTTGGCAACTTAACACAAATCACATCCTTAGACCTCTCTTATAACAATTTTAGTGGTCAAATCCCATGGTCCTTTCTAAATCTAGAGAAATTGATTCATTTAGGTCTTGCCGGTAATAATTTCATAGGTCAGCTCCCCGACATTTGCAACAACTCCACAAAAGCAACTTTTTTGTGTGATTTTCCAAAACATCAGTCATTGGGTTCTGTTCCTTTGAATTTGAAAGTCTTGTCCTTATCTTTTAACTCACTTAATGGGACGATACCTACTTGGTTATATTCCCTACCATATTTGCAGTATCTAGATCTAAGTAGAAACCAAATCACTGGTCACATTGACGAATTCCAATATACTTCTTTGGTTACTCTTTTGTTAGCATCTAACAAAATACAAGGCTTTACTCCACGATCCATTTTCCAGCAAGTAAATCTTGTAGACTTAGATCTTTCATCAAATAACTTGAGTGGACCCACGTGGTTAGACCAGCCTTTAAATTTAAAAAATCTCAAGTATATTGATCTTTCTTTACAAAGCATATCAAGGGATTCCATCAACTCCATCATATCTGCTTTGCCCAATACCCTTCTGTCCTTGTCCTTGTCTTCGTGCAACATGAGTGAGTTCCCACTCTCTTTAAGAAGCTTTGAAAATTTAAAACACTTGGACCTTTCCAACAACCAAATTGAAGGGATTGTTCCCCCATGGTTTTGGAACGTTGGGAAGCATTCATTGTCGTTTCTAAATATTTCTCACAATCTCTTAACACATATGGAGCAGATTCCTTGGAAAGGCATACATTATATTGACCTAAGCTCCAACCGGCTTCAAGGTCATCTTCCAATTCCACCACCTTCAACTTCTCTGTTTTCAATCTCAAACAATCAACTCGTTGGAGAGATACCTTCTTTGTTTTGCGACCTTTTTGTTATCGACACGCTTGATTTGTCGAACAACAATTTGACTGGGAGCATTCCTCCATGCTCTGGACTCTCAAGAGTAACAAGGGGATACGAATTCAGGATCGTGAACCTTCATGGAAACCAGTTGGAAGGGTCACTGCCCCTTTTTTTGCGAAACTGTGAATATTTGGAAGTTTTAGATGTTGGGAACAACAAGCTTAATGGATCCTTTCCCCATTTGTTGGCGTCTCTTCCAGTGCTTCAAATTCTCATCATGAATTCTAATAGATTTCATGGTCCAATAAGGAGTCCAGAGGTGAGATTCCCCTTCCAAAAGTTAAGAATCATGGACCTCTCCAACAATGAATTCACAGGTCTTTTACCGGCAGAATATTTTCAGAATTTTATGGCCATGATGGATGCTCATTCAGATGTTTTGGAATACATGGGACGATACCCCCTAGGTGGCTCCTATTATTCTGTGACAATGACAATCAAAGGAAACTTCCTTGAGCTTCCAAAAATCCAAAAAATGTTCATGACCATAGATTTGTCAAGCAATAACTTCACTGGAGAGATTCCGAAGGTGATTGGAAAGCTCAATTCACTCAAAGGATTGAATTTTTCTCACAACAAGTTGTCCGGTATCATTCCTCAATCGTTGGCAAACTTGAGCAATCTTGAATGGTTAGATCTCTCCTCAAACAACCTTTCTGGACATATTCCATCGCAATTAGCGGCAGATTTGAATCAACTTGCAGACTTAAATCTTTCCAACAACAGATTGGAAGGACCAATACCTCGCGGGAAGCAATTTGAAACATTCAAAAGCGATTCATACGGTGGAAACCTGGGACTATGTGGATTCCCTCTTCCTAAATCATGCAGCAACGATGAAGCACAACAGGACCAAGGTGATGATGATGATGGAGAGCACGAGAGTGGAATGACTGAATGGAAGGTGGTGATGATGGGATATGCAAGCGGACTGGTGATCGGAATATCTGTGGGATACATGGTGCTTTTCAGCAGAAGCTTCGATCTTTGGTTCTTCAAAAGATTTGGAGGAGGACGACGTCGTAGAACCAGCACTCGCTTAAGAGGGAGGAGAAGGTCAAACTAGCAAGCAGAGGAAAACAGAGTCTCTTGACAAGTCTAGAAGAGTAAGTTTGTAATGATTTTGCAGTTATAAGTACATGTTTGCTTATAATAACCAAACATCATCCGCATCATAACTATTTCCTTTCTCTTGTGGTAGGAAGATGCATCAAAAGTAGTGTCGATGATCAAATTGACCTGGATTGAGGCATGACTCTGATGAAGCCACTATCTTTTCATTTAGTTAATTTCTTATTCCATAAATCTGTATTAAGAGTGCTAAATAAATTGAAATCCTTATTGAGAATTTGATCGTAAGAAATTCTGATGTTATGAAGTTTGTATTTTAGTTCTTGTTCAATTGAATTGTCATCTATGCTTTTGTTTGCATTTGCGCGCTTTGATGTGTTTTTTCAACATATTTGAACTAAAAGAATTTCTGTTTTCTCATAATTGTCACTACGAGGACATTTTATATGCGAGTTCATTGCCTTCAGCTTCATGCATTCAGATTTCATTTCATATGCATATAAGAACTTGTCATTATTTTAGTAAAATAATATGCAAAAAAAGAATTAAAGAATTTTCCTCCACAAAGATATAAGATTTTTTTTTTTTTTTTTTTTTTTTTAAGATAGAGAATGATTATGTAAAATAATATGCAAAAAAGAATTAAAGAATTTTCCTCCACAAAGATATAAGATTTTTTTTTTTTTTTTTTTTTTTAAGATAGAGAATGATTATGAATATGGATTGTATAAACGCTATAAAAGGCCTTCATATATGGAGCTCTGATTTTCTTCAATCCAATTGCTCAAACACAAGACAGGTCATGTAGGTCTATTCCTTTTTGTTTTTTAAGCTTAAACAAATGATTAATTTTTGAAAAATTGAATGGATGGCATATTTTGGTCACCTAATCGAATAGTGACTAAACTTTTATTTATTAAACAAAATACCCGTTTGTATTTTTTTTTATCGATCAGTGATTGACTTAAAAATTGATGATTTATGTTATGATCAAATAGTTGACTGCTGTTAATTACTAATTTACCAAATCAACAATATTAAGTGTTAATCACTAGTTGACCAATAATTAATTAGCCCAATTTGATTAAATCAACTTTAGACTTATTTGGTAAACATCTTAGATTCTTTTTTTTTTTTTTTTTTTTTCCTTTTTTGTATTTTATTTATTTGTTAATTCTTCATTCTTTATGAAAATGTAAAATTGTCTTTATAATTACTCTTTTAGATGTTTATGTAAACAAAAAAGAAATATAGAGATATTTAAAATAGATATCTTCAATTGTTCATCTATATAAATAACCATAATAATAAATGAAATATAATAATGTGTGTGTATATATATATATGTATACATATATATGTGCGTGTATGGCATGAAATGACATACATGAAAACACCACAAGCCAGGCCCATTGGGACCTGCTGTGGGCAAGCCCAAGGCCAGGGGAAGCCTAACAGGTTGGCCGTGTGTGGCATCAGCCGAAAAAAAGAGAGAGACAAAATAAGTAAACAAATAAAAATAAAAATAAAAATAAAATAAATATATTACTTGATGGAGAATCATTTGACGTGTAGATTACTGTAAAAAGCAAACACTCTAAATAAGTAAATAAAAAACTTTAACCACTCTTTACATTACCCATTTTAAAAAAAATGAATTGCAACAATGGAGCCTAAACAATGTGAAAAACTCTTCATTTCCTATCACTAGCTTCAGCTGATAATAATAACCCTAAAAATAATTATTTTTCAAATTTTAAACCCAATTTTAACTGCATATAAAAGGGGTGTGGTAGTATAAATACCACTTTTGTTTCTTCACTCTCTTTTCACTAAAGGAAAGCCTTTTCTCTTCTCAAACACATTGAATCCGAATTTTAACGAGTAAAAACACCAAGAAATCTCTTCCATAACCTTTCTTCTCAACTTTCAAATCATTAAGCTTCAAGAGAAGATCGCCACCTCATCGGTTTTCGAGGTAAAACACTAGTATACCATTAGTTTTCAAGATTAAAGTTTTAGTTTTTAAACTTGTGATGAAATATGTTTATTATCCAACTTCTAGCTCCTCATCACAAGAGTTCAAGAAAGCCTCCAAGCCCTCAAAAGAGCCACAAACTCCATCAACAACACTAACGTATACATTTTTCCACAAACTAGCAAGTTTTAAAAGTTTCAAGGATTTTATTGAAAAATGACTATGAAAAAAATAAAAATCTTAGCGTGATGATAAAAATAAAAACATGGTCTTGTTGCTTTGTTACTATTATTGTGACATGTGTGTTTTATGGGATTAAAATGGTTTAACTTATCATAAAATGAAAAGTTTTGATGAGAATATGATTTTCGTGAGTTTTTTGACTTTGTGGTATGAAATATGTGTCATGGCATGAAAAAATTTGGGTATGACATGTTTATTTGCTGTGAATATTCTATGTTGACAGCTTGGAATTTGGAGAAAGGATTTTTAAGGCTCAAATAATGATAGAATGAAGTTGAAGTTCATATCTATGGGAAAATAGCCTTTTGACCTCATACAAAATAAATATGAAAATGATATATTTAATGAGAATTCACTAAACTCATGAAGGACAGAATGTTTCTCTCAGCATAAGCTATCAAGTAATGTAACCTCTGGTCAAAACTTATTAAGTGGGAAAAATGATGTTTTTGCCCTTGGAGGGTAAAATGTTATTTTCATAAAGCTAGGAATGTCAGTTAAATTCTGAGACTTCACATTCGAGACTAAGGGACTAAAATATGCTATATGTTAAATTTTCATGAGAAATGGGCATAAAATGTCGCAAAATACCCTTTAGGGTCAAAATGTAAATATAAAAAGTTTAAGAGTAAAAAGTGAAATTTATGAAAATTATTATTTTTTAGTTTAGAATCTGTAAGAGGGGTCTTTAAGGGTTCCTCAAGTGAATCACGTTTTGGAGTGTTTAATGGGAACAAGTTAATCCATTTTAGGGGCTAAAATATTATATAAAAAAAAAAGGAGGTCAAATTGTAAAATTGGGAAACCTGACATGAAGGCAGTGTTTTTCCTAATTTAAAGACAGTGTGCTAAGCCAATTAAGTTGGGTAATTAATATGATTAAGCTTTGGTTTAATATTGGGTCATTAAAAGACAAGTAAGGGACTTAAATGTAAAGAAGTTTGGTAACTGTGGTTGAAAATATAAATAAGATATAATAGTTTGGACAGTTTTTAATGCTACTAACATGGTATTAAGGTCTTGAGAGGTGTCAAATTTAAATGGACCTTATTGGATTTGATGGTAGAATAGAAGACAAAATCTTAATTAATGGACTAATGTATTAAAAGTAAAATAATGGGCCAGTTAGGCCCAATTTAATTTCCATACAAACCAGAGAGGCCCAATGGGTAGGTAGTAACCTTGATTTCCATGGAACGAGTCCAATAAAAGACAAAATAGAATAGATATTAATGGATAAAATAAGTAATTATTTAATTAATTAATCATTTAATGATTTTATTATTTCAAGAAAATTCAAGAGAAATTAATTTAATATTATCTCTCAAGTAATTAATAATTAGTTAATTATCCACAAATTAACATTAAATTTTATTAATTAATTATTATTTCAATAATGAATAATTAATTAATTATGGATTGATAATTTTTATAAATTAAAATGTTAATTAATTAATTATTAATTAATAATGTTACTTGATTAATTATTAATCAAATTAATTAATAATTAATTTAATAAATAACGATTTAAATATGAGCAAGTTAAGATTTAATATCCTAACAATCATCAAGTAAGGAATGTAATAATTAAGTAATCAATTTATGAAAAAATTATTTTCCTTAAGGATTAAAATATGTAAATAAAAAAAAAAGATATAATTAATAATTAATCTTGAAAAGAAATAATTATTAACTAGAAGCAAGAAATTTTTTAAGACATTTTACTAAAAACAAAGAATAATTTTAAGAATCCACTTTAATCATTGGGTGTCAGTTTAAATTAAGATACCGAAAAGACAAAGAGGTTGAGCTGGACACGAATCACAAGAAACTTCAACTTCAACATTTTATCTAAGTACAAGCCCCACTTACAGTGTGGATTGTACATTATTATGTTTAATGTGTATTCTATACTTACGTGATTGTTATGCTATGTTAACATGATTTATGTTTATCTATACGATTTATAAGACATGTCACATTTCGTGTTCATTCTATGAATTAATGACTCGTGATTGAGTAATAAGTGAAAAATTAAGATGTGTCATACCAACATCTATTAGAAAAAGGTCTTCATGAACTATTTTAAGTATGACCTTGGGTGTTAGTGGTTAGGTCACTCCCCCGTCTTCCTTAAATACGGTCGCACCCATCCGGTACGTATATAAAGGCCCAGAAGTATGTTAAGAATAAGTATGTCAAGAATAATAAGTTAAGAATAAAATGGTAAACATAAATTGTCATACATCTTCATTCATGTATTGTGTGATTTATGTTTGTACTTATTGAGTTTAATCTCATATATTTTTATGTTCCTATTGTACGTAATCTGGCATTAGAACAAAAAGGAGATTTTCATAGCATTTAAAAAACACTATCATAAGTATTTCATAAACATTTTAGTAAAACGCTATTATTAAAATTTGGTCTCTATAATAGCACTTTTTTGGTGCTCTATTTGACCATTACGCAGCGTTTTTCTGATGCAATGTTTGCCTTCATGTAGCATTTTTCTGGTGCAATGTTTTTCTTTATGTAGCATTTTTCTGGTGCTATGTTTGGGCAGCAAGGCACAACTTTCGTAAACCTTAAAAATTGTATTTTGATATTTATCAAATGACATTAAAGCATTCCCCATCTCAATTATTAATCCCTACTTTTAAATAGACAATTAAATAATTTCAATAATTACTATATTGGTATAAGTATAAAATCATTCTTAAGAACATATTACATATATGGAGACACATAGCAATTCCAGGCACTTATAAAGTTTAAAATTCACAACATAGTGTATAATTCATCAAAAGAAAAGCAACAATGGTTTAGTTACAGAATATCCTAAATGAAGTAATTCAACTAAAACTGGGGAAAAACACTTCTTATTGAGTCTTCCAAGGAAATTGTGCAGTAAACCAAAAAGCCTCCAGACATGCTTGTCTTCTATCAACGGTTCACATCTTTCCCTAGTCTCCAAGTTGTATCTTCTATCAATTGTTTAAACATTCTCACCCCTTCCTACATAAGCATGGGACAAAAAGTTTATTTGCATATGTTAGTGATAATAATAAACGTTACGCGTAACTACCAAAGGTCCAAATTGCAAATCATATAATTTTTTGTTTTACTCACACTTTCTCAGCATTCTATACAATTAGAGAACTAATAACTTCTTCAATTTATCTGCAAAAAATGCATTAGGCTTTCTTGCAAACTAGGAGAGAGAGATGCAAATTTGAACTTTTGGATTCAAAACATACGCAAGTGTATGTATGTTTATTTACTTTTATAATTTATGTAGGCCAAAAGTCCAACCTTTATGCCAATCTCAAGGGAACCAATTTCATCATCCCAATGTATCAACCTTTCTACCAAGTTCATTACCCCATTCTCCTGCAAGAAAGGGTTAAATTATTTTGACCACACATGCATATTGTAAGAACAAAACCAACTGATGGATTCGCATACAATTGAATATATAAGTGAGCCTAGGACCTTAAGTAACATAAAGTTATGAAACAAAGCCAACCGTGACAATGATAACTAGAAGACAAGTGGTAAGTAGCTTCACAAAAGAACTAGAGATATTGGTTAACTTACTGAATCTGTGTGGAGAGTGGAGAGTATCCAAAATGTTGTTTGTCTCCTGGATGATTCAACAGAACATATCACTATTCTCACAAGAGAGGATATAAAAAACAGAAAATAGGACTAAATGAAGCTTCATAGAAACCTTGTTACCAAGTCAAATATTATATGTTTGTCTAGGATCTTGGCGAAGGAAGAGCTTCAAGATGAATTCACTACAAATACAAGATAAATTATACGTTAGTCTGGTCATAATCATCTAATTGTTTCGTAGTGAGTTTTTTTATCTTCCATGATCAGCTTTTCGTCCTTTAACAAAATCTTTGTCTTAATAGGGTAGCTCAGCTGCAATATGCTAAACAATGAAAATGATTGGTCTGCATCAAACATCAATATTCATTGTCCAAGTTCAGATTTTTCCCTGTTTATTAGACAAAAGATCCGATTTTTTATGTTCAAATTGCCAAAACTTCAAGAATCTACTAAAGATGGGTTTTTCTTGTCACATTTTTTCACTTTCTTGTTGTATCCAGAAGCTTGTATTTAATATTCACTTAATAAATTTTATGTTTATAGCGTTTAAGAAAAGATGAAGAAAATTAAGATCAACTTTGTTAAAAAGATTAAGTTTATTTCTTTGAATTTTTTGTGACTTTTTATTATTCAATAACAAACGAAAATTTTCATTTCACTTAATTATTTCTAGAAGAATATATCACTTCAGTAGTTCTCTTCTAGTTATGCAATGCAAATGAAACATGCAATGATGTACATACCAGTCTATATACTGAATATTAAACTCTCTTTTCATAACTCAATTGCCAAATGCCAATCACAAATAGTGTTAGAAAACTCAGATCAAAGTTTTCCTAATTTTTCTGTTTGTTATTGTTCTTTTACTTTGAAACGCCTCTATTTCCAATTAAATAATTGATGCATAAATGAAAGAACAAATAATTGAACAAAATAACCAAAAAAAAAGTATGCATTATAGTCTCGAATGACATTCAACAAAATCTCTGCGTAAAACTCAAATATTTCATGTTGGATTATGAATTGAAAAAAAAAAAGAAAAAAAGAAAAGGCAAACAGAAAACAAGATTTGTTCAAACAATTGTTCCAACTAGACAGAATTTTACTTACTTCCTCCGACAAATCATCCAAGGCAGCAACCAATTGATATGCGAGAGTTCCAGCCAGTGAAGGTGTCGTCACTTGACGAATTCCATCCCTTGAATGGTCGCACGATGATGTTCCGCCAAACAGTGCGACAAGGCGCCAGTCAGAGTTCAATTCGGCAAAGACAGGGTAATGGGCCATTTATGCGATGAAGTTCAAAACAACGAGGAGCACTCATGGATGAGCAGAAGAATCATTAAATACAACAGAGAGCATTTTTTGAGAAACGCTATTACTTGATGCTATAAAAAGGCTTTATTGTTGTAGTGTGACAATCATCTCAAATCTCAACACTCTCCTTCAAGTTGGTACACTTCAAATACTTCGAGATAACATCAATTTTTAGAAACTTCACATGCTATACTCAAATTCACACGAGCTTCACAACTCAAGCTTCAATTTTAGATGCTTCATATGCCAGGCTTAAATCCACACGAGCTTCACAGCATGGGTTGCAATATCAGAAACTTCACATATTAGGCTTAAATCCACATGAGCTTCATAACACAGGCTTCAATTAGATTCAATGAGATCAATAGGATTGAGAATCAATGGGATCAAAAGGAACATGGGAACAAGAGATAAGGAGGAATCAAGGAGTAAAAACAAAATTATAATTTTTTTTTCAAATTCAATCTTTTTTTTTTTTTTTTTTTCTTCTTCAAGGTCGTATGACACCAAAAAAAGCAAAACAAATGCTATGATTTTTTTTTTCCTGATTTTTTGCCAAATTTTTTTTCAACATGTTTTTTTTTCTCTCTTATCTTTTTTCTTCTTTTCCTTTTCATATTTTCTTTTCTTTTCTTTTTCTTTTTTACTTCTTTACAGGCTTACAATTGCACTAAGATAACTAATACATATTTAGAGGACTCCAAGGCTCCCATTGGTTTCAGATGATGGTGACATCAATTGTGGTTTGGCATCAAATTCGATTGGATGTGATAATGGCACCTCCTACATGATGGATATGGATTATTTACAAGAGCATTCATGGGATTTAACTATGTTGTCTCTGATACCATCTAAAAAAAATAAAAATGAATAATGAAGAGAATAAAAGATAAAGGATAAAACAATGAGACAAAAGATTAACGTAGTTTTATCCATGGACTAGGAATAGAGAGAAGATTCACTAGTGAGGATCACTATAAATGGGCTCTCATATAAATACAAGTTTACAAATACAAAAAATGGATAAGTTGTTGACAAATATCAAATCTTCTATAATCAAGAAATCCTATTTTCTAATACAAAAATTAATACAAATAAATCTAAATCTCTAAATCTCCTATATTATAATCAATTAATCTAAAAATTAGAAAGAATCGTAAAGAATAATTTTAATCAATATTTGACAATCATCTCAAATATCAGCAGTATTTCCAAAATTTTGTCATTAATTTTAACAAAAAAATCTTTATCGTTGACGAGCTTGGCTTCACCAAACAAAGCAGAGCTTTTCCAAAAAATCTTTATCGTCTACGGCCTATTCAATGAATCCATGGACTCGAGAGCCTGCCCATGTTCATCAACTGCTTGAAATTTCATTTATGTTGTCGTTTAAAAATGTTTGTTAATTTCTCGTTTACAAAAATGCCCCAACTTTTTTTTTCTTTTCATTATTTTCCGAGTGGATATAACCTTGGGACCTGAAAAAAAAAAAAAAAAAAAAAACACTTCGAAATCATATATTAGACCATGGACCACCTAATCGTTGAATGAATCAAAGTCATCGTACCTGACTTATTGTTATTTTGAGATCTCATTTATTCATGTGGACCTTTGTGTGAGTGGTGACTCTTCAAATACAGTGCAAAATGAAAGTGATAGAGAGAACAATATTCTAAGTCCTTGCCGTAAGAAGACCTCGGCAATGATATTCAAAGTCGTTAATGTATGAAGACCTAAAGAGCCCGTTTAGTAGAGTTTTTACATTTACTAATAAATGATAACATGAAGTTTATAATGTATTACTTTAACTTTATTACAAGTTTTAAAGTCTACATAATAACTTTTATTGAAAGTCATGTTTTTTGATTTTGACAGGAAGCTTTTTTTGGAGAATGGAAGACGTTCTCAAAAAGTATCCAAATACTTAAAAAAGATGCTTCTGGCTTAGTAACTTCTATGAACCAAACATGCCTAACTTCTATGATATTTTGTTCTACTCAAAAGACTTTGACTCCCCCCTTCCCCTCTCATGAAAAGAACAATTATATGTTGGCATCTTACACATTAATCATACTCCCATTGCAATAATTTTCTTTTCCATAGATATATCTATTTTTGAAATTAATTCTATATTTTTTTCCTGATTTCCTTGATAATATTATCTGTAGCCATCTACGATATGGCATGCACCAGCTAGAGGAGTCGCCAAAGACTTTGCTCCGAATATTATTGGAGAATTTTGTAGTAGGGTGCAAAAGAGTGTCCTACTTATAGGAGACAGAGGATATAATTTCTTCTTACCTTACCCCACCAATTTCTTCAAACATCGCTCATTTATTCAAATATGGGGAAAAATAAATTACAAAACGAAAACCACATAGCGATATTGACTTTTTTTCTTATACAAATGATGAGCAAGAGTAACTAATATCATAGTAATTTAAAACATCATAACTAGGGCTACATTTTAGAAGGTTCAAAAAAAAAAAAACCTCAAAATGACCAAAATAAATGGAGAAAGAAAGAGCAATGTAACATTTTTGAAAAAAATAATGATAAATTACAGCATACAGTTTTAAACATAACAATTAATAGCATAATAAAAAAACTCATCCTCCTCCTTTCTCTCTTTCTATCTCTCCTCTCTCATTCTGTCTATAAAACGAAACCATGTAGGTAAACTTATAATCAAACATTAATCGTAAATCTATTATTTTTTTTTAGAAAACTAGAGAAATTTTTTAAAAAAAAATCAGAAAATCAAAGGACTTATCATAAATAAGTTTTATAATCTATCATCTTTTAAAAAGCCTACTATAAACTTTAAAAGTACCAATAAAACATTCTATTTGTTACAATTTGACATGTTTAAATAGAAACCAAAGGAAAATTTTATACATAGAAAATTACTAAAAGTGTATGTGAGAAAGAAAATTGCGTTTAAATAAAAGCACAGTTGTGGGGGGAAAAAAAATTCAATAGGACAATTAAGAAAAAAGAAGATATAAAAGTCACATTCAATAAAATAATAATACGATAACGGATAACGGATCAGAGTATCCGTTGACGAGGGCCCCTTGGAACAAGAACACATATTGTTGCAAATGGGTTGGAGTCACGTGCGACAAACTTACGGGGCACGTGATCGGCCTTGACTTGAGTTGCAGCAGTCTTAAGGGCACTGTTCACCCCAACAGCAGCCTTTTCTCCCTCCGCCATCTCCAGAGTCTTTACCTTTCTTGGAATGTCGAACTCAGAATAGGAGCAGCTGCGTTCAAAGCACTCGCTATGAACTTAACCAACTTGAGAGAACTCAGCCTTTCCTATGGGAGTGACTTGTCGACGGTGCCTCTTGTCTCATTGATGAACTTGTCATCTTCATTAACATCTCTTGATCTCGAAAATTGTCAGTTGCATGGGGAGCTTCCGCAGAACATTTTCCAGTCGCACAAACTCCAGAGCCTTGATTTACGAGGTAACCATCTTAGTGGCCCGATTCCATGTTCCTCTTTAAACCTTGAATCACTCATTTACTTGGATCTTTCATCCAACAATTTCTTTGGTCAACTTACGGAAGTTTTCAGTAATTCCACCAAAAAGTTTTCTTCATATGACTCTTCCAAATATCCTCCTGGTAGCTTTCCTTCAAATCTAAACTCATTATATTTGTCTGGTAACTTACTGAACGGGACTATACCTTCATGGATATTTGAACTACCATATTTGGTCAGCTTAGATATCGGCCTTAACTCTCTTACTGGTGAGATTCGCAATTTCCTTAGTACTTCATTGCAAGACCTCTATTTGGGTAAAAATAAATTACATGGAGTCATTCCGAGATCAATATTTCAGCAGGTGAAACTCCAACATTTGGATCTTTCATCAAATAATTTTACTGTTAGTGTTGAGTTAGAATCACTTCCGTGGAATAACATGCATACTCTCGATCTTAGCTCCAACTTGTTTTCAGGGCCTCTTCCTTTTTCCTCCTCACCTCATTTAGTTTACTTTTCAGCCTCAAGAAATCAATTTTTTGGAGAAATCCCACTTTCTATTT
Organism: Ficus carica; assembly: GCA_009761775.1. NCBI lineage: Eukaryota > Viridiplantae > Streptophyta > Magnoliopsida > Rosales > Moraceae > Ficus > Ficus carica. Next base: position 256,808 of record VYVB01000427.1, read on the forward strand.
GCAATATGACATCCCTTTATTTCCTTGACTTGTCTAATAACAAGTTGAGTGGAAATATTCCCCTGTGCTTTAGAAATCTTTTAAGTAGTAGTCTCTCAGTGTTAGATTTGGGAAATAATAGGTTTCGTCGAATGATTCCTCTGTTTTTTCCGAATGGAAACTCCTTGACTGTTTTGAACCTCAAAGGAAATCAATTCGAAGGTTCACTACCCCAATCATTGCTCAATTGCGAGAACTTGGTAGTACTAGACATCGGCAACAACAAGATAAATGGATCTTTTCCCCAGTGGAAGGGAAACTCCTTGAGGACTTTGAACCTCAATGGAAATCAATTGGAAGGTTCACTGCCACAATCATTGCTCAAATGCGAGAACATGGAAGTACTAGACATTGGCGACAACAAGATAAATGGATCATTTCCCCAGTGGTTGGAATCACTTTCAAAGCTTCAAGTTCTTATCTTGAGATCAAATAGATTCTCTGGTCCCATTAACAATCCCAAGGTAAGATTTCCCTTCCAAAAGCTGAGAATCATGGACCTCTCCAACAATGAATTCACAGGTCATTTACCAACAAATTATTTTGAGAATTTTACGGCCATGATGGATGCACATATGGATGGCCTGGAATACGTGGGATCAGGGACTTACTGTCAAGACTCTGTGGTGCTAGTGATAAAAGGCTTTGAGCATCGGCTGGAAAAAATCCTTACCATCTTCACCACCATTGATTTCTCAAGGAATAATTTTGAAGGAGAGATTCCAATGTCACTTGGGAAGCTCAAATCTCTTAAAGGGCTCAAGTTTTCTCACAACAAGCTAGTTGGCCTTATTCCACAGTCATTGCAGAATTTGACTAACTTGGAAGGGTTAGACCTCTCTTCAAATGGGCTTTCCGGAGGGATTCCAAGCAAACTAGCAGATTTGGTACAGCTCGAGTTCCTAAACCTTTCATGGAACAAATTGGCGGGGCCCATACCTCGTGGCAATCAGTTTGAAACGTTCGGAAACGAGTCATACATCGGAAATGTGGGATTATGGGGATTTCCTTTGTCCAAAACATGCAGCATTGAAGGGGCTCAACAACCATCTCCATTGAACTCAAAGCATGAAGATGACACATTTGATTGGAAGATTGTGTTGATGGGATTTGGATGTGGAATTGTAATCGGCATATCCACGGGATACATGGTGCTTCCAGATAAGGCGATTGATCGGCTTGCAGAGCTTGTTCGAGAACTGCAGGGGAGGAAAAAAAGATCGTCAAAGAGAAATGCTCGTCAGGTTCATAGATTTGGAAGGAGAAACTAGCTCCTTGTAATTGGTCTTGTGCAGAGATTCAAGGTATCATTTTTCTTTCTTGAAATAAATCATGTTTTCTAGTTTTTTTCCGCCAATATTAATTACTTCTCGTTGATATCTTTGTAGTTAAACCTATGGTTGTTTATTATTCTTCTTTTGTGCTTCTTGCTGTTGTACAGGAAAGTGCATGAGAAGTACTTTTGATGATCAAGAACAACAATTGCTCTAACCCTGAATCGAGAGGCGTGGCTCTTAAAATATGTAAGAAAGATGAACCTAGAAAGCCCTCTCCCTCTTTCTTCTTCTTTTTTCCTTAAATTAAACGTTTTATTCATATATATTGGCTGTTGTAATTATTTATTACCTTTTGCACTGTTGCCAAAAGACATGATTCATGACTACGTCATAACACTGATTTCCAAGTTAAATATCTATATTCAAAAACTTTAAAAATTAAAAATAAAAAAAATAAAAAAAGAAAGGGGTGCAAAGATCGTACTGATTTTTTTTTTTTTTTTTTTTTGGTAGAAAAAGATCGTACTAGTATTCGTTAGGACAATATGTTATTATATGTATGCATTTATATTTAATTAAAAAGCTTACTATAGAAGAAAAAAAATTAAATTACTTTAGTTTAGATAACCATTTTAATTCATTACAGACCAAATATTTAAGGACCTCTAATTTAATGAAGGGACTATTTTACTTATAGGATTCTTTTTCACTCATTAGTTAAAATAACTTCATTTTTCAGGATTCGGTTTCTATGTTCTTCACACTCATGACGACCTATGAAAAAAGAAAAAAAAAAAAAAGAACAAAATTAAACAAAATTGTAGTTTGTGGCCTCCTGGACTCTGTGGGCTGTGGCTACTATAAATTTTCTAATAAATAATATTATGCTCTTAAGACGATGCCCGTGTCAGAGGGAGTTGTAATAGAGAGAGGGGGAGGAGTCATATGGATAGTTTCGATATTTTCATGTATAATTAATATAAGTATGTCATGTAAATATATATATATATATATATATATAAGTATGTTGTTTATTATTGGTACTTAAAAATTATGTTAAAATTTTAAATATGGCTCTTTTTCTCTCTTATTTTAAGTCCTTAAAAATAAAAATAAAAAATAGTAATATTTTAGGGAGAGTCTATATTAAAGTTTTTTTTGGATACCCTACCGGTGTTTATCATTTTTAAACCATTTAGATTTAATCAAATAGTTAAGGAAAAAAACTCACCCTCTAAACTCCAATCACCGGATACCGCCCCACTTACCCACCCACCTCCCCCAGCACGCCGACCGTTGCGCAACTTGCGCCATCGCTGGCAACCACCTACGCATTTTCCTACCGACGCAATCGTAGCCTCTCTCTCTCTCTCGTTTTCACCGGAGCAGTCACATCCCAAGCTGAGATCGACAGTGCAAGGGTCTGGTTGGATCTGGGCGGCGAAAAAAATGATGAGATCTGATTCGATTGATTCCGACCATCGAGGGACTACTGAGCACAGTCGACGTATTGCTCAGTGCAAGGGTTTCTGTTAGATCTAGTGGCGGAAAAAATAGCAAGAACTGCTTTGGTTGATTCCGACCGTCGAGGGACCGCTAAGCGAAGTCGAAGTAATGCTCAATGTAAGGATTCCGGTTGAATCTGGTGGCTGAAAAAATGGCGAGATCTGGTTCGGTTGGATCTGGTATGGTTGATCGGCTCTTCTGCTGTCGAGAGCTTGTTGAGCGCGGTCGGAGGATCGGTGGTAGCGGTGGCGATGGCGGTGCTGGTGTGGCTGCATTTGCTGAGTTTCCAAACGGTAGTGGCCAGTCTTTTTGGCTGCAGCTCCAATGTTTGTGTGTGTGTGTTTTTTTTTTTTTTTTTTTTATAAAATTTGGACAAATGTTTTAGAAAGGGGATGATTGTATGTTCTCAAATTCATATTAAGATTTGATACACCTTCTCATGGCCATCCATTTCATTTCATGATCATTCTTAACCCTTAAATTAGACACTATCAGTAGTGCCCCTAAAAAGAGTTATACCACAACCATTCCTAATATTTTAAGCAGTCAAATCTTGAGCAGATTCTGATCAATTTTCATAATTTTTAAATTTGAACCATAATATAGCAATATCCGTAAAGCCTATAACGTACTAAGCACAGAATCCTCCAAACATCATTGGTTTGGCTTTCTTTCCTTTTTTTTTTTTTTTTTTTTTTGGTTTAATTAAAAACAAAAAACAAAAACAAAACAAAACAAACAGTTGGGTGTCCTCTACGTGGATAAGTCTAGTATATCTGTGCGTGTGCATGCGTGCGTGTGCATGGCATGAAATGCCATACACAGACACCCCACAAGCCAAACCCATTGGGCCAAGCTGTCGGCTTTCAGCTCACGGTCTGGGGAAGCCTAACAGGCTAGCCGTGTGGCGTCAGCCCAAAAAAAGAGAGAGAAAAAATATAAATAAATAATAAATAAATATATAATAAATAAAAAAGAAAAATAAAGTAAATATATTACTTGATGGAAAGTCTTTTGACGTGGAGATTACCAAGAAAAGTAAACACTCCAAATAAATAAAAACAAAACTTTAACAACTCATTTACACTCGCCTATTCTATCATTTTATTATAATTGACATCATTTTATTTTTATACATATTCTTTTACTTTTCATTTTTTTGTATTTTGATTTTATGATGAGTATATTTTGTTGATAACTGTAAATTACTTTTAATAAACAAAATTAGTTATTAACATCAAAGAAATTATAATAAACATAAAATATTTACTATTAAGATGATAATTCATACTAAATAATAAATACAACATAAAATATTATTGATGAATAATTCATACTTTTCATAAAAAAAAAATCAATGAATTCTTTATGAAAAAAAAAACATATTTGTTTATGCAATCCACTATAAATCAAATGGTTATCATTAATGTCTTAACCAAACAAATTGAAGAATAACATAATAAATGGAATTCATGAAAAAATACTATTATTATATAAATTAGTAGAAATGACATGCATATCTTTTATGATAAAGACAGATTAATAATACGAAATATTTTTTTGAGATTTTTTTTTAGCCTTTTCTCATTAATGTGTAATCTGATTTTGAGAAAATATTATATTTTTTTGTTCATTATGAATATTTACACATTCTTTATAATAAATCAAAAAAATTCAAAATTTTCTTTTCTATCAATTCTTTTTGCAATTTCATTAAATCAACTTTAGTCTTATTTGATAAACATCTTAGATTCTTTTTTTTTTTAGTTTCCTTTTTTATAATTTCTTTATTCATTTAATTCTCCATTCTTTATGAATAATAAAATTATCTTTATAATTACTCTTTTAAAGGTTCATGTAAATAAAAAAAATGGACATATTTCAAATAAATGTTTCTAATTTGGAAATAAATGTAAATAACCTAATAATAAATGAAATATAATCATGTGTGTATATATATATATATATATATGTATATACACATGTGTGTGTATGGCTTGAAATACCATAGACGGAAACACCACAAGCCAGGCCCATTGGACCTGTTGTGGGTTTAAAGCCCACGGCCGGGGAAAGCCGAACAGGCTATCCGAGTGGCATCAGCCCAAACAGAGAGAGAGAAAAATAAATAAAAATAAAAATAAATATATTACTTGATGGAGAATCTTTTGATGTGGAGATGACTAAGAAAAGTAAACACTCCAAATGAATAAAAACAAAACTTTAACCACTCATTTACACTACTCATCTTGAACAAATAAACCATCACCTGAATTGTAATAATGGAGCCTAAAAATATATATATATAAAAAAAAAAACTCTTCATATTATACCACTAGCTTCAGCTGATAATAATAACCCCAAAACTTATTATTTTTTAAATTTTAAACCCTATTTTAAGTGCCTATAAAAGGGGTGTGGTAGTATGAATATCACTTTTGTTTCTTCACTCTCTTTTCATTAAAAGAAAGCTTTTTCTCTTCCCAAACACATTGAATCCGAATTTTAACAAGCAAAATTACCAATAAATCTCTTCCATAACCTTTCTTCTCAACTTTCAAACCATTAAGCTTCAAGAGAAGATTGCCACCTCATCGGTTTTCAAGGTAAAACACTAGTATACCACTAGCTTTCAAGATTAAAGTTTTAGTTTTTAAACTTCTGATGAAATATGTTTATTTTCCAACTTCTAGTTCCTCATCACAAGAGTTCCTCCAGAAAGCCTCCAAGCCCTCAAAAGAGCCACAAACTCCATCAACAACACTAAGGTATACATTTTTTTTTTTTTTTTTTTTTACAAACTACGAAGTTTTAAAAGTTTGATGGTTTTCTTGAAAAGTGACCTTGAAGAAAATAAAAATTTTGGCATGATGATAAAATAAAAACATGGTCTTGTTGCTTTGTTATGACATGTGTGTTTCATGGGATTAAAATGGTTTAGCTGTCACAAAATGAAAAGTTTTGATGAGAATATAATTTTCGTGAGTTTCTTGACTATGTGGTATGAAATATGGGTTATGGCATAAAAATATTTGGGTATATGACATGTTTATTTGCTGTAAATATTCTATGTTGACAGCTTGGAATCTGAAGAAAGGATTTTTATGGCTCAAATAACGATAGAATGAAGTTGAAGTTCATATCTATAGGAAAAATAGCATTTTGGCATAATACAAAATAAATATGCAAATGATATTTTTAGTGAGAATTTCACTAAACTCATGAAGGGAAGAATGTTTCTCTCAGCATAAGCTATCAAGTAATGTAACCTCTGGTCAGAAATTGTTAAGTGGGGAAAAATGATGTTTTTGCCCTCAGAGGGTAAAATGGTATTTTCAAAAGGCTAGGAATTTCGGTTGAATCCGAGACTTCACAGTCGAGACTAAGGGACTAAAATATGCTATATGTTAAATTTTCATGAGAAATGGGCATAAAATGTCGCAAAATACCCTTTAGGGGTCAAAATGTAAATATAAAAATTTTAAGGCTAAAAAGTGAAATTTGTGGAAATTATTATATTTTAGTTTAGAATCTGTAAAGGGATCTTTAAGGGTTCCTCAAGTGAATAACGTTTTCGAGTGCTTAATGGGAACAAGTTAATCCATTTTAGGGGCTAAAATATTAAAATAATTAAAAAGGGGTCAAATTGTATAACTGGAAAACCTGACATGAAGGCAGTGTTTTTCCTTATTTAAAGACAGTGTGCCAAGCCAATTAAGTTGGGTAATTAATATGGTTAAGTTTTGGTTTATTATTGGGCCATTAAAAGACAAATAAGGGACTTAAATGTAAATAATTTTGGTAAGTGTGGTTGAAAATATAAATAAGGTATAATAGTTTGGACAGTTTTTAATGCTGCTAACATGGTATTAGGGCCTTGAAAGGTGTCAAATTAAAATGGGCCTTATTGGATCTAACAGTAAAATGGAAGACAAAATCTTAATTTATGGACTAATGTATTAAAAGTAGAATAATGGGATAGTTAGGCCCAATTTAATTTTCATAAAAACTAGAGAGGCCCAATAGGTGGATAGTAATCTTAGTTACCCAGTCACCTAATAGGTCCAATCGAAAGACAAAATATAATAGATATTAATGGATAAAATAAGTAATGATTTAATCACTTAATCATTATAATAATAATTAATCATTTAATGATAATTAATTATTTCAAGAAAATTTAAGAGAAGTTAATTTAATATTATCTCTCGACTAATTAATAATTAGTTAATTATCCACAAATTAACATTAAATTATTTTGATTAATTATTATTTCACTAATTAATAATTAATTAATTATGGATTGATAATTTTTATAATTATAAATGTTATTAAATTAATTATTAATTAATAATTAATTTAGTAAATAACTATTTAAATATGAGCAAGTTAAGGTTTAATATCCTAACAATCATCAAGTAAGGAATGTAATAAATAAGTAACCAATTTAAGAAAAAAATTATTTTCCTTAAAAATTAAAATATGTAAATAAAAAAGATATAATTAATAATTAATCTTAAAAAGAATTAATTAGTAACTAAAAGCACGAAGTCTAATAAGACACTTGTTAAGAACAAAGAATAATTTTAAGAATCCACTCTAACCGTTGGGTGTCAGTTTAAATTAGGACACCGAAAAAACAAAGAGGTTGAGCCGGACATGAATCCCGAGAAACTTCAACTTCAAGATTTTCTGTAAGTACAGTCCCCACCTACAGTGTGGATTATACGTTGTTATGTTTGATGTGTATTTTGTACTTACGTGACTGTTATGCTATGTTGCCATGATTTATGTTTAGCTATACGATTTATGAGACATGTCATATTTCGTGTTCATTCTATGAATTAAGGACTCATGATTGAGTAACAAATGAAAGATTACGATGCCTGTGTCATACCAACCTCTATCAGAGAGAGGTCTTCATGAACGATTTTAAGTATGACCTTGGGTGTTGGCGGTTGGGTCGCTCCCCGTCTTCCTTAAATAAGGTCACACTTACCTGGTACGTACATAAGGGCCCATAAGTATGTTAAGAATAAGTATGTCAGGAATATTAAGTTAAAAAATAAAAGGATAAACATAAATTATCATACATCTTTATTCATGCTTGTGTGATTTATGTCTATACTTTCTGAGTTTAATATCACACATTTTTATGTTCTCATTATACGTAATCCGAGCAAACACCCTATGACCTGAAAATGTCATTGGACTAGCAATGCGGATGGAGTGATACATGAAAGTGTAATTGCGGAATGGATACCACCCACAAAAGATTTCACAAAACGCTAACAGTCATTTGAAAGTTATTTTGAAGTTTAGTTCTTAAATTATGATTTGAACCCCTAGACTAAACTAAGTATTTTGATGCAAAATACTAAAGACTTTGCTGCAAAATCACTAAAGTCATATAAGTTAGCCAAAAATCAGGGGGGGACCCCTTCATCCTATAATTTTGTATTTAAGTACTTATGATTATGAAAAAAAAAATAATAATAATCATTAAAAACTGTACATATATATCGTGACAAGTATATGTACTTTCATAATAGATCATTAAAGCATTGATAGTTCTAATTTGTGGTGTGTTTTGCTAGTTCTATACATTATATCTGCAACTGCTGTTCTGCTTTACTTGAATTGAAGTGAGACTCTTACACCAATTTCTCAATTGATAGTCCAATAGATTAAAGGAAAATATATATATATATATATATGTTTAAACTAACATAACAAATAGTTTGTTTGTGTTTCACATTGACACAAACCCAAAAGAGACAAAGAAATGAAAGAAAAAATTCTAATAATTCGAAAAATCATGGCCTCCAAAGATAATTACGGTCCGTTTGAGGGAATCAAAACCTCCCACACAAACTCAACGTTTGAGAAAAAAATATTCAGCACTCCTTTCTCATTAATTCATGAAATTTAAATACAAAAAGATTACACTTGATCCCACTTCACCACGAACGCACACTACACTAACTAAAACACGTACATAATGCATATCCTACAAAATAGGAACAAGTTACAACTAACACATACTAAGAATCTTATTTAAAATAAAACAAATAAAAACAATAACCTAACTTCTAGGTTCCTAACATATATGATATTCATGGTTTCTCATTTAATTACACTACAAAAATCCCTTCGTAACGAGTAGATTCATTAATAACGAGAATGTTGAAATTTATTTTATTTTTCTTCTTCTTATATTATTATTATTATTATTATTATTACTACTGTCAAGCGGTCCAATGAGATAATATTCTCTAATATTGATTTTCTCTAAATGCTGAAAATCATGGATCACCTAACTTTCAACATTTGGAAAAAAGTGAATCATTTTGTCTATTTTAGAATAAAATATGTGTGGAATTATTCCAAATACAAATGACATTAACTAGTGAGCAATGACGAAGAGAGGAAAAAAAAGAAAGGAGAGAGACAGAGAGAGAAACTTCAACAGAAAAAGAAAGGAAAAAAAAATTGAGAATGAGAGGGGAAGCGGCGGCAGAGAGAGAAGAAGAGGAAGATGAAGAGTTAGGGTTTGAGGGACAAAAGAGTCAAGGCACTGTACACAAAAAATTATACATAACAGAGTCAACGGTAAAATAGTAATTTTACCCTGCGTGAACAGTGCAGGACATCCCTTTAGTATATTATACAATATGTGTGGAATTATTCCAAATACAAATGACATTAACTAGTGAGCAATGATGAATATTATTTGATTCTTTTCTCGCTTCTCGGTATTATTTAGTAAATTATGAACCACTTGATTAGTGATACTTAGAAAATATAAGCCGAATTGCATTGAAATTTGGAAGTGGGTATGGCCTGATGAAAAAGAAAATGTCCAGCCCAAAAAATAAGTTAGATTTCCCTATATTTTGTCTCGCTAGAATGACGTTTGACTTGTATTTTATTTCACTTTCTTAAAAAATTTGTCCACATAATGTCTGACAGGGAACAATCATAAAGATTATAACTTTGGAAATTTGTTACATGATGGCTGGTATAAGATTCTGCCTAAATAAATATCCAGAATATTATAGTTTTTTTTTTTTCTGGAATTTCTAGTGTTAAAAAAAAATAGTAGTAATGCTGAATTAGCAAAATAAATCAAAATCGTAATTGGAAAAGTATTGCAATGAAATACTTTTATTTGTCCTGCTTGAAAGAAAACGTTTAAGTTTCAACCGCTTTGGAATATTTGTTCCATATAATTTGGATTGGTCATTTAAATATGTATTTGACAATAAAATATTTTAGATGTAATTCTACTGGTATGAAATAATTTATTTAACAATTTAAAAAGAAAATAAAATGTTATCCGTCACTCTTAAATTTAACTCCATTTGAGTACATGCAACAATGATATTATTATTAAAAAAATCTATATAATTACAAATCTTATAGTATATCTTGTATTGTAAAATATTTTCACCGAGTTAAAGGAGGACTAATCACAAGAGAATGAGTAGAGTTCAAAAAACTTGTAAAACTAGATAGTGATAAAATTGACTTTGATCTATTTTTTATATTAAAAAACTCAAAATTTATGGTGGAAATTTTATACATGATTGACAGCATAGATTAGTGTGGAAAGATCTTCGTTTATGCATGTCACAAGATGGCACATACAATCATCAATTATGAAACGCATTATTATACATTGTTTTGTAATCATGAATTTAGCAAATTAGGGGCGTCATATATGATCTGTTTTACCAATTATATTTCTCCATAAATCTTTTTTTTTATTTTAATATTTGTGTATTTTCTGATTTTCAGAATATTGCATCTTCCTCTCTCCTAGGAGGTCTTTCATATTCATAATTCTAATGCGCTTGTAAAAATTGAGGTCAACTTTTTTACTTCCTTGCCACATGTTGATATATAGAGAGCTAACATAAAGCTAATAGAGAAGACAAGGCAAAGAAAAATCAAACGTCCAACCCTAAATTTAAGTTACGCTGATTTTCCACATGACAATATTGAAAGACTTTTTGCCAATGAAAATCCGCTGAAGAAAGCGTTGATCATTACATGTCTTGCCGTAAGAAGACCTTTGATATTGTCATGTCCCGATTCAGACAAAATTGATGGTCTCTAAATTTATGTCTTTCATAATACCGTCTCCAATAAATAAAGGTACGAGTTCCAAATCCCACTAAGTATTCAATAGTTTTTAGGGAAAATAATCAAAACACCCTCTATGTTTAGTCTAAATACAATTTTCTCATCTTATTATTATTTAAATACCCAAAACAACCCTTAAAATTAGTCACAAAATAACTAGAAACAATAAAACTTTTAAGATCTCAAACTTAGCTTACCCAATTTATTTTAATGTGATAACTAAGACATTTTTTTTAATTTAAGAAAATGACCCGTAGTTAATGATTGTCTGTTAAAAATATATTAATATTAATTAATAAATAATTGACTATAATCAATGGTCAATGTAATAGTTATCAGTCTTTACAAGAAAAAGGATAATCTGTGCAGTCCCACATCAATCTTCCACATAGGGCTTTACAAGTCAAAATAATAATGGAATGTTTGATTTAAACTAAACTAGATTAATTTTCTGCTAATCAATTTTTTTGCTTTCTCCAATTTATGGTGTGTTTTGCTAGCACTGTACATTATTTCCATAACTGCTGCTCTGCTTTTTTTGAATTGAAGTGAGACTCTTACACCGATTTCTCTTTTTATATGTCGTTTTCCGTTCATTGCTGTTTTTGTTTGCAATTTTTGTTGTCGTTTTATGCTGTCTTTAATTTTTAGGTAGTATGATGCATTTTTTGTCGTTTTCATGTTAAGAGCTTTTTTTTTTTCTTTTTTTCTTTCTTAACTTGCATTCTGAGGTATATTTTTTGCTGTTATCTGTGGGCTTATTTTCATATTCTCATGCCCTCGTTTTAAGTATTATTAGAGTGTCATTTGTGATATTGATTGTTGTTCGGTAAAATTGTTGTCATGCTAGTGTTTCGGCATCTAACATATGTAGTACTACGTTTCCTTGAAGAATTAACATGCAATTCTAAGCAATCAAAAGTTCAGTCTCGCTATATATGATGTTCATTTTTGAAGTTTAAACATGTTTTACTCTATTGATTTTATCCAATCGGAGAGATGGAAATTTCTTGCTGTCCCGTTTAGGACTAGTTCTCAATGGATAGTCCAAAATACTATTATTATTATTATTATTATTATATATCGATGTCTAAACTAATATAACATTATTCGTTTGTGTTTCACCTGATTATTCATGATTTGTCATTTAATTATACTATAAAAATCCCTTTGTAACTAGTAGATTCATTAATAACGAGAATGCTGCAATTTTTTTTTCTTCTTTTTATATCATTATTATTTTTTATTCTTGACAAGCTGTCCAATAAGATAATATATTCTAATATTGATTTTCTTTAAATGCCAAAAATCATGGATCGCCTAAATTTGACATTTGGAAAAAAAGTGAAGCATTTTGTCTATTTGAATTTTGGTCATTTCAAAATCTACTTTTAGAACAAAATATGTGTGGAATTCCAAATACAAATGACATTGACTAATGAGCAATGACGAAGTTTATTTCATTCTTTTCTCGCTTTTTTGTATTACTCAGAAAATCATGAACCACTTGATTACTGACACTTGAAAAATATAAGCCAAATTGCATTGGAATTTGGAAGTGGGCAAAGGTTTGATTGAAAAGAAAATGTCCAGTCCAAAAGATAAGTTAGATATCCCAGTTTTGTCTCACTAGAAAAGACTTTGAACTTGTATTCCATTTCACTTTCTTCAAAAAATTTGTCCATATAATTACTGACAAGTAACAATCATCAAGATGATAAGTTTGGAAATTTTGTACATGATGGCTAGCTAGCTGGTATTAGATTCTGCTGAAATTAATATCAGAAATGTTATATATATATATATATATATATATATTATTTTTCCTGGAACTTCTAGTGTTTAAAATAATAGCTGCAATGCTCAAATTAGAAAAATAAATCAAAATTGTAATTGGAAACGTATTCCAATGAAATAGTTTTTTTTTTTTTTTTTTTTTTTTTTTTTTTTTTTTTTTTCCTGCTTGAAAGAAACGTTTGTTTTCAACCGTTTTGGAATACTTGTTCCCTTTAAAATATGTAGTTTATAATCAAATATTTCGAATGTAATTCTGATAATCTGAAATGTTTCATTTAAAAAATGAAATGTTACCCGCTATTTTTAAATTTAACTCCATTTGAGTATATATGCAACAATGATATTTTTATAAAAAAAATCTTTGCAATTGCAGATCTTATGGTATCTGCTGCATTGTAAAATATTTTCACCGAGTTAAAAAAGGACTAATCAGCAAGATCTTATGGAAACAAGAGAATTAGTAGAGTTTCAAAAAATTGTTAAATTAAATAGTAATATAGTTGTTTTGATTTACCCTGAGATATTAAATTTTAAATAGGAGTACTTAAAAATCAAAATTTAAGGTGAGATTAATTGGCCCGCTTTTTAAAACAATTATATAACGAGGATGTTGCAAATTTTTTTAATTTTTCTTCTTATTATTCTTTTCATTATTATTCTAGTCAAACGGGTCCAATGAGTTAACACATTCTAATATTGACTTATTCCACCAGGTTAAATCATGGACCACCAGGTTATATGTCTACGTTAATTTTGGTCATTTCATGTCTTACTTTTACAATAAATAAATAAATAAAAGACATTAGTTGTAGAATTCCAAATACAGGACATAACAATAACATTCACTAGTGAGCGTTGAGTAAGAATATTTCTTTCTTTCTTTCTTTTGTGTAGCTCATGGACCACTTGAAAATTGACACTTGGAAAATATAAGCCAACTTGCATTGGAAATAGACAAGTTCCGACGAAGAAGAAAATGTCCAGCCCAATAAATAAGTTAAACAAGTAATGGAATTCATTCCCGTTATCTCACAAATGATCTGTATGACTTATTTGGTGGGATCCACATAAGACTATTTGTATGTAAGTATCTAAATACAAACCTTTTTAATATTGATCCCTAATAGAATTCTTGTTAAATATAGAAGATATATATTTTGTCTCAATAGAAAGACTTTGACTTGGTATTCCTTTTCACTTCCTTTTTTCATGTAAATTTGTCCATAAGTATGTAAAATGTCTGACAAGTAACAATCATCAAGATAACTTTTTGCAATTTTGTAAATATTAGTGTGGAAAGGTCTAAGTTTTTGCATTTCACAATATGGCACATCCAATCAACAATTAACTATAAAACGTATGATAGTAATTTGTTTTGTAATTATGAATTAACTAAATTAGGGGCGTCTTATATGAAATGTTTTAGCAATGCATATTTTTCATATATCTTTTTTCTTTTTTGGGTGTATTTATGTATTTTCTGATTTTCAGAGCATTGCATCTTCCTCTCTCTTAGGAGGTCTTTCGTAGCAATCCTAAGGCTATTGAAAACTTTTGAATATGCATTACTCATTGTCGCAAGATTGTAATTTGTTTTTTCACCTGTTAACATCAAAAATAAATATCAGGAATATTAGTTTTGTTGTAATACAGATACAATTAATATCACAAAAGATAAATTAATTATAAAATAAAAAAAGAGAAAAAAAGAAAATGAGAGAATTTTCTTATTATTCATTATCTCATTATTGTTGTGTACATACAGGTTTACAATAATGGAATTCAGAACGGGATTACTAAACAATCAATTGATTATTAAATATGATTTAACTAAAACAAACTAACTAAAAATTTGAAATAAAAATTTACATTATTTGTTTCAATTATTTTTAGAATATTTTGTTTTATTTAATTATTTAGTTTTAATATTATTTGAGATACTAAATTTTGAATATGATTACTTAAAAATCAAAATTTAGAGTGAAATTTTTTGTTCTTTTTTAAAACAACTATAAAAATGTAATAATTAAAAAAATTTCAGCAAAAATACACCTCTAAACTAACATTATCCGTTTGTGCTTCACATGATTATTCGCGATTATGTAACGAGAAGATTCAGCTCCATGATCAACACAGAAGTTCTCATCGTTTGTTTTTTCAAATTCGAGTTACAAGGATCTAAGATGAATTAGTCGTTGATGCTGTTTTTTTTTTTTTTTTTTTTTTCATTCTCAATCTCTTCATTTATCATCTCTCTTGTTCTGTCTTTTTCATGAAGTCGCGTTAAGCACGATATGATTATAATGAAAAAGTAACTTCCTTGACAAAGGAACACTGCCCAATTTTCCTCTATGCATTTAATGAAAGTCTCGAGTGACAATATTCATGAGTTGAACCTGCAAATGATGAATAAATTGAGTAGTTTTTCAATTAAAGAACATTAAACAGCCATATCAAGTCATTTTGTAATTTGTTTGCCCTGCCTCCGTTCTTCTAGCTAGGGAAGGGATTCAAAAAGATGAGAAACTAACATGGTCAGTCAATTTTAAAATAAATTTTAGAAATTATTAACTTTCTATACTTGTGTTAAAAATATATTGTTACAGAAGTACCACGAGCTCAAGAGACCAATAAATATAGCCTCTTCTAATGGAGCTGAATATTTCACATCGATCGATTAAATCATCTGAACCACCTAGATCAATACCTATAAGGAGAGAAGACCTCTATACTAGCCAGAGAAGATAAGGTGAAACAAAATATTGACAAGCTCCGAAATTACGACTCTCTCCCTATTTTGATTTATTTGAAATATAAAATTTTGAATATGATTATTTAGAAAAAAAAAATTTAACAATTATATAATTGTTATAAGTAAAAGAATTCAGAGGAAAATTATGCCTCTAAACTAACAGAAAGTTGGTCAAGAAAACAGAGGACCTACAAATATAACCTCTTCTAATTGATCACCTTGATCAGAACCTGTAAGGAGAGGACTTTATTGTAATGCCGTGAGAAGACCTCTCTCTCTCTCTCTATTTTGATTTATTTGAGATGTTAAATTTTAAATATGATAATTTGAAAACCAAAATCGAGTGAAATTTGGCATTTTTTAAAACAACTATATAATGTAATGATTAAAAGAATTTAGGCGAAAAATGCACACCTCTAAACTGACATTATTCGTTTGTGCTTCATTTGATAATTTGTGGTTTTTCATTTAATTACACTACAAAAATCTCTTATATGTATCGAGAAGATTCATAAATAATGAGGATGATGCAAAATTCTAATTTCTTTTCTTATTATTATTATTCTTGTCAAATAGGTCCAACAAAACTAATATATTCTAATATTGACTTATTCCAAATGGGGTTAAATCATGGACCACCTGATTTTCGACATTTGGAAAAAAGTGAAGCATCTCTGTCAACTTCAATTTTGGTCATTTCATGTCTACTTTAACAACAAAAAATGACATTAGTTGTAGAATTCCACATACAAGACATAAAAATAACATTCACTTGTGAGCGATGGGAAAGATTTCTTTCTTTCTTTTCGGTGGCTCATGGACTACTTGAAAACTAACATTTGGAAAATGTAAGCCCACTTGCATTGGAAATGGGCAAGTTCAGACGAATAAGAAAATGTCCAATCCAATGAATAAGTTACACAAATAATGTGATTCATTCCTGTGACATCACAAATGATATGTCCTATCTACTTAGTGGGACCTACATGAGACTATCTGTTCGCATAACTAAGATATAATCCTTTTTAATTTAACATTGGTCCCTTAAAGAATTCATGTTAAATACATAATATACATATTTTGTATCAGTAAGAAGACTTTAACTTGATATTTCTTCTAACTTTTTTTTTTCTTCTGTAAATATATATAAATATATAAATGTCTGAGAAGTTATAATCATCGAGATTACTTTGGAAATTTTGTACATGATGGCTGGAATAAATTAGTGGAAAGGTCTAAGTTTATGCATGTCACAAGATGGCTCATCCAATCACCAATTCGTTTTCCAATTATGAATTTCACAATCAGGGGCTCCTATAGGATATGT
Organism: Ficus carica; assembly: GCA_009761775.1. Lineage (NCBI taxonomy): Eukaryota > Viridiplantae > Streptophyta > Magnoliopsida > Rosales > Moraceae > Ficus > Ficus carica. The sequence goes on from VYVB01000427.1 coordinate 273,654, forward strand.
TTTTAGCAATGCATATTTCTCCAAATATCTTTCTTTTTAATATATATGTCATTATGTACTTTCAGATTTTCAGAGCATTGCATCTTCCTCTCCCCTAGGAGGTCTTTTATAGCCATAACCCTAAGGTGACTGAAAAATTTTTGAATATGCATTGCTCATATAATCCTAAGGGAAATAGGAAATGATTCTCATTGGAATCCAAGAGACACATTTTCTTCTCACTATTTTTTAAAATTCAAGTGCCACATTTAGATTGTAGTATCCAAACAAAACAACCAAAGTCTAAAGTTACAAAAGAGAATTTCAATTAATTAATAACTTTTACTAAATAAATTTTGTTTTCAATCGGTCCTGACTTGGGTCCAACGTAGTAATGTAACAATAGAATTATAGTATAAAAATATCTTAAAAACCCACTGAACGTATAAATTTATGAAATTCCTAATATATTAGAACTCTGTTGTACATATGATTAAATTTAGGGGTCTTTGTAAAATGTTTGTCTATTGGTTTTTATTGTTGGTTTCCTTTCACCTTTGAGATGAGAAGCCAATGTTTGTATGACTGTTGTGCTTTGTTTTTTGTTTTTTTGTTTTTTAATTTTATTTTATAAAATTATATGATTAAGCATGGCTTTTAGTTACCTATTGTAGTTTGTGATACTGTTTTGTAAATATATGTAGATTCATATTTATGCTTAGTTAAACAAATTACACGGAGTATGGTTGTATTTTTGTAAATTGAAGTATTTCCTTAAATTAAAAAAAAAGACATTATATATTTTTGAAAATGAAGTACATTCATGAATTTTGCTTGCTGAAAAAAATAATAATATAGCATGTCAACTTTTTTTGGTTATTGATTTTCAATTAATTCGGAAATCAAAAAATTAAGAAATCTTCTAAATTTGATCAATATTAAAAATAAATATAAAAACAAAAAACTGTTGTTTTTCCGCTCAAATCAAAATTTAAGTTGGTCCACATGGTAAAGATGATTAACACAAATCAAAGGTTGGATTAATTGGACAAATTATAGCTAGCACTACCATTAAGGAAGGAAAATTTTTAAATAAATGAAAAAAAAAATTAAAAAACCCAAGCGATCCTGATAGTGATCCAACAATTAATACTTGGTACATTAGTTTTTTGCGAAAGAAACGATATCCATGATCTCTATGCATTCGAACAGCGGATACACACACCCACACACACACACACACACGTGTACCTGTTTACATAGACAATCCCACATTATCACATTAAAATTCTGTTTTTACTTCTAGAAGGTTTTTGAATTTCTAGGAAATTGTTACAAACTCTATCCCACAAAACATAATAGCTGGTGAAATGACCTTATACTTAGACCGACATAGTGAACAAACATACCAAGAAAGCCACAATAAGACTAGTAGGGTCACATTAGATTCCCATAAAAAAATAGACAGGAACAAAGTTTGTCACGAAAAAAAATTTTGAAATACGGTTACAAAAAATTACAATAAGTCTGGCGGAATATGCCTTATTGCTTTCACTGTATTTTTCCATTTACGCCTCTTATTAATTCTTCTTTCATAAAATATTTTAAGTACCTTGTGATCATATGTACTCTTCTCAGATTGGGTGCCTATAAATATGCATTGTCGCATAGCATGTCATTCCACACAACTTTAAGAATACATTCTCTTTTAATTTCTCACTGAAATCATGACGATGGTGTTCCTTGCATGGTTGGGTCTCCTTTTCTTCTTCCTTATTACTTCTCCATTCAACTCTTCATCTGCTCTTCCTTCTTCTCACTTTCCTTCTCATCTTCCACTGTGCCATCCCCATGAAAGCTCTGCTTTGCTCCACTTCAAGAACTCTCTTTCCGTAGTCAATGATACTTCTTACTTTTCTTATTGTGCTGATTCTTTTGGAATTACTAATCCTAATAGTACAGTGGATTGGAATATGAGCAGGGACTGTTGCACATGGAGTGGAGTCACATGTGATGAGGTCTCCGGTCATGTCGTTAGGCTTGATCTTGGCTGCAGTGGGCTTCACGGCATCATCCATTCCAACAACAGTTTGTTCCTCCTCACTCATCTCCAATCACTTGTTCTCTTCTTCAATTATCTTGATGGTTCCGAAATTTCACCCCACTTTGGTAGGTTTTCAAGTATGATTCACCTTGACCTTTCTTACTCTGGTTTCACAGGCCAACTCCCTCTTGAGTTCTCTTACTTGTCTAGTTTGGTTACACTTGATCTTCATTGGAACTTTGAATTGAGACTAGAGACATCTAGTTTGAAACGAATTGTTGCAAACTTAACTAGTCTTAAAGAATTGAGATTGAGTGATGTCAACATGTCTTTTGCCTCACCTAATTCCTTTATGAATCTGTCAACTTCTTTGACATCTCTTGATCTTAGTTCCTGTAGACTGATAGGAGAGTTTCCAGAAAATATTTTCCACCTTCCAAGACTTCAGAAGCTCGATTTACGTTACAATTGGAATCTCAGTGGTTCATTTCCTCAATATAATTGGAGTAGCCAATTGAGAAATCTGGAACTTTCTGGAACTGGATTTTTAATAGATTTACCTTATCTTACCAAAACTTTGAAGTCTTTGAATACTCTGTTCCTCAGCTCCTGCAAGTTTAGAGGATTGTATCCTGCACTTCTTGGTAACTTGACACAAATTACATCCTTAGACCTCTCTTCTAATAATCTTGATGGCCAGCTCCCTGAAATTTGTAGCAACTCTTCGAAAAGAACTTTTTTATGTCACTCTTCAAAACATGATCAGTTAGTGGGTCCTCTTCCATTGAATTTGAAATCCTTGGACTTAACTGGTAACTTCCTTAATGGGACAATACCTTCTTGGCTCTATTCCCTTCCTTCTTTACAAGATTTATATCTGAGCGACAACCAATTCACAGGTCATATTGGCGAATTCAGGTATAAGTCTTTGGTACACCTTGGATTAGATTACAACAAACTACAAGGCCTCATTCCAAGATCAATTTTTCAGCAAGTGAATCTTGTGGAATTATATCTTTCATCCAATAACTTGAGTGGTGTCGTTCAGTTAGACAACTTCTCAAAGTTGAAAAGTCTCCAAACACTTGATCTTTCTTTTATTAGCCTATCAATGGATACTATCAACTCCTTCCTATATGCTTTGCCCAATACCCTTCGAATCTTGTCTTTGTCTTCGTGCAGCATGAGTGAGTTCCCACTCTCTTTAAGAAGCTTTGAAAATTTAAGAAGGTTGGACCTTTCCAGCAACCGAATTGAAGGGAGAGTTCCCCAGTGGTTGTGGAATGTTGGGAAGGATTCATTAGTTTATCTAAATGTTTCTCACAACCGCTTAACTCATTTTGGGAAAATTCCATGGAAATCCCTACTCTTCATTGACCTCAGCTCTAATCGGCTTCAAGGTCAACTTCCAATTCCACCACCATTAACTTCCATATTTATACTCTCAAACAACCAATTGGTTGGTGAGATTGGTGAGATACCTTCTTTGCTTTGTGACTTTAGGGACCTTGAAATCCTTGATTTGTCAAACAACAGTTTGAGTGGGAACATCCCGCCTTGCTCATTTGGGAATTTTAGCAGCAGTCTATCTGTTTTAGATTTACGAATGAATAGGTTCCATGGCATGATTCCTTCAAATTTTGCAAAGGGAAACCGCTTGAGTACTCTGGCCCTCAATGGAAATCAATTGGAAGGGTCATTGCCCCGATCTTTGCTCAATTGCGAAAATCTAGAAGTTTTAGATGTCGGAAACAACAGGATAAATGAATCCTTTCCCTTCTGGTTGGAGTCTCTTCCAAATCTACAAGTTCTTATTCTGAGATCTAATAGATTCGCTGGTCCCATAAGTAATCCAAAGGCTAGATTTCCCTTTCAAAAGCTGAGAATCATTGACCTGTCAAACAATCAATTCACAGGTCCTTTACCTGCAGAGTATTTTAGGAATTTTGTGGCTATGATGGATGCTCATGCAGATAGCCTGGAGTACATGATAGAATTCACGAGGATTGCTTTTCATTATCAGGATTCAGTGGTAGTAGCTATAAAAGGATTGGACTATGAGCTGGTGATCCATACCATGTTTATAGCTATTGATTTATCAAGAAATTACTTCACTGGAGAGATTCCAAAGTCCATAGGAATGCTCCAATCGCTCAAAGGGCTGAGCTTTTCAAGCAATAGACTTACAGGTTCCATTCCGGCTTCACTGGGAAACATAACCAGTCTTGAATGGTTAGACCTTTCCTCAAACTATCTGATTGGTCAGATTCCTCCGCAATTGGCAGATTTGACAGAGCTTGGATTCTTAAACCTTTCTCTCAACAAATTAGAGGGACCAATACCAAGTGGAAAGCAGTTCAACACGTTCAACAATGATTCATACAGCGGAAACCTAGGATTATGTGGGTTCCCTCTGTCTGAGTTATGCAGCAATGATGAGGCACGACATGAAGATGAAGGCGATGATGATGAAGAGCATGGCAGTGGAGTGATTGATTGGAAGGTGGTGATGATGGGATATACAAGTGGACTGGTGATTGGAATCTCTATTGGATACATGGTGCTTTTCAGTAGAGGTTTTGATTACTGGTTTCTGAAGAGATTTGGAGGAGGACGACGTCGTAGAACCAGCACTCGCTCAAGAGGGAGGAGAAGATCAAACTAGCAACCAGAGGAGAACATAATCTCGTGGTATGTCTGGAGAAATGTAAGTTTACAATGTCTTTGCAGTTAAAACTACAATTACTTAATTTTAATATCTCTTTTGTGTTTTTGGATTTTTCTATTGTACAGGAAGGTGCATGAGAAGTACTGTTGATGATAACGAGCAACTAGTGCTCTACCCTGGAATAAGGCGTGGGTCTGATGACGCCATTTTCTTGTTGTTTAGATAATTTCCTGTTTCACAGTCTGTTACAGAGTGCATATTAAATAATAGTAGTTGAGGTTTTATTCATGGGATTTTTTTTTTCTTTTTTTTGAGGGGGTCGTAGGATGTCCTGATGTTGTGGTGTTTGTATTTGAGACGTCTGAGTGCCTTTCCAATGCAATTATTATGTTTTCGTTTAAGATGATGGGCAGTGTCTGTATATTTGTATCACGTCACAAATGTTTTTGTTGCTTCCTTTATTGCTATATTTGGATAAGGTTTTGGTCGTAGGAAATCTTGAGTACAGGCGGCGTTCGTAGGCCCTATACGAAGGCCTTCCCGGCTCAGTTAAGATGGATTCAGCGTAGCAAGCTCAAAGACGAGAAGAATACTACCTGATCAAAAGGGGAAAGGTATGAGAGGGGTTCTACAAGCATATTCAAACAGTATTCAACATTTTCAAGGTAATCCAAATATGTGGTTTTTCAATATCTACGATTTTGCAAGATATAAATTTTATAAATCTTTTTTGAGAGGATTAAATATATATATATGTATTGTCAAAACACTGCAATCCATAAATTTCATGTTTTATTGATAATTGGAACATTTGCTGGGGCTATTAAAAATTCATAAGTACTCGAGATAGTAAAACAGACGATGTAGCTCAACTGAAAGAGCAACTTTTCCAAGAAACATGTATTTTTCTTCTTGCATTTCCGCACCAAAGATATTCCTGAATTGTATTAAGAATTGTTTAAGTGTATGATTTTGGTTTATCATACTGATGCGTAAATTTTAGATTCGATGTGCTCTGCACATGCTAGTTATGTTGCAACTTTCAGTCGAGGAATGAGGACTAGCATTTTAGGATGAGCAGGCAGAGCGAAATCAACTCTCATACACGAATGATGAAACACCAATGGATTAAGATGAGGGTGATGATGGAGTGCACAACGATAACGGTATGATTGATCGAATGGTGGTGATCATATGGAATGTGGAAGTGGAGTGATTATCGGACTATCCGACGGAGACATGGTGGTTTTCATTAGAAGCTTTGACTATTGGTTTCTTAAAAGATTTGGGGTAAAACAACGTTGTAAAACAAGAGCTCGCTCCAGAGGAAGGAGAAGATTAAACTAGCAAGCAGAGGAAAACAAAGTCTCGTGAGACGTCTAGAAAAGTAAGCTTGTAATGTCTTTGCAGTTAGTAAACTAGTTTAATTTTTAGAATAAAATTAAATTTATCATCAGCTTCATAATTTTTTGCTCTGTTTTGTGGTTGTGTGTTTTGTTGTCGTCGATGATCAGGAAAAACTGCTGCTATGCTCCGGACCGAAGAGTAGCTTCGATGACACAATTACCTGTTCTTCTCTTGTAACTCAGCTTTTCTTGTTCTAGTAATCTGTAGGCAGAGGTCATAATAAATGTTTTATTATTTTATTATTATTAGTGTTTTTTTTTTTTTTTTTTTTTTTTTTTTTTTTTGAGGTTTTGGTCATAGGAACTCCGTGTGCTCTGTACTTGTATTCAGGTGTCTGTTCAATGGAACAATCATTTATAGTTTTTGGAGAAAATCTCAAAAACTGGAATCAGCTTGTTTTCATGTTCTGTTTATGTAATGACTAGCATATTGTAACATTATGATTTCTTTTTTTTGTTAGGAAATTATTTTAACCGTGAAGATAATTATGAAAAAGCCCGGTTAAGGATTTTTATTATGTTTTGTGAGTTTTTATAGCTTTATAAGACTCGAAAATGATTGCTTAGTCAAGCAAATGAACTTTTAAGTAAAAATGAGTAAAATCGTTAAAATTTTCATGTTAGTCAAAGTTTGACCAAAAACGTCGATGGTTGACCAAAAAGTCAACTGTTGACCACGGGATTCAAATCTTAGCAAGAAAGTCAACGGTTGATAAGAAAGTCAATGGTGGACGAAAAAGTCGAAGATTAACCCCAAAAAGTCAAAGAAAAGACTGTACGGCAAAATAATTCGCAGTATAGAATTGTACTGCATAAAGCCATTTTTTTTATTAATAAAATGATATGTTTAGGATTCAAAACCACCATAGAAAATCAAGCACATTAATTAGGATATCTTGGGCCAAGTGGTTTCAAGTTATAAGAAAAGTTTTATACAGTTTGTTTTTACACAGATGAATTTTAGACTGCAGTTCAGTAAACCAATACTGTGTATAAGTGAATCCAGCATTGGAAATACCTTTGTTAATTTAAAAAAACGGACTGTACACTATGAAAAGAGCCAAACAACCTTTATGGTGGATGATATCATCTACCTTTTTTATTAATGCATCATTATGTTAATTAATGTAAATTGGAAAGAAATATGGGAAGCTTCTAATGGATGGTGGCCGGCCAACTCATGAGGGGCAAGGGTCAATTGCCAAAAATTTTGAGGACTAAAGTTGCAATTTCAAGAAGTTCCACAACCTCTATAAATAGGTGACCCAAAATCAAAATTTAATTAGAAAACTCAAACCAAACTTTGCCAAATTTTTACCCACCAAAACCGGATTTGAGGGAGAAGGAAAGAGAGGAATCCTAGCCTAAATCAAGAGCAGATTAGGAGAGTAAGGGTCGGTTTTTGGTTGAGGAGCAAGCAAGAAGAGTGAAAAAAAAATTTGGTGCCCAATTCCCTAACCAAGGCCGGTTGTAGGGGGGGAGAACCAAGCCAAGACATTGGCCGGATTTTGGAGCAATTGGCCGGAATTTTTGAGCAAGTTGGTGACCGGACTTCAAGGGGAGGAAGGCTGGAAAATTTTGGATCCTTTTGGCCAAGCAGGACCAGCGGCTAGTGAAGGGAAAAAGGGAAGAAAAGCCAAGCCCAAATCTTAACCAAAGTGAGGTATAATTCCTTGGATCCCTAAGCTTTCATTTAAATTTCATTTGGAGAAATTTAAATGTATTTAAGCATGGGTTGTAATGAGCATAAGCTCACTTTAAGTTGCTGCCTTAATTAGGAATTAAGAGTATGTGCTTGATTTAGTTAGGGTTTTATGTTTAGTAGTTTAAAATTGCATGTTAGATGTTTGTTTAAATGACTAGGGTTTTATATGCTTATGTATGATGCAAAAATTTGATGTGCATGTTGGAAATTGAACGTTAGAAGTACGCTGCATGACTGACTTAGACTCCCGCTGTGTTCGGTTGAGGTAGGATGAACGTAATAGGACGTAAAACGAAATCGAAACCGAAAACTGTCATTTCGGGTAGAAATTGGCCAGTTTCGGGAAAAGCCGATTTTGAGGCCTTTAAAGGCCGAATTAAGAAAAACTCAAAACATGAAAGTTGTAGATTAGGGTTTTTACTAGGGGGAAACGCAGTCAGAATTGCAAAATGAGGCTCCAATAGTCTCGTTTTTATGAAAACCAGAGCCTGACCGTGCCCAGGATTTATGCACGGCCAGGATTAGTTTAACAAGGAATATGAACATGATAAGGTCCGAACTAGGTTTTTCTCAAAACACAAAAGTTGTAGGGTTTCTCGTAAGCTAAAACTTTCATGAAGAAAACTTTTTCAAATTCGGCTTTGATTTTTAAACTGAATTGGTTTTCAAAAACAGTACAGGAAATAGGGAATTCCTGTACAGGATTTTAGTGCAGGAAAAGAGTAATTCTGCACAAACACTGATAGATTGACAATGTGAAACTGTTCCAAAGGCAGTTTCCAATAGTCAATAAGTTTTACAAATTTTACTTCATGATTTCAAATTATCAAAGTCAAACAAAGGATTTTGTACAAAATATAAGGTTTTCTAAAAAGAAAACAAAAATGGGTTTTGAACCAAATTTTAAAATAATTCGATTAGGATAGGTTCAAACCCTAGGGTTACTTAAGGTAACCAAGTAGGATAACGCGAGAAGTAAGTAAGGGACATATAACTAAAGTTATATAAGGGTGTTGGTTATATCACCAACATTTCTAACCCTTACTTTTATATGATAACAGAATATAGAACGCGACGGTATCCTGACGGAATCAAGCGCGATATCGGACACAGCAAACGCGAATAAGGTAAGTACAACTCCGCCTACAGCATAGGCTTTGTTGTGTATACTTGCCTAAGTATGATGATGAATGTATGAAGCATGCTATGTGTTAGGAAATGTTATGTACTAGGAAATATTATGTACTAGGAAATGTTATGTATTATGGGATGTTATGAAATATGCTATGTTATATGCTATGTGTAAAGTAAAGTCATATGTTTTGTGCTATGAAAAGTCATATACGATGTGTTATGAAATGTTATATGCTGTGTGTTATGAAAAGAAGTATGCTATGATTATGTGCTAAGAAATATGTTATGAAAAATGTTAGAAACATGTTAAGTGTCACGCCCCGACTTCCCACGCCGGGTCGTCACCTTACTTACATACCTAACTTAAAAGTTGCGGAAAATTTGGGAAATATTTTTTTTTTTTTAAACCTTTTTATTTTTAAAACTTTCAACTTGAACTTTATCCTCAAACTTACACTTACTGATAGGTACTTACTCGAGTACCGAACTTTCAAACCTTCCTTGAAGGCCATCATAATCATGTTGTAGACCAAATCCGAACTAATGTGGATTGGTACCACAAGAGGCAACTTGCTTGCCATACATACATAAACCTCGTCCTTCATACTTAAAATGTCATGAAAATATGAAAATCCTTTTTCTTTACAACATATTTTATATATATATATATATATTTTTTTTTTTTTGTTTAAAAGCCGTGGCAGTGTCCATCCCACATTTCACAGTCCGCAGAACCAGCCCTCCACAGTATTGCATCAGAGTTTGCTGGCAGGTTGCTTACCTACAGCATAGACGTAAGACGTGAGCTTTCACTCAGCAAGTACAACTGTTACATCCGCGACACAAAACATGTCGTTATGCATGAACCATTTATAATCTCTTATGAATCAATTATGGATTTATAACTTAATTTAGTTATATTCCTTTACATATCATGTGTGCTCGTACCGTGGTACATAGCCAAGGAATGGTTGGAGGCGGCAGTCCGTTTTAACTTAAACCATGAAACACAAAGTTTAACATGGAGTAGTTTAGGTAGCCTTCCAATCCAACTCAAACCATGAACCATACCATTTAAACCCGCCTTTGTGGCAAGTCGGCACGACACAACATCCTACTTGTCTTGTTCTTACCAAGTGGTTTAACATTAGTGAACATGCTTCATGATGTCACAATATTATAACATAATCAGCATTAGCCATAACATGACCTTCTTGAAAACATGGCATTTTTGTAAACATGGCATAACATGTCATAACATAACTTAGCACATCATAGCCATAGCATAGCATAACACATTATGGCATCACATATCAGCACATCACATCAGGCAAGTAACAACAAAGGGCCTATGCTGTAGGCGGAGTTGTACTTACCTCTCTCGTTATGTCCTACTTAGTGCTGCTTCTCCTCTGGGTACAGCTGCAGGTTTCCTCCTGCTTGTTGAAGGACATAGGTAAGGGTCTAATTAGTATCGTGGAATGTTGGTGATCTAACCAACATGTCTACATAATCCTAGTTGTATGTCCCCAATACTAGATGTCTTACTGGGTTACAAATAGTAACCCTATATCTTAACCCAATTTATTAATCTTGGTATCCTTTAGGGTTATCTTGGGTAACCCTTAAGGTCAAACTAAAATCCACTTGTTAGTCAACCAAAGTCAACTATGGTCAACAATGGTCAACTTCGGTCAACTATGGTCAACCATTGTTGGGTCAACCTTGGGCCTTGGGCTAAGCCCAGTAACTCGGGTATAACTCCCGGTTACTTTTCGTAAACTAATCGCTTGCTATACTCTAACTTGAAAAATTCATTTTCCTTCCTTGGAAAATTTAGGGAAATTAATCCCAAAACTTTATTCTTAACTTATAAAAATCCTTTACTTAAATCGTAAAAATCCAAACTCTTGGATTAGTGCTTTATAAAATCGTTTGAGGTTGAAAACTGCCCTTGGAACAGTTTTCCATAATCAAAACAATAGTTTGTAGTAGAAAAACAGTTTTCTAGAAACATTTGTAAAGCTAGTGGTGCAGAAATTTTCGGATTCCCTGCGCACCCTTCGAAAAACGATCCCAGTTTAAAAATAGGTTCGTAATCTGAAAAAGATTTCTTCACAAAAGTTGTAGCTCTCGAAAAATGCTAAAACTTTCATGTTTTGCAAAAACTCCAATTCGGCCTAGATTCGTCCCAGTTTTTGTTTGAAACTGGCTGACCCCGAAAAACTGAGTGAAAACTGGGTCTGGGGATCAGCCACGGGTTTTGGGGTAAACGGAGGCCATTGGAGCCTTATTTTTGAAAACGGTTCAAGTATCCCTCTAGAAAAAACCCTTCTGAACAACTTTCATGTTTTAAGTTTCTCCAAATTCGGCCTCTAAGGGCCTCAAATTTCTCTTTTCCCGAAACTGGTCAGTTTTACCCGAAAATGGCAGTTTTCGGTTTTAAGTTCGTTTTACGTCCTATTACGCGCACTCTACCTCAACCGCTTGCAGCGGGAGCTTAAGATCAAACATGCAGCGCTTTCTAACGTAAAACATACATTCATACATCATTTAAACATCTTGGGATATCTCACAAACACTTAGTGAGCATAAACCCTTAGCATGAAATTCTAGAGCATAAAATCATGCAACTAAACCTATTGCATGCAAATAAAATAGTGAGCTTATGCTCTTACAAATCAATCTTGAAATACATTTAAATTTCCCAAATGAAATTTAAATAAAACACTTAGGGTTAGAGGAATTTACCTCTAGGGTTTGGAAGTTGGTTTACTAGCTTGGATTCCAAACTTCCTTACTCCTCCCTTTTGGCTGCCAATAAGTCCGGATTTCCCCTCCAAATGGGGTTCCAAATTTTCGGCCATAAACATAGGAAACAACACACATAAGCATCTAGATCCAAACTCAATAAAAGACTTAGGATTAAAGGGATTTACCTCTAAGGTTTGGAATTTGGTTTTCAAGCTTGGATCCCAAAATTTTTCCCTTTTCTTGGCTGCCACTACAACCGGCCCTTGGCCAAAAAAATGGGTATCCAAAATTTCACAATTTTTCTTGTTTGCTCTCCACACAAAATCCGACCACCCTACACTTAATTCACTCATGATTTTGGCTAAAATTTGTAATAACTAAATTTTTACGACCTTACATTCTCTTGTAAAGAAACTTGAGTTATGTTCTAAAGGTATTTATGAAAAACCTGAGACAAGGTTTTTATTTGAATTATAAGATCTCACGATACTATGCGACTTAAAAATGATTGCTTAACTAAGTACGCATCCTTTTGAGAAAAAGGGATAGAAAATTTCACGTTTGCATGGCCTTGCATGGTGGTCAAAGTTTGACTTAAAAATCAAAGTTGACCCAAAAAGTCAAGGGTTGACCAGAAAAGTCAATCATATGATGATACTATTTTATGGACAAACAGTATGGAAAATATACTGCGAAAAACCATTTTTCAGACAAGATGATAAGATTAAGATTTAATATCACCCTAGAAAAATCAAGCACATAAATTAGGGTATCTTGGGTCAAAGAGCTTCAAATTTTAAGAAAAATTTTATACAGTCAAATTTTACACAGATAAATTTTGGACTGCAGTTTAGTGACAAAATACTGTTATTAATAAGTTAACAGTATTGAAAATATCTGTGTTAGCATGAATATGGACTGTTTATTAAGGAAAAAGCCAAACAAGTTCTAAAGGTGATTACATCACCTACTTTTTGAATTATGATCTCATTAAGGAATTAATAAAAATTTGGAAAGAATTTTTGGCTCTAGAAGGCTCCATTGGCCGGCCACCTCATGGGGTTATCAACCAAATATTAAAAATTTTGGGGTAAATTTCACAAATAAGCAAAGTTCTTCAACCCCTATAAATACCCCTTGAGCCTATTCATTTTATTCAAAAATTTGGGGAGGTTCTTGCCAATTTTCTTCTTGAAAATCAGCAGCCAAGGAAGAGAGAAAGAGGAAGGAAAATCAGAAATTTTCTTGGGGCTTTTGTTCCTAAGGGTTCGGTTTTGCTCTAGGGGAAAAACTAAGGGAAGTTTAGAAAATTTTTAGGTCTTTTGGGGTGTGAAGCCGAGGGAGAAAGGGAGAAAGGAAAGCTGAAATTTTGGGGCCAAACTTTGGTGAAGAATTCGGCTTGGAGAGGAGCAACCAAGGAAACCAACAAAAAAATTTTTGGGTGTCATTTGGTAGTGTAGCCGTGAGTCAAGGGAGCTAGGGGGAAGGAAGGAATTTTGTGACCAAACTTGACTTTGGTCTAAGGTAAAACTCTATAAGCCCTAACTCTCTCATTTGAGTTCAAATTTAAAGATAAGAGGTAGTTCAATTTGGATGTAAGGACATAAGTCCAATCTCTATTTTATGCCCTAAGTTTGGTGGTATGTGCTTGATTTGTAGATCTAGGGGTGAATGGTTTAAATTCTTGCATTATTTTGCTTGTTTATGATTGATTTCCATGCTTGAATGCTTAGGGTTGTATGTCCTCTAATTTGGTCAGAAAATCTGCCCTAGGGCAGTGCTTGAAGCATGCTAGTTTAGGGAGAAAAGTTGATGCTTGTATGTGATGTATGCAAAAAGTTAGGGTCAATGCAAACCTAGGCTTTGAGCTTTTGAATTTGGTTTGCATGGATCCAATTGGACAGTTTATGGGTTCATGTGGGACGTTAGAAGCGCTGTGTGTTTGCCATATAGACTCCCGAAGTGATCGGTCGAGGTAGATTTCACGAAATAGGACGTAAACCGGACTTAACAACCAAAACTACCAATTCGGATTCGAAACTGGTCAGTTTCGGGAAAGTAAAAATTAGAGGCCCTTAGAGGATGAATTGGGTAATTTGTAAAACACGAAAGTTGCTCGGAACGATTTTTCCTAAAAGACATCGTGGGCAGAATCCAAAAATGAAGCTCCAATGGTCTCCGTTTTTATAAAAATCCGTGGCTGATCTGCCCAGACCTAGTTTTCAGGATCAGCTAGTTTCAAACAAAAACTGACGCGAATATAAGCAGAACTGGATTTTTTGTAAAACACTAAAGTTTTAGCATTTTTTGAGAGGTTCAACTTTCATGAAGACAAGTTTTTCAAATTCCAAATGGATTTATAAACTGGTATTGTTTTATGAAGAGTGTGCAGGGAACCGAAAATTCCTGCACATGAGTTTTACAAACAGTTTTCGAAAAAAACTGTATTTTTGCTTAAAACTGTCCCAAAGGCAGTTTTCAATCTTAAATGACCTTTATAAAGATTTGTTTTGAAGATTTGAAATGGTTACAAAAATATTAAAGAGATTTAAAGCTAAATTTCTTAAATAGTAAAAAGATAAGAAAATGGACAGAATTTGTAATCAAGCCAAGGTTTTGAGGAAACCTAACATTTTGTCAAGAATCTAGCCCAAGAAATTATCCAATGTAATCTCTTAAGAAAATAATTAAAAAAATAATTATTTCCAAGCAGTTAAATGGCTATTTTGTGACCAAATCAGATATCTAGTACTAGGGGACATACAACTAGAATTTCATTGGCATGTTGGTTAGGACACCAACATTGCATAATAAGAATTAGACTCTTACCTAAGTCCCTATTCAAGCAGGAAAAGGCCTGCAGCTGTGCCCAGTAAGAGAACAGCCTCAAGAGGGACATAGTGAGAGAGGTAAGTGCAACTCCGCCTACAGCATGGGCATTTTAAGTTGTAATATGATATACGAGATTATGTGTGTTATGTGCTATGATTTACTATATCAAGTAGATAGCATGACTGAGAAATAATTACAAGTTATATTCATGTGACATCATGAAGCATGTTCACAAATAATGAGAACAAGGTCAAGATGACAAATAAGTATAATGGCAAGCGAGCTTGCCTGTGACGTACCGACCCGTCCAAGGTCGGGTAGGACTGTGGATTGAGTTGGAAATGGATTGGCCGCCCCAACCACTCCATAGTTGCGCGCCCGGTACGGTCACTCATGATAAGGGGCCCATAAGCAAGTTAAGGAATGAAAGTATGTTAAGAGAGCATGATAAAATAAGCATAATAAAGCATAATTGAATCATGCATAATTAGAATGTGTTATGATAGGCTGTGCTAAGTTTATAGTTATTTATGTTGCGGTTAAATAGTTGTACTTGCTGAGCGAAAGCTCACGCCTTATGTCTATGCTGTAGGTAAGCAACCTACTGGCGCTTGTTGATACAGAATGGTGGAGTTGGCGGGGGCAACTGTGAAAGAAGGGATAAGCCGCTACGTCTTCCGAAAAAATTTTGCTTAATATTTTATGTTTATATTATTCCAAACAAGTATTTCAGTAGTAGAAAAAAAAAAATTTTCCACTATATTTGTTAAATAAGTAAGTATGTAAAACAAGTTATGTATGCATGTATGTACGGTAACGGTCCGTGCTAGGCGGGTCGTTACAGAGTTGGTATCAGAGCGGTTCCCTGCTACCTGATTTCACAGTTCGCCTGCCATCGCCACTATTATTGTAAGTTAAAGTTAGTTTATGCGTAAATATTTATTATGTGATTTGGTATGTAGATTCGTCGACATGGATCCGGATCACGTAGATGCGGACCGAGAGGCTATATCGTCGTTTTATGAGGCACATCCGTTATTATTTGACGGTACGAGTCGCACGATCTCTTTGGGAGTATGGTTATATGACATGGAGCTTATTTTCCGCACCAACCATATCCCGGGGCGCGTACAGGTTTCGTTGGGCAGTCGTTGCTTGAGTAGGGACGCCCGTATTTGGTGGATATCGGTAGGAGAGCCACAGCTACCCAGCCGGACTTGGGCGCATTTTCGCTCACTGATGATTGGACGGTTTGGACCGATACTGGATTACGGGACAGGAGCGCCTCAGCGTGATCCCGACATTTACAGAGATATGTATGACACGCGATACCATAGCTACACACTTGAGTGGCATGCATATCCTCACGAGACCATGGCCCACTACTGCATGAGATTTCAGGAGGCCATGTTGCCCTACGTTTCCCAGGACATGACCCACCCGGTATTGGAGGCATTGACGGTTTTGCAGAACGGCTTACCTAGCCGTATTCGCCAGCATGTTCCTTTTCCCACACCCAGGATGACCGTAGAGCACATGATAGAGGAGATTTTGCGGGCTGAGGTACGCGCTGATACCGAGCCGACAGGGGCCGCTGAGGGTGATCATCAGGCACCCGTAGACGACGCTGGTATAGGGGAGCCATTATACGAGGTAGGACCAGCACCCCCAGAGGAGCCGATCCCTGCAGTTCCAGAGCAGGAGGTGCCAGCACATGAGGCCGGGGAGCAGGAGGATGCTGAGGGTGACCCTGAGGCCGGCGACCAGGAGGAGGACGATGTTATGGTCATACCCGGAGATCCACCAGCAGATCCCATTGTCATAAATATCCCCAGCGACGAGGAGGATGATATTGAGGATATGCCAGCAGACCCACCAGCAGATCCTATTGTCATCGATATATCCAGTGACGAGGAGGGCGACGACGAGGATATGGAGCCGGCGCCCGAGCTAGAGCAGGCAGGATGGTTTGAGGACCAGGAGGATCTTGCAGACGACCCAGAGGAGATTCTTTTCGACGACGGAGATTGGGAGACCGACTCCGACGCAGCTGCCTAGATGACGATAGAGATCGCTATTTTGATCGTTCATGTATATTTATTTTAACCTTAGTACTGACATGTACTTGCTTATTTCTGTTTGGATGATAGGCATGTACTGATGGAAAGTGGTAGTCACTTCCATCGCCATTCTTTTTGACTATGTATATTGGTGAAGTGTTAGACACTCCCATTACTATTTTGTCCATGTATATAAAAATACTACGAAACAGATATGTAATTACAGTACTGTAAGAATGATGTACTTATTGTAAATATACAAGAAACAGTTCAGATATCATGTTATATTATCATGAAAATCATGTTATGATACGATACATTATGATCATGTAAGCCATGTTACGATATGAATATGATGAGAATGATTATGTTATAATCCGATGTATTATGATACGATGTATGATGAAAGAAAGGATATTACTAGTTCAATAATATCTTTTCTCATGATTTAATAGGAAAGAAAAGATGGTACGCCCTCGCAGAACAATGCCTGTGAATCAGAATCCACCTGCACCGGATCTAGCAACTATTGTAGCAAATTTGCAACGACAGTTACTTGAACAGCAGCAGGAGACAAATAGACTCCGGGAGCAGTTAGCTCAGATCAATCAGAGACCTCAGGCTAACGAGGTTCCCCCTCAAAATGTCAGAGTACCTCCAGTAGTACCTCTGGTACCTGATGTTCAACCAGAGGTTCAGCCAGAGGTTCCAATAGCACCCGTTGGAGTACAAGTGAATTTACCTCCAGTACGGGAAGATTGCTTTATGAAAGGTTTAGACGGATGAAAGCACCGGAATTCGAGGGACCCACAGATCCGATTGCCGCTGACAATTGGTTGATTGACATTCAAGTTATTTTGGATTTTATGCGACTGACAGAGCAGGAAAAAGTCCTCTGTGCTTCCTTCGCTCTCAAGAAAGACGCTAGACATTGGTGGAGGACTGTCCAGATGCGTCGCGATGTTACGACCATGAGCTGGCAAGATTTCGTGTCGGAGTTTCGAACGATGTACTTTAACAGAGAAATCCTGGCAGCCCAGCAGGATGAATTTACGAGTTTGAGACAAGGAACGATGACGGTAATGGAGGCTATTAATAAGTTTGAACAGTTAGCCCGGTTATGCCCGGAATTGGTGCCAGGTGAAACAGAAAAAGTTAGATTGATGATGAAGATGTTTCGGTCAGATATCGCCAAGCAAGTCAGTGCTGGTGATAGTCCACCTACTCGGGTATCTGATTGTATTAGTCGAGCCATAAGAGCAGAGTATTGGATTAACCGAGACAAAGAAGAACGGGCTCAGTTCTTTAAGGCAAAGAAGGAAGAAAAGGCCATGGGGAAGCAGACACAACCCCGTCAGAATTTTGAAATGAACCAGAAAGGTCAACCCCGCAATTTTGCTCAAGGCTCTAAGCAATTCGGAAGGAATAAACGAAAGGAAAACTCTTCTGGCCAGGGTCAGCCAAGAAACTACCCTCAGAAAAAGATTGCTCGTGGAAATGAGGGCAATAACAATAGTTACCCCGTGTGTACCAAATGCGGGAGAAAACACCCGGGAATATGCCGGATGGGATCAAATGCTTGTTACCTCTGTGGCAAGGAGGGCCATTTTGCAAAGAATTGTACTTTGAACACCCAAGGCCAGAATCCTTCATATCCAAGCTGGAACCCCAATAGCCAGTTGCATGCAGTTCAGGCAAAGCTCGAAGGACCCTCGATCACTCAAGGCAGGTTAGAGGCTCCTGAACCGCAAGCCAGAATCTACGCTTATACAAAGGGAGATGCAGAAGCTGGGACTTCGCATGTGGTGACAGGTCAGATTTCTATCGCCACCTATGATGCAATTGTCCTATTTGATTCTGGTGCCACCCACTCGTTCATATCGTTGGAATTTGCTCAGAAGATAGGAAGAGGTGTGGATAGTCTAGAACAACCTTTTAAAACATCTCTGCCATCCGGAGAAATTTTGTGGTCCAACTTTTGGATACGAAACACATCCGTAGGAATTTGTGGCAGAGAATTATATGTAGATCTCATCGCGATCAAACTTCAGGATTTCGATGTGATCTTAGGGATGGACTTTTTGAGTAAATACAATGCCAAGATTGACTGTCGGAAGAGGTGCGTGACGTTCAACCCTTACGGCGAAGTAGAGTTCAACTTTTATGGTCAGTCTCGGAACCCAACAACTCGTTTCGTTTCCGCAATCAGGGCTTGGAAAATGTTAGCTAATGGTTGTCAAGGATATTTAGCTAACATGGTGGACAAGGATCAAGAAATGGAGCGGACACCGGAAGATGTTCCCGTTATTAAGGAATTTGTAGATATTTTTCCGAAGGATTTGCCGGGACTTCCGCCAGAAAGAGAAATCTCTTTTGAGATTGAATTGCTACCTGGAACTGCACCAATATCGAAAGCCCCTTATCGTATGGCACCAGCTGAGCTGAGAGAACTTCAAGTGCAGTTACAAGAACTGCTCGACAAAGGATTCATCCGACAAAGTTATTCTCCATGGGGAGCACCCGTTTTGTTCGTCAAGAAGAAGGATGGATCATTTCGAATGTGTATCGATTATCGTGAACTAAACAAGATTACGATCAAGAATAAGTATCCTCTTCCAAGGATTGATGATCTTTTCGATCAACTCCGAGGAGCAGTCGTGTTCTCAAAAGTCGATCTACGATCAGGGTACCATCAGCTCAGGATTAAGGAGGCAGACATCTCCAAGACAGCTTTTCGTACTAGATATGGGCACTATGAGTTCTTAGTTATGCCCTTTGGATTAACTAACGCTCCAGCTGCCTTCATGGATCTTATGAACCGAGTATTCAAGGAATATCTGGACAAATTCGTCATCGTTTTTATCGACGACATCTTGATTTACTCAAGATCCAAGGAGGAACATGCACAACATCTTAGGATGGTAATGGAAACGTTGAGGAGAAATCAGCTTTATGCTAAGTTCACGAAATGTGAATTTTGGCTGGAGAAAGTTCATTTCTTGGGGCATGTTGTGTCGAAAGAAGGAATTTCTGTAGATCCTTCGAAAGTGGAAGCAATAAGTTTATGGCCGGTACCCAAAAGTGTTACGGAAATAAGAAGTTTTCTTGGGTTAGCCGGATACTATCGACGGTTTGTCGAGGGATTTTCCAAGATTGCTGCACCACTCACAGCCCTTACCCGAAAAGATAAAAAGTATGAATGGACTCAGAAGTGTGAGGAGAATTTCCAGGAGCTCAAGAAAAAGTTGACAAGTGCACCCGTGTTAATTATTCCTGATGTAGATGCAGGAAATTTTGTAATTTATAGTGATGCTTCCAAGAACGGATTAGGAGCTGTCCTGATGCAAAATGGGAAGGTGGTAGCCTATGCGTCAAGACAATTAAAGAATCATGAACGGAATTACCCTACGCATGATCTGGAGTTAGCAGCAGTAGTTTTTGCACTGAAGATCTGGAGACATTATTTGTATGGAAACAAATGCGAAATCTACACTGACCACCAGAGTCTCAAATATATTTTTACTCAGAAGGAGCTCAACATGAGACAACGTAGATGGCTGGAACTCGTAAAGGACTACGATTGTGAGATTCTTTATCACCCTGGAAAGGCAAACAGGGTAGCAGATGCTTTAAGTAGGAAATCCTCGGGCATGTTAATGTCTATCGAAGCGTTTCCAAAGCCACTACAAAAGGAGATTTCTGAGTTCAACTTGGAAATGATCACGGGAAAATTAGCTTCTCTGACTCTTCAGTCCGATCTATTGGAATCCATCAAGGTGCATCAAGGAAAAGATTCATTTTTGCTTAAGGCACAACTTTTTAGCGGAAAGAACAAGGAATTCAAGACCTCTGCCGATGGCACTATCTACTTCAAGGAAAGGATATGTGTTCCCAACTTCGAATTTCTGAAGAATCAGATCATGGCAGAAGCACATAAAACGCCATACTCAGTACATCCAGGAGCTTCCAAGATGTACAAGGATCTTCGAGAGAACTTTTGGTGGCCAAAAATGAAGAACGAAGTAGCAGAATTCGTGTCAAAATGTCTAACTTGCCATAAAGTTAAGGCCGAACACCGACATCCTGGAGAAGAATTACAGAAAATAGAGTTCCCTGAATGGAAATGGGGGCAAACTACTATGGATTTTGTAGTAGGATTACCCAGAACGGTGAGTGGAAATGACACAATTTGGGTTGTGGTGGATAGATTGACCAAATCAGCCCACTTCATTGCAATTAAAGCCACCTTTTCAGTGGAAAAATTGGCCGAAGTCTACGTATCGCAGATTGTTAGGCTGCATGGAGTACCAAAATCCATTATTTCAGATCGTGACGGACGTTTCACATCTCGATTTTGGACCAGTGTTCATAATGCTATGTGGTCAAAACTGAAGTTTAGTACAGCTTTTCACCCCCAAACTGACGGCCAGTCGGAACGAACAATCCAAACATTGGAAGATATGCTGAGATCATGTGTTCTGGATTTTAAAGGGAACTGGGATCAGAAGCTGCCGTTGATCGAATTTTCTTACAACAACAGTTATCATGCTTCGATTGGTATGGCACCATTTGAAGCCCTTTATGGAAGGAAATATCGATCTCCCATCCACTGGCAAGAAGTTAGACAGAAGCAGCTGCAAACAACAGACTTCATCAAGAAGACCTCTGAAGATATCAAGAAGATCAAGCAAAGGCTCGACATAGCTTTTAGCAGACAGAAAAGTTATGCCGATAAACGTAGAAGGCCCTTGGAATTCCAAGTTGGAGATGCCGTGTTCATTAAGATTGCTCCTATGAAAGGGGTAATGAGATTTGGCAAAAAGGGGAAGCTCAGTCCAAGATATACAGGACCATTTAAGATCCTTGAAAGGATAGGGAAAGTAGCTTACAGGCTTGCTTTGCCACCCGAATTAGCTGCGATGCACGATGTATTCCATGTTTCAATGTTAAAGAAGTATATACCAGATCCGTCGCATGTGCTTAGTCAAGAACCAGTGGAAGTCCAAACGGATTTGACATACGAAGAAAAGCCAGTTCAAATTCTGGATCGAGAAGAGAAGGTCCTAAGAAATAAAACCATTCCCCTGGTCAAAGTATTATGGCGCAACCACAAGGTTGAAGAAGCAACCTGGGAATTGGAAGATGAGATGAGAAAGAACTACCCCGATTTATTCTAATTTTCGAGGACGAAAATTTTTAAGGGGGGTAGATTGTAATAACTAAATTTTTACGACCTTACATTCTCTTGTAAAGAAACTTGAGTTATGTTCGAAAGGTATTTATGAAAAACCTGAGACAAGGTTTTTATTTGAAATTATAAGATCTCACGATACTATGCGACTTAAAAATGATTGCTTAACTAAGTACGTATCCTTTTGAGAAAAATGGATAGAAAATTTCACGTTTGCATGGCCTTGCATGGTGGTCAAAGTTTGACCTAAAAAGTCAAAGTTGACCCAAAAAGTCAAGGGTTGACCAGAAAAGTCAACCATATGATGATACTGTTTTATAGACAAGCAGTATGGAAAATATACTGCAAAAAACCGTTTTTCAGACAAGATGATAAGATTAAGATTTAATATCACCCTAGAAAAATCAAGCACATAAATTAGGGTATCTTGGGTCAAAGAGCTTCAAATTTTAAGAAAAATTTTATACAGTCAAATTTTACACAGATAAATTTTGGACTGCAGTTTAGTGACAAAATACTGTTATTAATAAGTTAACAGTATTGAAAATATCTGTGTTAGCATGAATATGGACTGTTTATTAAGGAAAAAGCCAAACAAGTTCTAAAGGTGATTACATCACCTACTTTTTGAATTATGATCTCATTAAGGAATTAATAAAAATTTGGAAAGAATTTTTGGCTCTAGAAGGCTCCATTGGCCGGCCACCTCATGGGGTTATCAACCAAATATTAAAAATTTTGGGGTAAATTTCACAAATAAGCAAAGTTCTTCAACCCCTATAAATACCCCTTGAGCCTATTCATTTTATTCAAAAATTTGGGGAGGTTCTTGCCAATTTTCTTCTTGAAAATCAGCAGCCAAGGAAGAGAGAAAGAGGAAGGAAAATCAGAAATTTTCTTGGGGCTTTTGTTCCTAAGGGTTCGGTTTTGCTCTAGGGGAAAAACTAAGGGAAGTTTAGAAAATTTTTAGGTCTTTTGGGGTGTGAAGCCGAGGGAGAAAGGGAGAAAGGAAAGCTGAAATTTTGGGGTCAAACTTTGGTGAAGAATTCGGCTTGGAGAGGAGCAACCAAGGAAACCAACAAAAAAATTTTTGGGTGTCATTTGGTAGTGTAGCCGTGAGTCAAGGGAGCTAGGGGGAAGGAAGGAATTTTGTGACCAAACTTGACTTTGGTCTAAGGTAAAACTCTATAAGTCCTAACTCTCTCATTTGAGTTCAAATTTAAAGATAAGAGGTAGTTCAATTTGGATGTAAGGACATAAGTCCAATCTCTATTTTATGCCCTAAGTTTGGTGGTATGTGCTTGATTTGTAGATCTAGGGGTGAATGGTTTAAATTCTTGCATTATTTTGCTTGTTTATGATTGATTTCCATGCTTGAATGCTTAGGGTTGTATGTCCTCTAATTTGGTCAGAAAATCTGCCCTAGGGCAGTGCTTGAAGCATGCTAGTTTAGGGAGAAAAGTTGATGCTTGTATGTGATGTATGCAAAAAGTTAGGGTCAATGCAAACCTAGGCTTTGAGCTTTTGAATTTGGTTTGCATGGATCCAATTGGACAGTTTATGTGTTCATGTGGGACGTTAGAAGCGCTGTGTGTTTGCCATATAGACTCCCGAAGTGATCGGTCGAGGTAGATTTCACGAAATAGGACGTAAACCGGACTTAACAACCAAAACTACCAATTCGGATTCGAAACTGGTCAGTTTCGGGAAAGTAAAAATTAGAGGCCCTTAGAGGATGAATTGGGTAATTTGTAAAACACGAAAGTTGCTCGGAACGATTTTCCTAGAAGACAACGTGGGCAGAATCCAAAAATGAGGCTCCAATGGTCTCCGTTTTTATAAAAATCCGTGGCTGATCTGCCCAGACCTAGTTTTCAGGATCAGCTAGTTTCAAACAAAAACTGACGCGAATATAAGCAGAACTGGATTTTTTGTTAAAACACTAAAGTTTTAGAATTTTTCGAGAGCTACAACTTTCATGAAGACAAGTTTTTCAAATTCCAAATGGATTTATAAACTGGTATTGTTTTATGAAGAGTGTGCAGGGAACCGAAAATTCCTGCACATGAGTTTTACAAACAGTTTTCGAAAAAACTGTATTTTTGCTTAAAACTGTCCCAAAGGCAGTTTTCAATCTTAAATGACCTTTATAAAGATTTGTTTTGAAGATTTGAAATGGTTACAAAAATATTAAAGAGATTTAAAGCTAAATTTCTTAAATAGTAAAAAGATAAGAAAATGGACAGAATTTGTAATCAAGCCAAGGTTTTGAGGAAACCTAACATTTTGTCAAGAATCTAGCCCAAGAAATTATCCAATGTAATCTCTTAAGAAATAATTAAAAAAATAATTATTTCCAAGCAGTTAAATGGCTATTTTGTGACCAAATCAGATATCTAGTACTAGGGGACATACAACTAGAATTTCATTGGCATGTTGGTTAGGACACCAACATTGCATAATAAGAATTAGACTCTTACCTAAGTCCCTATTCAAGCAGGAAAAGGCCTGCAGCTGTGCCCAGTAAGAGAACAGCCTCAAGAGGGACATAGTGAGAGAGGTAAGTGCAACTCCGCCTACAGCATGGGCATTTTAAGTTGTAATATGATATACGAGATTATGTGTGTTATGTGCTATGATTTACTATATCAAGTAGATAGCATGACTGAGAAATAATTACAAGTTATATTCATGTGACATCATGAAGCATGTTCACAAATAATAAGAACAAGGTCAAGATGACAAATAAGTACAATGGCAAGCGAGCTTGCCTGTGACGTACCGACCCGTCCAAGGTCGGGTAGGACTGTGGATTGAGTTGGAAATGGATTGGCCGCCCCAACCACTCCATAGTTACGCGCCCGGTACGGTCACTCATGATAAGGGGCCCATAAGCAAGTTAAGGAATGAAAGTATGTTAAGAGAGCATGATAAAATAAGCATAATAAAGCATAATTGAATCATGCATAATTAGAATGTGTTATGATAGGCTGTGCTAAGTTTATAGTTATTTATGTTGCGGTTAAATAGTTGTACTTGCTGAGCGAAAGCTCACGCCTTATGTCTATGCTGTAGGTAAGCAACCTACTGGCGCTTCTTGATACAGAATGGTGGAGTTGGCGGGGGCAACTGTGAAAGAAGGGATAAGCCGCTACGTTTTCCGAAAAAATTTTGCTTAATATTTTATGTTTATATTATTCCAAACAAGTATTTCAGTAGTAAGAAAAAAAAAAATTCCACTATATTTGTTAAATAAGTAAGTATGTAAAACAAGTTATGTATGCATGTATGTACGGTAACGGTCCGTGCTAGGCGGGTCGTTACAAAATTCTTTCCTTTCCTCTCTCACTCAAATCCGGTTTTGGTGGGGAAATTTTTGGCATAGTAAGGTTGCTTTTCTCTCATATTCTTGAATTATGGAACCTCCTATTTATAGAGGTTGGAACTCTTTAAAATTGCAACACTTAGTCCCTAGAAAAATTAGAAATTGAGCACTAGGGGGGGGGGGGTATGTGGTCGGCCATGAGGAAGGCCTTGGAGGCCAAGTACTTGCTCACCAAGGCAAGTGCTTACCTCATCTTGATTATGTCATCTTGCTTGCATCATCTTGATGACATCATCAAGCAAAATTCCTTGCTTTCCAAGCCATAGACAACCGGCCTTTGCATGTGTGGGAGCCAAAAATTGGCTTGCTCCACAAGCCTTTCTAGAACATACACTTGTCATCATGCTATCATGCCATGTGTGAACCAAAATTGGCTTGCTCACCAAGCTTCTTGATTGCTTATCTCACCCTTGCTTGTGTCACCTTGCTTACCTAAGCATATTTCCTTGTTCTCCAAGGATGAAGAACCGACCATAGCATGTGTGCGAGGCAAAGAAAAATCTTTTCAAGCTTATCTCTAGCTTAATTGCTTGTTCCAATGTAACCAAGCTAACTAAATTTGTAACCAACCATTGGCTTAGTTCAACTCTAGCTGGAGACTTGGTTAGGAATATCCATAAATTCCATAATTCAAAAATTACATACTTACTTACTTTTCTTAAAATTGCACTTTAATCCTTAATGACAAAATATTTGCACTTTAGTCCCTGTGAGGTGGACAGTGTTGGTGGAGCCACTTGGCTTCAATTCCATACATAATGGTCCACTAAATTCCCAAAAATCCTTAAATATAGGGTTTCAGTTCATTTCCCTACTAACTTAATCAATACTAATACTGTTTTCCACTTAAAACAGTACTGTTTCACTAAATTGCAGTCCGGAGTTCATCTTCGTAAAATTGGACTGTGTATGGATTTTTCTTCTTAGAACTTGAAACTGCTAAATCCCCATTGCTCCAAATATTATTCACGATTATTCTAGAGCGATCTCATACCTTGACTTTTTGGTCAACTTTGACTATCTTTGACCATCATGAAATCATGAAATTTCATCACGTCATTTTCTTTAAAATGCCTTAAACTGGCCTAAGTAATCCATCGTTGAGTCTCGTAGCTAATTAACCGAGAACTCAAACTTATACCGATATTCTATTCCAAACATGATCTAGACTTAAGTTTTCCTCATTCAAAGGAAATCTAGAGTCATAAGAAATTCGGGTTATTACATTAAGACTATGATATGCTTAAGATAAGACTATGATTTAATTGTGTGAAACATCACGAAGCATGTTCACCAATTAACAAGAACAAGATCAAGTATGAAAAAAAGGAAAGTTATGATGGCAAGCAAGCTTGCCTGTGTCGTACCGACCCGCGTTAGGTCGGGTTGGACTATGGTTTGAGTTGGAAATGGACTGGCCGCCCCAACCACTCCATAGTTGCGCACCCGGTACAGACACTTATGTTATGGGGCCCATATGTTAAGATAAGCTAAGAAAGTTGTAATAACTAAATTTTTACGACCTTACATTCTCTTGTAAAGAAACTTGAGTTATGTTCTAAAGGTATTTATGAAAAACCTGAGACAAGGTTTTTATTTGAAATTATAAAATCTCACGATACTATGTGACTTAAAAATGATTGCTTAACTAAGTACGTATCCTTTTGAGAAAAAGGGATAGAAAATTTCACGTTTGCATGGCCTTGCATGGTGGTCAAAGTTTGACCTAAAAAGTCAAAGTTGACCCAAAAAGTCAAGGGTTGACCAGAAAAGTCAACCATATGATGATACTGTTTTATGGACAAGCAGTATGGAAAATATACTGCGAAAAACCATTTTTCAGACAAGATGATAAGATTAAGATTTAATATCACCCTAGAAAAATCAAGCACATAAATTAGGGTATCTTGGGTCAAAGAGCTTCAAATTTTAAGAAAAATTTATACAGTCAAATTTTACACAGATAAATTTTGGACTGCAGTTTAGTGACAAAATACTGTTATTAATAAGTTAACAGTATTGAAAATATCTGTGTTAGCATGAATATGGACTGTTTATTAAGGAAAAAGCCAAACAAGTTCTAAAGGTGATTACATCACCTACTTTTTGAATTATGATCTCATTAAGGAATTAATAAAAATTTGGAAAGAATTTTTGGCTCTAGAAGGCTCCATTGGCCGGCCACCTCATGGGGTTATCAACCAAATATTAAAAATTTTGGGGGTAAATTTCACAAATAAGCAAAGTTCTTCAACCCCTATAAATACCCTTGAGCCTATTCATTTTATTCAAAAATTTGGGGAGGTTCTTGCCAATTTTCTTCTTGAAAATCAGCAGCCAAGGAAGAGAGAAAGAGGAAGGAAAATCAGAAATTTTCTTGGGGCTTTTGTTCCTAAGGGTTCGGTTTTGCTCTAGGGGAAAAACCAAGGGAAGTTAGAAAATTTTAGGTCTTTTGGGGTGTGAAGCCGAGGGAGAAAGGGAGAAAGGAAAGCTGAAATTTTGGGGCCAAACTTTGGTGAAGAGTTCGGCTTGGAGAGGAGCAACCAAGGAAACCAACAAAAAAATTTTTGGGTGCCATTTGGTAGTGTAGCCGTGAGTCAAGGGAGCTAGGGGGAAGGAAGGAATTTTGTGACCAAACTTGACTTTGGTCTAAGGTAAAACTCTATAAGCCCTAACTCTCTCATTTGAGTTCAAATTTAAAGATAAGAGGTAGTTCAATTTGGATGTAAGGACATAAGTCCAATCTCTATTTTATGCCCTAAGTTTGGTGGTATGTGCTTGATTTGTAGATCTAGGGGTGAATGGTTTAAATTCTTGCATTATTTTGCTTGTTTATGATTGATTTCCATGCTTGAATGCTTAGGGTTGTATGTCCTCTAATTTGGTCAGAAAATCTGCCCTAGGGCAGTGCTTGAAGCATGCTAGTTTAGGGAGAAAAGTTGATGCTTGTATGTGATGTATGCAAAAAGTTAGGGTCAATGCAAACCTAGGCTTTGAGCTTTTGAATTTGGTTTGCATGGATCCAATTGGACAGTTTATGGGTTCATGTGGGACGCTAGAAGCGCTGTGTGTTTGCCATATAGACTCCCGAAGTGATCGGTCGAGGTAGATTTCACGAAATAGGACGTAAACCGGACTTAACAACCAAAACTACCAATTCGGATTCGAAACTGGTCAGTTTCGGGAAAGTAAAAATTAGAGGCCCTTAGAGGATGAATTGGGTAATTTGTAAAACACGAAAGTTGCTCGGAACGATTTTCCTAGAAGACAACGTGGGCAGAATCCAAAAATGAGGCTCCAATGGTCTCCGTTTTTATAAAAATCCGTGGCTGATCTGCCCAGACCTAGTTTTTCAGGATCAGCTAGTTTCAAACAAAAACTGACGCGAATATAAGCAGAACTGGATTTTTTGTAAAACACTAAAGTTTTAGAATTTTTCGAGAGCTACAACTTTCATGAAGACAAGTTTTTCAAATTCCAAATGGATTTATAAACTGGTATTGTTTTATGAAGAGTGTGCAGGGAACCGAAAATTCCTGCACATGAGTTTTACAAACAGTTTTCGAAAAAAAACTGTATTTTTGCTTAAAACTGTCCCAAAGGCAGTTTTCAATCTTAAATGACCTTTATAAAGATTTGTTTTGAAGATTTGAAATGGTTACAAAAATATTAAAGAGATTTAAAGCTAAATTTCTTAAATAGTAAAAGATAAGAAAATGGACAGAATTTGTAATCAAGCCAAGGTTTTGAGGAAACCTAACATTTTGTCAAGAATCTAGCCCAAGAAATTATCCAATGTAATCTCTTAAGAAAATAATTAAAGAATAATTATTTCCAAGCAGTTAAATGGCTATCTTGTGACCAAATCAGATATCTAGTACTAGGGGACATACAACTAGAATTTCATTGGCATGTTGGTTAGGACACCAACATTGCATAATAAGAATTAGACTCTTACCTAAGTCCCTATTCAAGCAGGAAAAGGCCTGCAGCTGTGCCCAGTAAGAGAACAGCCTCAAGAGGGACATAGTGAGAGAGGTAAGTGCAACTCCGCCTACAGCATGGGCATTTTAAGTTGTAATATGATATACGAGATTATGTGTGTTATGTGCTATGATTTACTATATCAAGTAGATAGCATGACTGAGAAATAATTACAAGTTATATTCATGTGACATCATGAAGCATGTTCACAAATAATGAGAACAAGGTCAAGATGACAAATAAGTATAATGGCAAGCGAGCTTGCCTGTGACGTACCGACCCGTCCAAGGTCGGGTAGGACTGTGGATTGAGTTGGAAATGGATTGGCCGCCCCAACCACTCCATAGTTGCGCGCCCGGTACGGTCACTCATGATAAGGGGCCCATAAGCAAGTTAAGGAATGAAAGTATGTTAAGAGAGCATGATAAAATAAGCATAATAAAGCATAATTGAATCATGCATAATTAGAATGTGTTATGATAGGCTGTGCTAAGTTTATAGTTATTTATGTTGCGGTTAAATAGTTGTACTTGCTGAGCGAAAGCTCACGCCTTATGTCTATGCTGTAGGTAAGCAACCTACTGGTGCTTGTTGATACAGAATGGTGGAGTTGGCAGGGCAACTGTGAAAGAAGGGATAAGCCGCTACGTCTTCCGTAAAAATTATGCTTAATATTTTTGTTTATATTATTCCAAACAAATATTTCAGTAGTAGAAAAAAAAAAAAAAAAGAAAAAAAAAATTTCCACTATATTTGTTAAATAAGTAAGTATGTAAACACAAGTTATGTATGCATGTATGTACGGTAACGGTCCGTGCTAGGCGGGTCGTTACAAAAGTAAGTTATGAATGGATAAGAAAGCATAAGAAAGCATAAATAGCTCATGCATATGTATGATAAGCTACGTTATGATTATGTTATGTTAAGTTAAGTTATGATGGTAATTGTTTGTGTCGCGGTTTATAGTAGTTGTACTTGCTGAGCGAAAGCTCACTGTCTTACGTCTATGCTGTAGGTAAGCAACCTGCTAGCAACTGTTGATACAATATGGTGGAGCGTGGCGGGGCGAACTGTGAAATGTGGGAAATTATGCCTCTACGCGTTTTGATAAATTATGTACTTATTTTATGTGTTTTATATTATGCCTAAACAACCATATTTAGAATCCGTTAACTTCTTACGTACGCTTTCGTGTGTGTCGCACCGTATAAAAAAAAAAAAATTCCGCTGCTTACAATAAGTATGAAAGTATGAAAAATATGTATGTATGTACGGTAACGGCCTGTACTCGGCGGGTCGTTACAGTTTATGCCTGCAAAATTCCATTCTTAGCTGTGGTATGTATATATATAGTCACAATGGTTTAATAGGATAAATATTTTTTTTAATATTATGAATAAATATATATGTAGTCATTTCCTTTACTAAATATTGCTAGTCTGAAATAAATCCAGGTAGAAAAGTAGAAAAATAATAAGTTGTGGACCAAAATGAGTTGATAGTACAACAAATGAATCATTTCAGGGGGAAGAAAAACTAAATAAATGGTGATTTATAACCTGGCAAACAGTGGATATTTGTTTGTCTCGCGTAGACTTTGACTCATCATATTTAACATTTTCCCCCAAATACCGTGGTTTTATTGTCGACTCTTTACACAGTTCGGCATTTTGTTGCATGGATAAAACTGATCAATACTGATGTTCTTTTTCATTGCAAGCATTAGAACAAGAAAATGTTCCGATTGTTTATCGCCATGCAAGGAGAACTAAAAATTTATTATCTTCTTGTGGTTCCTATATTGTTTTACTTTGTCTAATTTCAAAGATTTTAGTGTTGAATCTAATATATCTTGATTATTTACATAATTGAAGCTTTAATTTAGACCTCTATAAAAAGACTTTGAATATTAGGATTGTGACAGCCAATTTCAAACTATGAAACAATTTCAATCTAACCCAACCCAGATATGATATATATGATTGATAAGAACAATAAACAAGAATGGGTCAACGATTTTATCCTGTAGAACAGGTACAAAGAAATAAATCTGATACAACAGGACTTGTCATGAAGTTTTATATTTCTTTTAGTGTTTAGGTTAACTCCAACTAAACTGTACTTTTTCATATCAATTTTTATCTTTTTCTGAAAAATTAACAAAATTTATAACTTGGTTTTAAAAGGTCAACCAATCCCAACTTAAAATTTCATCTCCAACCATCGAACCAAATGCAAGCTTAGTCTTGCTGTGATAACTGTTTATAAATCTGATACAAAGAAATAAATCTGATACAACAGGACTTGTCATGAAGTTTTATATTTCTTTAGTGTTTAGGTTTAACTCCAACTAAATTGTACTTTTTCATATCAATTTTTATCTTTTTCTGAAAAATCAACAAAATTTATAACTTGGTTTTAAAAGGTCAACAAATCCCAATTTAAAAATTTCATTTCCAACCATCGAACCAAATGCAAGCTTAGTCTTGCTGTGATAAGTCATGATTTGACGGGATATGGGACAAATTAAATTTAACTCAACCCAGAAGATACGTTAGGATGAGAACAAGTATGGATGTCTTTTTTATCCATGGATGTGGGTACCCGCCTCTAATGGTGTGAGTAAGGGAGATAGGATATGGGTATGGGGACGGGTATTGAGGGTTAAGATTAAACCCTCACACAGGTGCGGGGCAGGGGTGGGAGAAGCTCCCTATACCCCGTACCCGCCCCCGCTTCTATTCACCCTTATAAAAATATGAAAAAAAATAAATATATAAAAATGTGAATTTTTAGTGTTTTAATGCTTTAATTTGTTTTATGAATATAGTTTATAGATTCCTATAATTTTTATTTTTTTTATTTTCATTTCATTTTCAGTTATATTTGTAATTATGTTGATTATTATACAAAAACTTTGATTTGATTTTTTTTTTTTTTTTTTTGTTATTATTCTTAATGAGTAAATGGGTAGGATATGAGTATAGTAGCCCCCGTGAGGATTACCGGCCCCACACCGGTATTAAATTAGGTGGGTATGGTGGTGGTTAGGTATGGGGGAAGCATATCACCCCCGTCTCGTCCTATTGGCATCCCTAAGAACAGGTTTCGTTAGTTAACACATGCTTAGTCTCATTTCAAAGTCTCTTAATTTTTCCTCCATGATCATGACAAAGGGTTTCATCCTTTGGTTTTATAAATTCGAGTTACAAGGATCTAAGACGAATTGGTCATTGATGTTGTTTCTTTTAATTTCATTCTCAATCTCTTTATTTATCATCTTTCTTGTTCTATCATTTTCATGAAGCCACGTTAAACACGATATGATTAGAACAAAAGGTAAATTCCTTGACAAAGGAACACGGCCCGATTTTCCTCTAATGCATCTATTGAAAGTCTTAGAGTGACAATCTCCATGAGTTGAACCTGGAAATTATGAATGAAATGAGTAGTCATTCAATAAAATAACATTAAACTGCCATTACAAGTCATTTTGTAATTTTTTTTCCCCTGTTCTCCATTCTAGAGCTACGGAAGGGATTCAAAAGATGAGAAACTAACAAGGTCGGTCAATATTAAAATAAATTTTAGAAATTATTAACTTTCTATACTTGTGTTAAAAATATATTGTTATGAAATTTAATTTTTAACAGAAGAGTACATAAGCTCAAGTGAACCGTCATGAGATAGAAAGTTGGTCAAGAAAAACGGTGGACCTACAAATATAACCTCTTCTAACGGAGCTGAATATTCCTCATCGGTTAAATCATCTGGACCACCTCGATCAATGCCTACAAGGAGAGAAGACCTCTATATTGGCCAGAGAAAATAAGGTGAAATAGAAAGATGGACAAGCTCTGAAATTTCGACTCTCTCCCTCTATTTTGATTTATTTGAAATATAAAATTTAAATATGATATTTAGAAAAACAAAATTTAAACAAGTATATAAATGTTTTAATCAAAAGAATTGAGAGGAAAATTACACCTCTAAACTAATATTATTGTTTTGTGCTTCATGTGATTGTTTGCAATTTGTTATTTAATTAAACTACAAAGTCTCTTATATGTAAGGAGAAGATTCATAAATAACGAGGATGGTGCAAATTTTTATTTCTTTACTTGTGATTATTATTTTTATTATTAATCTTGTCAAGTAGGTCCAATGAGCTTATATATTCTAATGCTGACTTATTCCAAATGGGGTTAAAATCATGGACCACATGCTTTTCAACATTTGAAAAAAAGTGAAGCATCTTATCTACTTTAACAACAAAAAAAGATATTAGTTGTAGAATTCTAAATACAAAACATAAAAATAACGTTCATTAGTGAGCGATGAGAAAGATTTGTTTCTTTCTTTTCTGTAGCTCATTGACCACCTGAAAACTGACATTTGAAAAATATAAGCCAACTGCATTGGAAATGGGCAAGTTCAGACGAAGAAGAAAATCTCCAACCCAATGAATAAATTACATAAGTAATGGGATTCATTCTCGTTACCTCACAAATGGTCTGCACGATCTACTTGGTGGGACCCACATGAGATTATCTGTTTGTGAATTCTAAGATACAATTTTTTTCAAGTTAACATTGATTCCTGATAAATATTAAATATAGAAGACACATATTTTGTCTCAGAGAAAAGACTTTGACTTGGTACTTCTTTTCATTTTTTTTTTTTCCTGTAAATTTGTTCGTATATTGTAAATATATATGTCTGAGAAGTTATAATCACCAATTATGAAACCTATTATTGTAGACATTTTTATAAATAAAATAAAAAATAGATATTTTTAAAAAATATTAATTCCTATCTAGTCGTTTATGAATATGTGATACAGATTTAAATGAATCTAAACCCACAAAATACATCCAATAAAAGTAAGGTTGGCATTTTTTTCTTTCCCACTTTGACGAAAACAGAGTTGTGTGTTCATTTCTTGGCTTTTCACAACAGAGAACTAGGATGGGCTGGTCATCATTGATGTTTCTCCTTTCCCTTTTACTTCACTCCCAATCTCTCCACTCATCATCTCTTTCATCCTTTCCTTCTCCTCCTCTTCCACCTCCTATGTGTCATCCTAGTGAGAGCTCTGCTTTGCTTTAATTCAAGAACTCATTTTCTGTCCAAAATGGATCAACCACAGTCTCTTGGCGGAATGGCAAGAATTGTTGTGAATGGGCGGGGGTCTCGTGTGATAGCGATTCGGGTCATGTAACTGGTCTGGACATGACTTCAAGCTTCCTACAAGGACCTCTACATTCCAACAGCACTCTTATTCAAAACCTAACCAACCTAAAGGAACTAATCTTATTCAAATTAGATATGGTTGATGTTGAGCCGATTGGTTCCTTGATGAATATATCTTCATCTCTAGAGCAACTTTACATTTTGTCATGTCAGTTGCGGGGAATTTCCCGGAAAACATTTTTTCGCCTACCAAACCTCCGAGAGCTCAACCTAGATTACAACTTTGATCTTGTTGGTTCTTTGCCTACCTTTAATTGGAGCAGTTCTCTCACGGAATTGAGTCTTTCCGGCACTAAAATATCTATAGATTTACAATATCTGATGAAAAGTGCCAAGTCTTTGGAGATATTGTCTCTCTCCATTGCAATTTTCAAGGATCATACCCACAACTGACAATTAACCTCACTCTATTATCACAACTCACTATTTTAGACCTCTCTGACAACAGTTTTGTTGGTCAGCTTCCAGAAATTGATAGTACTAACTCAAGTCAGATCCTTGTTCTCTCCTTATCTGGTAACTTCCTTACCGGTTCTATACCTTATTGGATATTTTCCCTTCCATCTCTATTGTCCTTATCCATCTACAATAATCGTTTCACGGGCTGTCTTCAAGAATTCAAATCTCAAACTTTGGAGGGACTTTTTTTGAGTCAGAACAAACTCCATGGCCAGATACCAAACTCGGTCTTTCAACAACAAATCTTTCCTATTTGGATCTTTCATTCAATAATTTTAGTGGTATCTTGGAGTTAAACAAGTTCTCAAAGTTGAAAAATCTCAACTATCTTTGCCTTTCTTTCAACAATTTCTCATTGAGTTCAGATAGACATGCGAATGACACTCCGTTCCCCCAGCTTGAATCCTTGGGTTTGGCTTCATGCAATATTAAGGTGCTCCCAAATTTTCTTAGAAGCTTAGAAAGACTAGAAATACCTAGACCTTTCGAACAACCAACTTCAAAACAGAGTTCCTCAATGGCTGGGAAATGGGGAAGGAAGTTCATTGACTTATCTGAATCTCTCTCACAATTTTTTGACACGTATAGAGCAAATTCCATGGAGAAGCTTAGAGTTTTTAGACCTTCGCTCCAACATTCTTCAAGGCCATCTCCCACTCCTTCCGCCTTCTCTGGTCGGTTTTTCCTCTCGAACAATCAACTAACTGGAGAGATACCAACTCTGTTTTGCAATTTGAGTATGCTCGAATTCCTTGATTTGTCTAATAATTCTTTCCACGGAAGATTCCTTCATGCATCGAAAATCATCGTCCTCTCTCGGTGTTGGTTCTGAGATGAATATGTTTAATGGCGTGATTCCTGACATGTTCACAAACACAACTCAACTGAGGAGTTTGCACCTTAATGGAAATCAACTAGAAGGACGACTGCCACGATCTTTGAGCAATTGTCAAATCTTGGAAGTTTTGGATGTCGGCAATAACAAGATAAATGACACATTTCGCCACTGGTTGGAAGCCGTTCCAATGCTACAAGTTCTTATCTTAAGATCTAACAAATTCCATGGCTCCATAGGTGATCCTAAAGTGAAGTCTCCTTTCAGAAAGCTGAGAATCATTGACCTCTCCTACAACGAGTTCAATGGTCTTTTGCCCACAAAATATTTCTCGAGTTTCGTGGCTATGACGGAAGGATACACAGATGGGAACTTGTCATACATAGGAGGAACTTCGTATTACCAAGATTCTGTGGCAGTGACAATGAAAGGTTTCACTTTTGAACTGGAAAGGATTATAACCATCTTCACGACAATTGATTTCTCAAGAAATTGTTTCGAAGGAAGTATTCCGGAGTCGATTGGGAAGCTCAAGATGCTGAAAGGGCTGAACTTTTCTCAAAATAAACTGATCGGTCCAATTCCCACATCGCTGAGCAATCTGACTAATCTTGAATGGTTAGATCTCTCCTTAAATATGCTAGTTGGGCAGATTCCTTGGCAGTTAGAAGGTTTGACGCAACTTCAATTCTTAAACCTTTCTCATAACGAATTGGTGGGACCAATACCTACTGGAAACCAATTCAATACGTTCGATAGTGATTCATACAAAGGAAACCTGGGATTATATGGATGTCCTCTGACTAAATCATGCAGCAATATTAACGAGGCCCAACAATATCAAGGTGATGACGGTGATGATGGTGATGACGACGGAATGATTAATCGGAAGGCAGTGATGATGGGATATGGAAGTGGAGTGGTGATCGGAATATCTATCGGATATATGGTCCTTTTCACTAGAAGCGTTGATCACTGGTTTCTGAAATATTTGAAAGAGAACTGCGGCATATATCAATCGCTCCCTTAAGTGGCCGGAGAAGAAAGTAGAAAGCAGAGGAAAATGGTGCCTGGAGAAAAGAAAGGTAATATTTCTCTAGCTACTTAACTACTTGTTTCAGTTTTAGAACCGATCGATTGGCGATATAATAATCTTTTTTTTTCAATTAGTTTTTGTTTTTTTTTTGCTTTTTTCATTTTGTTGCTGAACAGAAGGTGCATTAGTAGTGATGATGATCTGGTGCAACTGCTGCTCTGCCTTGGATTATGTCGTGGCTCTGAAGACATCATTATCTTATCTTAGTATTCTCTTGTTAAAAGTATGTAGGAAGTCCCTATGCTCTGTATTTTCGTTCCGTTTTGTTTTGTTTTGTTTTTGTTTTTGTTTTTTTTTTGGTTTTTATATTTTTATTTTTTTTGTTTTAACTTAGGGACGAGAGATTCTAATTCAAAACCTTATTGTAAAGTTAGACGTAAAATTACTGCTAAACTACTCTTGTAACCACATTATCAACCGCCCAAGAAGTACATTGTCTATGTGTGCGCTTAGCATATGCAGATGTTTCATGTTCGTTTCTTGTACTGTAATATTGATACATATGTAATGGGTTAATTGATAAAATATACATACCAAACATGCCATTTTGAATTTTTTATGTAGTTTACAGAACTTATTTTTTGTGACCATCTCACATGCGTAACGTGTCTCACTCAATATAAATTTTTGTAAAGGGGGTCATCTTTTTTTTTTTTCTGCATAATTTTTCTAGTCTTTGTAATATAGAGTGGCTTTATGAATGTAGATTATCAATTTTTCCAGTCTTTCTTTTTCTTTATTTTTTCTTCCATTTTCATAAAATTGAGTGGGGGAGTAAGCTCCTACCGCTCCATTTACAAAGAGATTATTTATGAATAAAATTACGTAATTCGAGATTATTTATGACGTAACAAATGGAGAGGAAAAAAGTTGTTTTCATTCTACCATTAATACCGTAGCATTTACAGAGAGAAATAGAATCAAAATATAATTACAAATAAACCTACGTACATTCAGAAACAATTTTAAAAGGAGTTCTAACACAAATTGGAAATCATTTTTCAGTCAATATTAATATTTATGCATAGATTTGGTTAGTTGGAGATGGGGTGACAGAAGAAGAGCAGTTAAAAGCTTCAGAAGGAACAATTTTATTTCCCTTCTCTCAATTCCCACTCACAAAATTAAGCACAGATTGCTTACTACACACCAGCAATGTCAATTCCTAAATCTTTTAGAAATGTCCACTCTTGTGAGGTACACAGAGTTTGGAAAGCAAAGCATCGCCATGGTTTTAAGCCTCTAAACATGTGTTACTAAACTAAATATTGATTGAAATCGTTATATTTTAATTTGAGTACTAATGAATTAAAACATGTATTTTTGGACTAGAAGACTTGCGATTGTCCCTTTCTTTTCATCTTAGCTGGGAGGTATTTGTGATTTCCTACTATAGTTCTGTATGTCTGTATACTTATTTTTGTAACGTTTCAAAAATTTATGATTTAATTCTTCAATTTTAAATGACAATATAAATTAGAAATTTATCTTTAAAAATGTTTTTATATAATGATAACAAGAGGATCATGAAAAATTAAATTGGGTGACTACCTATTTATTTTAGAAATTTCTATAATTTTTCATGTGTGTTATGTGATCACAAAGTTTTTTGTGATAAAATGAGATAAGTAAGATAAAAAGAAATGGTTGTGCCAAGTTTTTATTTTTCATTAAATAATAATACTAATAATAAAAAAATTAAATACAATAATGTGTGTGTGTGCGCGCGCATGGCATTAAATGCCATACCCGGAAACAACACAAACCAGGCCCATTGGGCCCAGCTGTTGGCTGAAAGCCCACGGCCTGGGGAAGCCGAAAAGGCTGGCCGTGTGGCATCAGCCGAAAGAAAGAAATAAATAAATAAATAAAACTAAAAAAAAGGGAAATAAAGTAAATAGATTAATTGATGGAGAATCTTTTGGTGTGGAGACTACCAAGATAAGTAAACACTCCCAATAAATAAATAAAACTCTAACCACTCCTTTACATTACTTATCTTGGGAAAATGAACCATCATCACCTGCATTGTAATAAATTAAGCCCAAAAAAATGTGAAAACTCATCATTTCCTATAATTAGCTTCAACTGATAATAACAACCCTAAAAATTATTATTTTTTAAATTTTAAACCCTATTTTAAGTGTCTATAAAAGGTGTGTGGTTGTATGAATACCACTTTTTGCTTCTCCATACTCTTTTTCATTGAAGAAAACAATTTCTCTTCCTTAACACCTTGAGTCCTAATTTTAGCAAGCAAAAACACGAAGAAATCTCTTCCATAATCTCTATTCTCAACTTAGTATCATTAAGCTTCAAGAGAAGATCGTAATCTCATAGGTTTCAAGGTAAAACACTAGTTTACCATTAGCTTCCAAGATTAAAGTTTTAGTTTTTAAACTTGTGATGAAATATGTTTATTTTCCAACTTCTAGATCCTCATCACAAGAATTCAAGAAAGCCTCCAAGCCCTCAAAAGAGCCACAAAATCCATCAACAATACTGAGGTATATGTTTTTCCACAAACTAGCAAGTTTTAAAAAGTTTTGAGGGTTTTCTTAAAAATGACCTTAAAGAAAATAGAAATCTTGGCATGATGGTAAAATAAAAACATGGTCATATTTCTATTATTGTTACATGTGTTTTTGTGGGATTAAAATGGTCTAACTTATTACAAAATGAAAAGTTTTGGTGAGAATATATGATTTTCATGAGTTTCTTGATTATGTGGTGTGAAATATATGTTATGGCATGAAAATATTTGGGTATGCCATGTTTATTTGCTGTGAATATTCTATGTTGACAGCTTGGAATGTGAGAAAGGATTTTTAAGGCTCAAATAATAATAGAATGAAGTTGAAGTTAATATCTATAGGAAAATAGCATTTTTGGCATAATACAAAATAATTATGAAAAGTCATGTATTTTGAAAGTCATAATATCTAATGTATAACTTTAACTTTATTACAAGTTTTAAAGTCTACAGTATAGCTTTTATTGAAAGTCATGTATTTTGATTTTGACAAGACGCTTTTTGGAGAATGGAAGATGTTCTCATAGAGCATCCAAACACCTAAAAAAGTTGTTTTTGGCTTAGTAACTTTTATGAACCAAACATGCCTAACTTCTATGATATCGTTTTTCACTCAAAAGACTTTGACTCCCCCCTCCCCCGCTCACATGAAAAGAACAATTGTAGGTTGGCATCTTACACATTAATCATACTTCCAATGCATTATTTTTTTTTTTTCCATAGATATATCTAATTTTGAAATTAATTATGTATTTTTCTGATTTCCTTGATAATATTATTTGTAGCCATCTACGATACGGCATGCAGCAGCTAGAGAAGTCACCAAAGACTTTGCTTAGAATATTATTGGAGAATTTTGTAGTAGGGTGTCAAAAGAGTGTTCTACTTATAGGAGACAGAGGATATAATTTCTTCTTTCCTTACCCCACCAATTTCTTCAAACATTGCCCATTTATTCAAATATGAGGAAAAATAAGTTGCAGATCGAAACCACACAGCAACATTGACTTCTTTTCTTATATAAATGATGAGCAAGAGTAACTAATATCGAAGTAATTTAAAACATCATAACTAGAGTAAGATTTTTGAAAATTCAAAAAAAAAAAAAAAAAAAAAAAAAAAAACCTCAAAATGACCAAAATAAATGGAGAAAGAAAGAGCAATATAATATTTTAAAAAGAATAATAGTAAATTACAGCATATAGTTTTAAACATAACAATTAATAGCATAGTAAAATTTATGACCACACAATACTAAAAAAACTCATCCTCCTTCCCCTCCTGCTTGAAAGAAAACGTTTTAAGTTTCAACCGTTTTGGAATATTTGTTCCATTTAATTTGGGTTGGTCATTTAAATATGTGTTTGACAATCAAATATTTTGGATGTAATTCTAATGGTATGAAATGATTTATTTAACAATTTAAAAAGAAAATATAATGTTATCCGTCACCCATAAATTTAACTCCATTTGAGTATATATGCAACAATGATATTATTATTAAAAAATATTGGGACATAAGTGCTCTACATAAAGTATAATAGCTTACTAACTGAAAGATAGGCATGCGATGGAATGCACCTTTTTTTTTTTTTTTTTTTCCCTCCTCATAAATTAGTTGTTAAATATGCACGGATACAAAGTTTGAAAGAAGTTCTAACTATAGATCAATCTTCTTAAAAAGCACATCTAATTTTTCTCAACAAATCAAAGCCAAAGCAGGACTTGCATTAAAAAATAATAATAAAAAAAGGAAAAAAAAAAAATTGGCTACTCCTAAGAGATCATTATCTTAACATAATCAATCAGAGAATGGAAAATTTAATCAGCATGTATCGTAATAACGGAAATATTCAATTTGAGAGATCGTCAATCATCACAGCAAAATCAGTCGGAAAAACTGTAATTAGAAACAGAAAATTCAACCGAAATTGTCTTTCTTTTCCTTATTGTACCTAACCACCAATCACTCTTAATCGATCTTGTTTCCTCGGATCTGCAATGACGAGGCCAGAGAAGCGAATATGCTCAATCTGTCATGGTGGAGTCAGATCTGAGGCCAGAGATGCGAACGTGCTCAATCTGTCATGGTGGAGTCAAATCCGGTCACTTTGATGCCCGCGGCCTCCGACGGCGAGTATCTGGCTGCTGCAGCCAGCAAGAAGGAGACTAGCAGATCAAGCTCTCCAATGGCGGCCAAAGAACAGGCAAGAAAAATGTTGAGTTTTTTTATCGGCAAGAGATCGCAGCAACGGAGATTGCAATGTGGAGGTCGGCCCGAGAAGGAGGTGAAAAAGGCGGTTGCTCACGGCGAAGAAGATCGGAGCTCAATGCGATAGAAACTGGCGACCACGAAGAAGATTGGAAACCGGATGGCAGTAGGGAGGGAGATGGAGTCGTCGAAGGAGGAGGAAACAGTGCCATGCCGGTGGGATTGCTGTTCGCCTCTGAAGAGGATGGCATGTGCGAGAAGAGAACCCAGAACACAGAGAGGAGAGAGAGAGAGAGAGAGAGAGAGAGAGAGCGATGAGAGAGAAAGAGAGAGAAGAGAGAGGGCTGCGATTGTGAGAGAGAAAGAGAACTGAAGAGAGAAAAAAAATGGAAATGAAAAAAAGTGCATGTGAAAACACAGATATTTGCATGGGGACAAAATGGGAAATTCAAATTAAAAAATAGAGGAAAATGAATTAAAAAAATATGAAATGATAAAATTATTTGTTTTTATGCTAGAATGGGCAAAATTATATGGACCTGTCATGGTTATTTTTCTATTTTTCTCTAATGGTATTCTTTTATCTCCTTGCATAAACTTGGACCGCTGACTTGATAGACATAATGTAATAACTAAATTTTTACGACCTTACGTTCTCTTGTAAAGAAACTTGAGTTATGTTCTAAAGGTATTTATGAAATACCTGAGATAAGGTTTTTTATTTGAATTATAAGTTCTCACGATACTATGAGACTTAAAAATGACTGCTTAATCAAGTATGTATCATTTTAAGAAAAAGGGATAGAAAATTTCACGTTTGCATGGCCTTGCATGGTGGTCAAAGTTTGACCTAAAAAGTCAAAGTTGACCCAAAAAGTCAAGGGTTGACCAGAAAAGTCAACTATATGATGATACTGTTTTATGGACGAGCAGTATGGAAAATATACTGCGAAAAATTATTTTTCAGACAAGATGTTAAGATTAAGATTTAATATCACCCTAGAAAAATCAAGCACATTAATTAGGGTATCTTGGGTCAAAGGGCTTCAAATTATAAGAAAAATTTTATACAGTCAAATTTTACACAGATAAATTTTGGACTGCAGTTTAGTGACAAAATACTGTTATTAACAAGTTAACAGTATTGAAAATACCTGTGTTAACAAGAATTTGGACTGCCTATCAAGAAAAAGGCCAAACAAGCCCTAATGATGATTACCTCACTACCTTTTTGATTAATGACATCATATTGGGAATTAAGAAAAAAAAATGGATAATCATGGACCCTTCTAGAGCATGAGGTGGCCGGTTGGTATGGGGTCAAAATAAAATTAATTTTGTCCCAAGGACTTGTAGGAAAAAGGTGAACAAAAGTTATTTGCTAAGAAGTCCAAATTTTCACCTATAAATAGGCTAAGGGGGGGGGGGGGGGGGGGGCGGTTTTTGGGCTGAAAAATTAGAGAAAAACAACCAAGCTCTTGCCAAATTCACCCTCAATAAATCCGGAAATTGGGGAAGAGAAAGGAGTGAGAAAAATCAAAAATTTTCTTGGGGTTTTTGTTCCTAAGGGTTCGGATTTGAGCTAGGAGAAAGCCAAGAAAAGTTTAGAAATTTTCTTGGGTTTTTAGGGTGTGTGGCCGAGTGAGTAAGGGAAGGAGAAAAGCTGAAATTTTTGGGGTCAAACCTTGGGGAGGTGCTCGGCTTGGAGTGGATCTACCAAGGAGATCAACCAAAAAATTTTTGGTGCCATTTGGAGGTGTGGCCGTGAGCCAAGGGAGCTAGGGGGAGGAAGAGATTTTGTGACCAACTTGACTTTGGTTTAAGGTAAAAATCTAGAGCCCTAACTCTCTTATTTAAGTTCAAATTTAAGGTTAAAAGGTAGTTCAATTTGGTTGTAAGGACATAAGTCCATTTCCCATTTTATGCCCTAAGTATGTGGTATGTGCTTGATTTGTAGATCTAGGGGTGTATGGCTTGAATTCTTGCATTGTTTGTGTTTATTTATGATGAATTTTCATGCTTGATGCTTAGGGTTGTATGTCCCCTAGTTTGGTCCGAAAATCTGCCCTTAGGCAGTGCTTGAAGCATGATAGTTTAGGGAGCAAAGTTTGATGCTTGAATGTAATTAATGTATGCAAAAAGTTAGGGTCAATGCAAACCTAGGCTTAGAGCTTTTGGATTTGGTTTGCATGGATCCAATTGGACAGTTTATGGGTTCATGTGGGACGTTAGAAGCGCTGTGTGTTTGCCATGTAGGCTCCCGAAGTGATCGGTCGAGGTAGATTTCACGAAATAGGACGTAAACCGGACTTAACAACCGAAACTGTCAATTCGGATTCGAAACTGGCCAGTTTCGGGAAAGTAAAAATTAGAGGCCCTTAGAGGACGAATTGGGTAAATCGTAAAACACGAAAGTTGCTCGGAATGATTTTTCCTAGAAGACACCACGGGCAGAATCCAAAAATGAGGCTCCAATGGTCTCCGTTTTTACAAAAATCCGTGGCTGGTCTGCCCAGACCCAGTTTACAGGATCAGCCAGTTTCAAACAAAAACTGACGCAAGTACAAGTAGAACTGGATTTTCATAAAACATGAAAGTTTTAGCATTTTTCGAGAGCTACAACTTTCGTGAAGACAAGTTTTTTGTAATAACTAAACTTTTACGATCTTACGTTCTCTTGTAAAGAAACTAATGTTATGTTTTAAAGGTATTTATGAGAAACCTGAGTCAAGGTTTTTGTGTGAAATTTTAAGTTCTCACGATACTATGAGACTTGAAAATAATTGCTTAACTCAGAACGTATCATTTTGAGTCAGAAGAATAGAAAATTTTACGTCTGCATGATTTTGCATGGCGGTCAATGTTTGACCTAAAAAGTCAAAGTTGACCTAAAAAGTCAACAGTTGACTAGAAAAGTCAACCATGTGATAATACTGTTTTATGAACAAGCAGTATGGAAAATATACTGCGAAAAATCATGTTCCAGACAAGATAGCAAGAGTAAGATTTACAATCACCCTAGAAAAATCAAGCACATAAAATTGGGCATTTTGGGCCAAAGGACTTCAAATTACAAGAAAATTTTTATACAGTCAAATTTTACACAGATAAATTTTGGACTGCAGTTCAGTGACAAAATACTGTTAATAATAAGTTAACAGTATTGAAAATATCTGTGTTAGCAAGAATTTGGACTGCTTATCAAGAAAAAAAGCCAAACAAGTTCTAAAGGTGATTACATCACCTACTTTTTGAATTATGACCTCATCAAGGAATTAATTAAAATTTGGAAAGAATTTTTTTGGCTCTAGAAGCCTCCTTGGCCGGCCACCTCATGGGGTCATCATCCAAATATTAAAAATTTTGGGGTAAATTCCACAATTAAGCAAAGTTTTCCAACCTCTATAAATACCCCTTGAGCCTAT
Organism: Ficus carica; assembly: GCA_009761775.1. Classification (NCBI taxonomy): domain Eukaryota; kingdom Viridiplantae; phylum Streptophyta; class Magnoliopsida; order Rosales; family Moraceae; genus Ficus; species Ficus carica. Next base: position 318,609 of record VYVB01000427.1, read on the forward strand.
TCATTTTATTCAAAATTTGGGGAGGTTCTTGCCAATTTTCCTCTTGAAAATCAGCAGCCAAGGAAGAGAGAAAGAGGAAGGAAAATCAGAAATTTTCTTGGGGTTTTTGCTTCTAAGGGTTCGGATTTGAGCTAGGAGAAAGCCAAGAAAAATTTGGAAATTTTTTTGGGTCTTTTAGGGGTGTGGCCGAGTGTGTAAGGGGAGGAGGAAAACTGAAATTTTTGAGGCCAAACTTTGGTTAAGAGTCGGCTTGGAGAGGAGCAACCAAGGAAACCAACAAAAAAATTTTTAGGTGCCATTTTGGTGGTGTGGCCGTGAGTCAAGAAAGCTAGGGGGAAGGAAGGAATTTTGTGACCAAATTTGACTTTGGTCTAAGGTAAAACTCTATAAGCCCTAACTCTCTTAATTGAGTTCAAATTTAAGGTAAAAAGATGATTCAATTTGGTTGTAAGGACATAAGTCCATTTCCCCATTTTATGCCCTAAGTTAGTAGTATGTGCTTGATTTGTAGATCTAAGGGTGTATGGTTCAATTTTTGCATGATTTGTGTTTATTTATGGTTGATTTTCATGCTTGAATGCTTAGGGTTGTGTATCCCCTGATTTGGTCAGAAAATCTGCCCTAGGGCAGTGCTTGAAGCATGTTGATTTAAGAAGCAAAGTTAGGGTTAATACAAACATAGGCTTAAGGCTTTTGAATTTGGTTTGTACGGATTCAATTGGACAATTTAATGGTTCATGCAGGACGTTAGAAATGCTGTGTGTTTGCCCTATAGGCTCCCGAAGTGTTCGGTTGAGGTAGATTTCACGAAATAGGACGTAAACCGGTTTAAGCAACCGAAACTGCCAAATTCGGACTCAAACTGGCCAGTTTCGGGAAAATAAGAATTTGAGGGTCTTAGAGGCCGAATTGGGTAAATCTTAAAACACGAAAGTTGCTCGGAACAATTTTTCCTAGAGGACGACACTGGGCAGAATTTAAAAATGAGACTCCAATGGTCTCCGTTTTTACAAAAACCCGTGGCTGATCTGCCCAGACCCAGTTTTCGGGATCAGCCAGCTTCAAACAAAAACTGACGCAAATTTAGGCAGAACTGGATTTTTTGTAAAACACGAAAGTTTTAGCATTTTTCGAGAACTACAACTTTGGTGAAGACAAGTTTTTCAAATTCCAAATGGATTTATAAACTGGTATTGTTTTATGAAGAGTGTGCAGGGAACCGAAAATTCCTGCACATGAGTTTACAAACAGTTTTCGAAAAAAACAGTATTTTCGCTTAAAACTGTCCCAAAGGCAGTTCTCAATCTTAAATGACCATTATAAAGATTTGTTTCAAAAATTGGAATTTTTACAAAAAGGAATTCAAAGCTAAATTTCGTAAATGGCAAAAAGTTAAGAAAATGGATAAGATTTATAATCAAGCCAAGGTTTTGAGGAAACCCAACATTTTATTAAGAACCTAGCCAAGAGATTATCCAACGTAATCTCTTAAAAGAAATAATTAAAGAATAATTATTCCCAAGCAGTTATATGGCTATTTAGTGACCAAATCAGATATCTGGTATTAGGGGACATACAACTAGTATTTCATTGGCATGTTGGTTAGGACACCAACATTGCATAATAAGAATTAGACTCTTACCTAAGTCCCTATTCAAGCAGGATAAGGCCTGCAGCTGTGCCAGTAAGAGAACAGCCTCAAGAGGGACACAGTGAGAGAGGTAAGTGCAACTCCGTCTACAGCATGGGCATTTCAAGTTGTAATATGATATACGAGATTATGTGTGTTATGTGCTATGATTTACTATATCAAGTAGATAGCATGACTAAGAAATAATTACAAGTTATATTCATGTGACATCATGAAATATGTTCACAAATAATAAGAACAAGGTCAAGATGACAAATAAGTATAATGGCAAGCAAGCTTGCCTGTGACGTACCGACCCGTCCAAGGTCGGGTAGAACTGTGGGTTGAGTTGGAAATGGTTTGGCCGCCCCAACCACTCCATAGTTGCGCGCCCGGTACGGTCACTCATGATAAGGGGCCCATAAGCAAGTTAAGGAATGCAAGTATGTTAAGAAAGCATGATAAAATAAGCATAATAAAGCATAATTGAATCATGCATTATTAGAATGTGTTATGATAGGCTGTGCTAAGTTTATAGTTATTTATTGTTGCGGTTAAATAGTTGTACTTGCTGAGCGAAAGCTCACGCCTTATGTCTATGCTGTAGGTAAACACCCTACTGGCGCTTGTTGATACAAAATGGTGGAGTTGGTGGGGCAACTGTGAAAGAAGGGATAAGCCGCTACGTTTTCCGTAAAATTATACTGAATGTTTTATGTTTATATTATTCCAAACAAGTACTTCAGAAAAAAAAAAAAAAAAAATTTCCACTATATTTGATAAATAAGTAAGTATGTAAAACAAGTTATGTATGCATGTATGTACGGTAACGGTCCGTGCTAGGCGGGTCGTTACAGAGTTGGTATCAGAGCGGTTCCCTGCTACCTGATTTCACAGTTCGCCTGCCATCGCCACTATTATTGTAAGTTAAAGTTAGTTTATGCGTAAATATTTATTATGCGATTTGGTATGTAGATTCGTTGACATGGATCCGGATCACGTTGATGCGGACCGAGAGGCCATATCGTCATTTTATGAGGCACATCCGTTATCCTTTGACGGTACGAGTCGTACGATATCCTTGGGAGCATGGTTATACGACATGGAGCTTATTTTCCGTACCAGCCATATCCCGGGTCGGTTGCAGGTTTCTTTGGGTAGTCGATGCCTGACTGGAGACGCCCGTATTTGGTGGATATCAGTAGGAGAGCCACAGCTACCCAGCCGGACATGGGGACATTTTCGTTCACTGTTGATAGGACGTTTTGGACCGATACTAGACTACGGGCCAGGAGCAACTCAGCGTGATCCTGACATTTACAGAGATATGTATGACACGCGATACCACAGCTACACACTTGAGTGGCATGCATATCCTCACGAGACCATGGCCCACTACTGCATAAGATTTCAGGAGGCCATGTTGCCCTACGTTTCTCAGGACATGACCCACCCAGTATTGGAGGCATTGACGATTTTGCAGAACGGCTTACCTAGCCGTATTCGCCAGCATGTTCCTTTTCCCTCACCCAGGATGACCGTGGAGTACATGATAGAGGAGATTTTGCGGGCTGAGGTACGCGCTAATACCGAGCCGACAGGGGCCGCTGAGGGTGATCATCAGGCACCCGTAGACGACGCTGGTATAGGGGAGCCATTATACGAGGTAGGACCAGCACCCCCAGAGGAGCCGATCCCTGCAGTTCCAGAGCAGAAGGTGCCAGCACATGAGGCCGGGGAGCAGGAGGATGCTGAGGGTGACCCTGAGGCCGGCGACCAGGAGGAGGACGATGTTATGGTCATACCCGGAGATCCACCAGCAGATCCCATTATCATCGATATTTCTAGTGACGAGGAGGATGATATTGAGGAGATGCCAGCTGACCCGCCAGCAGATCCCATTGCCATCGACATATCCAGTGATGAGGAGGGCGACGACGAGGATATGGAGCCGGCGCCCGAGCTAGAGCAGGCAGGATGGGTTGAGGACCAGGAGGATCTCGCTGACGACCCAGAGGAGATTCTTTTCGACGACGAAGATTGGGAGACCGACTCCGACGCAGCTGCCTAGAGGACGATAGAGATCGTTATTTTGATTGACCATGTACATTTATTTTGACCTTAGTACTGACATGTACTTGCTTATTTCTTTTTTTAGATGATAGGCATGTACTGATGGAAAGTGGTAGTCACTTCCATCGCCATTCTTTTTGACTATGTATATTGGTGAAGTGTTAGACACTCCCATTACCATTTTGTCCATGTATATAAAAGTATTACGAAACAGATATGTATTTACAGTACTGTAAGAATGATGTACTTATTGTAAATATACAAGAAACAGTTCAGATATCATGTTATATTTTCATGAAAATCATGTTATGATACGATACGTTATGATCATGTAAGCCATGTTACGATATGAATATGATGAGAATGATTATGTTATAATCCGATGTATTATGATACGATGTATGATGAAAGAAAGGATATTACTAGTTCGATAATATCTTTTCTTATGATTTAATAGGAAAGCAAAGATGGTACGCCCTCGCAGAACAATGCCTGTGAACCAGAATCCACCTGCACCGGATCTAGCAACTGTGGTAGCAAATTTGCAACGACAGTTACTTGAACAGCAGCAGGAGACAAATAGACTCCGGGAGCAGTTAGCTCAGATCAATCAGAGACCTCAGGCTAACGAGGTTCCCCCTCAAAATGTCAGAGTACCTCCCGTAGTACCTCCGGTACCTGATGTTCAACCAGAGGTTCAGCCAGAGGTTCCAATAGCACCCGTTGGAGTACAAATGAATTTACCTCCAGTACGGGAAGATTTGCTTTATGAAAGGTTTAGACGGATGAAAGCACCGGAATTCGAAGGACCCACAGATCCGATTGCCGCTGACAATTGGTTGATTGACATCCAAGTTATTTTGGATTTTATGCGACTGACAGAGCAGGAAAAAGTCCTCTGTGCTTCCTTCGCTCTCAAGAAAGACGCTAGACACTGGTGGAGGACTGTCCAGATGCGCCGTGATGTTACGACCATGAGCTGGCAAGATTTCGTGTCGGAGTTTCGAACGATGTACTTTAACAGAGAAATCCTGGCAGCCCAGCAGGATGAATTTACGAGTTTGAGACAAGGAACGATGACGGTAATGGAGGCTATTAATAAGTTTGAACAGTTAGCCCGGTTATGCCCGGAATTGGTGCCAGGTGAAACAGAAAAAGTTAGATTGATGATGAAGATGTTTCGGTCAGATATCGCCAAGCAAGTCAGTGCTGGTGATAGTCCACCTACTCGGGTATCTGATTGTATTAGTCGAGCCATAAGAGCAGAGTATTGGATTAACCGAGACAAGGAAGAACGGGCTCAGTTCTTTAAGGCAAAGAAGGAAGAAAAGGCCATGGGGAAGCAGACACAACCCCGTCAGAATTTTGAAATGAACCAGAAAGGTCAACCCCGCAATTTTGCTCAAGGCTCTAAGCAATTCGGAAGGAATAAACGAAAGGAAAACTCTTCTGGCCAGGGTCAGCCAAGAAACTACCCTCAGAAAAAGATTGCTCGTGGAAATGAGGGCAATAGTAATGGCTACCCAGTGTGTACCAAGTGCGGGAGAAAACACCCGGGAATATGCCGGATGGGATCAAATGCTTGTTACCTCTGTGGCAAGGAAGGCCATTTTGCAAAGAATTGTACTTTGAACCCCCAAGGCCAGAATCCTTCATATCCGGGCCGGAACCCCAACAGCCAGTTGCATGCAGTCCAGGCAAAGCTCGAAGGACCCTCGATCACTCAAGGCAGATTAGAGGCTCCTGAACCGCAAGCCAGAATCTACGCCTATACAAAGGGAGATACAGAAGCTGGGACTTCGCATGTGGTGACAGGTCAGATTTCTATCGCCACCTATGATGCAATTGTCCTATTTGATTCTGGTGCCACCCACTCGTTCATATCATTGGAATTTGCCCAGAAGATAGGAAGAGGTGTGGATAGTCTAGAACAACCTTTTAAAACCTCTCTGCCATCCGGAGAAATTTTGTGGTCCAATTTTTGGATACGAAACACATCCGTAGAAATTTGTGGCAGAGAATTATATGTAGATCTCATCGCGATCAAGCTTCAGGATTTCGATGTGATCTTAGGGATGGACTTTTTGGGTAAATACAACGCCAAGATTGACTGCCGGAAGAGGTGCGTGATGTTCAACCCTTACGGCGAAGTAGAGTTTAACTTCTATGGTCAGTCTCGGAGCCCAACAACTCGATTCGTTTCCGCAATCAGGGCCTGGAAAATGTTAGCTAATGGTTGTCAAGGATATTTAGCTAACATGGTGGACAAGGATCAAGAAATGGAGCGGACACCGGAAGATGTTCCCGTTATTAAGGAATTTGTAGATATTTTTCCGAAGGATTTGCCGGGACTTCCGCCAGAAAGAGAAATCTCTTTTGAGATTGAATTGTTGCCCGGAGCTGCACCAATTTCGAAAGCCCCTTATCGTATGGCACCAGCTGAGCTGAGAGAACTTCAAGTGCAATTACAGGAACTGCTCGACAAAGGATTCATCCGACAAAGTTACTCTCCGTGGGGAGCACCCGTTTTGTTCGTCAAGAAGAAGGATGGATCATTCCGAATGTGCATCGATTACCGAGAGCTAAACAAGATTACGATCAAGAATAAGTATCCTCTTCCAAGGATTGACGATCTTTTCGATCAACTCCGAGGAGCAGTCGTGTTCTCAAAGTCGATCTACGATCAGGGTACCATCAGCTCAGGATTAAGGAGGCAGACATCTCCAAGACAGCTTTTCGTACTAGATATGGGCACTACGAGTTCTTAGTTATGCCCTTTGGATTAACTAACGCTCCAGCTGCCTTCATGGATCTTATGAACCGAGTATTCAAGGAATATCTGGACAAATTTGTCATCGTTTTTATCGACGACATCTTGATTTACTCAAGGTCCAAGGAGGAACATGCACAACATCTTAGGATGGTAATGGAAACGTTGAGGAGAAATCAGCTTTATGCTAAGTTCACGAAATGTGAATTTTGGTTGGAGAAAGTTCATTTCTTGGGGCATGTTGTGTCGAAAGAAGGAATTTCTGTAGATCCTTCGAAAGTGGAAGCAGTAAGTTTATGGCCGGTACCCAAAAGTGTTACGGAAATAAGAAGTTTTCTTGGGTTAGCCGGATATTACCGACGGTTCGTCGAGGGATTTTCCAAGATTGCTGCACCACTCACAGCCCTTACCCGAAAAGATAAAAAGTATGAATGGACTCAGAAATGCGAGGAGAATTTCCAAGAGCTCAAGAAAAAGTTGACAAGTGCGCCCGTGTTAATTATCCCTGATGTTGATGTGGGAAATTTTATAATTTACAGTGATGCTTCCAAGAACGGATTAGGAGCTGTCTTGATGCAAAATGGGAAAGTGGTAGCTTATGCGTCAAGACAATTGAAGAATCATGAACGGAACTATCCTACACATGATCTGGAGTTAGCAGCTGTAGTTTTCGCATTAAAGATCTGGAGACATTATTTGTATGGAAACAAATGCGAAATCTACACTGACCACCAGAGTCTCAAATATATTTTTACTCAGAAGGAGCTCAACATGAGACAGCGTAGATGGCTGGAACTAGTGAAGGACTACGATTGCGAGATCCTTTATCACCCTGGAAAGGCAAACAGGGTAGCAGATGCTTTGAGTAGGAAATCCTCGGGCATGTTGATGTCTATCGAAGCATTTCCTAAGCCACTACAAAAAGAGATTTCTGAGTTCAACCTGGAAATGATCACGGGAAAATTATCTTCTCTGACTCTTCAGTCTGATTTGTTAGAATCCATCAAGACGCATCAAGGAAAAGATTCATTTTTGCTTAAGGCACAACTTTTTAGCGGAAAGAACAAGGAGTTCAAGACATCTGCCGATGGCACTATCTACTTCAAAGAAAGGATCTGTGTTCCCGACTTTGAATTTTTGAAGGATCAGATCATGTCAGAAGCACATAAAACGCCATACTCAGTACATCCAGGAGCTTCCAAAATGTACAAGGATCTTCGAGAGAACTTTTGGTGGTCAAAAATGAAGAACGAAGTAGCAGAATACGTGTCAAAATGCCTAACTTGCCAGAAAGTTAAGGCTGAACACCGACATCCTGGAGGAGAATTACAGAAAATAGAGTTCCCTGAATGGAAATGGGAGCAAACTACTATGGATTTTGTAGTTGGATTACCCAGGACGGTGAGTGGAAATGACACAATTTGGGTTGTGGTGGATAGATTGACCAAATCAGCCCACTTCATTGCGATTAAAGCCACCTTTTCAGTGGAAAAATTGGCCGAAGTCTACGTATCGCAGATTGTTAGGCTGCATGGAGTACCAAAATCCATTATTTCAGATCGTGACGGACGTTTCACCTCTCGATTTTGGACCAATGTTCATAATGCTATGGGATCAAAACTGAAGTTTAGTACAGCTTTTCACCCCCAAACTGACGGCCAGTCGGAACGAACAATCCAAACATTAGAAGATATTCTGAGATCATGTGTTCTGGATTTCAAAGGGAACTGGGATCAAAAGCTGCCATTGATCGAATTTTCTTACAACAACAGTTATCACGCTTCGATTGGTATGGCACCATTTGAAGCCCTTTATGGAAGAAAATGTCGATCTCCCATTCACTGGCAAGAAGTTGGTCAGAAGCAACTGCAAACAACAGACTTCATCAAGAAAACCTCTGAAGATATCAAGAAGATCAAGCAGAGACTCGACATAGCTTTCAGCAGACAGAAAAGTTATGCCGATAAACGTAGAAGGCCATTGGAATTCCAAGTTGGAGATGCCGTGTTCATTAAGATTGCTCCTATGAAAGGAGTAATGAGATTTGGCAAAAAGGGGAAGCTCAGTCCAAGATATACAGGACCATTTGAAATCCTTGAAAGGATTGGGAAAGTAGCTTACAAGCTTGCTTTGCCACCAAAATTAGCTGCAATGCACGATGTATTTCATGTGTCAATGTTGAAGAAGTATGTACCAGATCCGTCGCATGTGCTTAGTCAAAAACCAGTGGAAGTTCGAACGGATTTGACATATGAAGAAAAGCCAGTTCGCATTCTGGATCGAGAAGAGAAGGTCCTAAGAAATAAAACCATTCCCCTGGTTAAAGTGTTATGGCGCAACCACAAAGTTGAAGAAGCCACCTGGGAATTGGAAGATGAAATGAGAAAGAACTACCCCGATTTATTCTAATTTTCGAGGACGAAAATTTTAAGGGGGGTAGATTGTAATAACTAAACTTTTACGATCTTACGTTCTCTTGTAAAGAAACTTATGTTATGTTTTAAAGGTATTTATGAGAAACCTGAGTCAAGGTTTTTGTGTGAAATTTTAAGTTCTCACGATACTATGAGACTTGAAAATAATTGCTTAACTCAGAACGTATCATTTTGAGTCAGAAGAATAGAAAATTTTACGTCTGCATGATTTTGCATGGCGGTCAATGTTTGACCTAAAAAGTCAAAGTTGACCTAAAAAGTCAACAGTTGACTAGAAAAGTCAACCATGTGATAATACTGTTTTATGAACAAGCAGTATGGAAAATATACTGCGAAAAATCATGTTCCAGACAAGATAGCAAGAGTAAGATTTACAATCACCCTAGAAAAATCAAGCACATAAAATTGGGCATTTTGGGCCAAAGGACTTCAAATTACAAGAAAATTTTTATACAGTCAAATTTTACACAGATAAATTTTGGACTGCAGTTCAGTGACAAAATACTGTTAATAATAAGTTAACAGTATTGAAAATATCTGTGTTAGCAAGAATTTGGACTGCTTATCAAGAAAAAAAGCCAAACAAGTTCTAAAGGTGATTACATCACCTACTTTTTGAATTATGACCTCATCAAGGAATTAATTAAAATTTGGAAAGAATTTTTTTGGCTCTAGAAGCCTCCTTGGCCGGCCACCTCATGGGGTCATCATCCAAATATTAAAAATTTTGGGGTAAATTCCACAATTAAGCAAAGTTTTCCAACCTCTATAAATACCCCTTGAGCCTATTCATTTTATTCAAAATTTGGGGAGGTTCTTGCCAATTTTCCTCTTGAAAATCAGCAGCCAAGGAAGAGAGAAAGAGGAAGGAAAATCAGAAATTTTCTTGGGGTTTTTGCTTCTAAGGGTTCGGATTTGAGCTAGGAGAAAGCCAAGAAAAATTTGGAAATTTTTTTGGGTCTTTTAGGGGTGTGGCCGAGTGTGTAAGGGGAGGAGGAAAACTGAAATTTTTGAGGCCAAACTTTGGTTAAGAGTCGGCATGGAGAGGAGCAACCAAGGAAACCAACAAAAAAATTTTTAGGTGCCATTTTGGTGGTGTGGCCGTGAGTCAAGAAAGCTAGGGGGAAGGAAGGAATTTTGTGACCAAATTTGACTTTGGTCTAAGGTAAAACTCTATAAGCCCTAACTCTCTTAATTGAGTTCAAATTTAAGGTAAAAAGATGATTCAATTTGGTTGTAAGGACATAAGTCCATTTCCCCATTTTATGCCCTAAGTTAGTAGTATGTGCTTGATTTGTAGATCTAAGGGTGTATGGTTCAATTTTTGCATGATTTGTGTTTATTTATGGTTGATTTCATGCTTGAATGCTTAGGGTTGTGTATCCCCTGATTTGGTCAGAAAATCTGCCCTAGGGCAGTGCTTGAAGCATGTTGATTTAAGAAGCAAAGTTAGGGTTAATACAAACATAGGCTTAAGGCTTTTGAATTTGGTTTGTACGGATTCAATTGGACAATTTAATGGTTCATGCAGGACGTTAGAAACGCTGTGTGTTTGCCCTATAGGCTCCCGAAGTGTTCGGTTGAGGTAGATTTCACGAAATAGGACGTAAACCGGTTTAAGCAACCGAAACTGCCAAATTCGGACTCAAACTGGCCAGTTTCGGGAAAATAAGAATTTGAGGGTTTTAGAGGCCGAATTGGGTAAATCTTAAAACACGAAAGTTGCTCGGAACAATTTTTCCTAGAGGACAGCATGGGAAGAATTTAAAAATGAGACTCCAATGGTCTCCGTTTTTACAAAAACCCGTGGCTGATCTGCCCAGACCCAGTTTTCGGGATCAGCCAGCTTCAAACAAAAACTGACGCAAATTTAGGCAGAACTGGATTTTTTGTAAAACACGAAAGTTTTAGCATTTTTCGAGAACTACAACTTTGGTGAAGATAAGTTTTTCAAATTCCAAATGGATTTATAAACTGGTATTGTTTTATGAAGAGTGTGCAGGGAACCGAAAATTCCTGCACATGAGTTTACAAACAGTTTTCGAAAAAACAGTATTTTCGCTTAAAACTGTCCCAAAGGCAGTTCTCAATCTTAAATGACCATTATAAAGATTTGTTTCAAAAATTGGAATTTTTACAAAAAGGAATTCAAAGCTAAATTTCGTAAATGGCAAAAAGTTAAGAAAATGGATAAGATTTATAATCAAGCCAAGGTTTTGAGGAAACCCAACATTTTATTAAGAACCTAGCCAAGAGATTATCCAACGTAATCTCTTAAAAGAAATAATTAAAGAATAATTATTCCCAAGCAGTTATATGGCTATTTAGTGACCAAATCAGATATCTGGTATTAGGGGACATACAACTAGTATTTCATTGGCATGTTGGTTAGGACACCAACATTGCATAATAAGAATTAGACTCTTACCTAAGTCCCTATTCAAGCAGGATAAGGCCTGCAGCTGTGCCAGTAAGAGAACAGCCTCAAGAGGGACACAGTGAGAGAGGTAAGTGCAACTCCGCCTACAGCATGGGCATTTTAAGTTGTAATATGATATACGAGATTATGTGTGTTATGTGCTATGATTTACTATATCAAGTAGATAGCATGACTGAGAAATAATTACAAGTTATATTCATGTGACATCATGAAATATGTTCACAAATAATAAGAACAAGGTCAAGATGACAAATAAGTATAATGGCAAGCAAGCTTGCCTGTGACGTACCGACCCGTCCAAGGTCGGGTAGAACTGTGGGTTGAGTTGGAAATGGTTTGGCCGCCCCAACCACTCCATAGTTGCGCGCCCGGTACGGTCACTCATGATAAGGGGCCCATAAGCAAGTTAAGGAATGCAAGTATGTTAAGAAAGCATGATAAAATAAGCATAATAAAGCATAATTGAATCATGCATTATTAGAATGTGTTATGATAGGCTGTGCTAAGTTTATAGTTATTTATTGTTGCGGTTAAATAGTTGTACTTGCTGAGCGAAAGCTCACGCCTTATGTCTATGCTGTAGGTAAACACCCTACTGGCGCTTGTTGATACAAAATGGTGGAGTTGGTGGGGCAACTGTGAAAGAAGGGATAAGCCGCTACGTTTTCCGTAAAATTATACTGAATGTTTTATGTTTATATTATTCCAAACAAGTACTTCAGAAAAAAAAAAAAAAAATTTCCACTATATTTGATAAATAAGTAAGTATGTAAAACAAGTTATGTATGCATGTATGTACGGTAACGGTCCGTGCTAGGCGGGTCGTTACATTTTTCAAATTCCAAATGGATTTATAAACTGGTATTGTTTTATGAAGAGTGTGCAGGGAACCGAAAATTCCTGCACATAAGTTTTACAAACTGTTTTCGAAAAAAAAAAAAAAACTGTATTTTTGCTTAAAACTATCCCAAAGGCAGTTCTCAATCTTAAATGACCTTTATAAAGATTTGTTTTGAAGATTTGAAATGGTTACAAAAATATTAAAGGGATTTAAAGTTAAATCTTTCAAAATGACAAAAAGGATAAGAAAATAGAGTTTCTTAAGATAAAATTTGTAATCAAGCCGATTACGGACAATAACCAAGAATAATACCTGAGTTACCGGGCTTAGCCTCAAAGCCTAAGTTTTTTTAAGGAACCCAGCAATTTGTCAAAGATTTAGCCTAAGGGATTATCCAACGTAATCTCTTAAGAAATAAGCAAAGAATGATTACTTCTAAACGATAGGGTTAATATTTATGACCAAACCAGATATTTAGTATCGGGGACATACAACTAAAATTTCGTAAGCATGTTGGTTAGGACACCAACACTGCACAATGAGAATTGGACTCTTACCTATGTCCCTATTCAAGCAGGAGAAGGCCTGCAGCTGTGCCCAGTAAGAGAACAGCATCAAGGGGGACATAGTAAGAAAGGTAAGTGCAACTCCGCTTATAGCATAGGCATTTTTGGTTGTAACATGATGTATGATGCAATATATGTTATGTGCTATGATTTGAAATATCAAATAAATGGCATGATTAATATATGATTACAAGTTATATTCATGTGACATCATGAAGCATGTTCACGAATAATAAGAACAAGGTCAAGATGACAAATAAGTATGATGGCAAGCGAGCTTGCCTGTGACGTACCGACCCGTCCAAGGTCGGGTAGGACTGTGGATTGAGTTGGAAATGGATTGGCCGCCCCAACCACTCCATAGTTGCGCGCTCGGTACGGTCACTCATGACAAGGGGCCCATAAGCAAGTTAAGGAATGAAAGTATGTTAAGAAAGCATGATAAAATAAGCATAATAAAGCATAATTGGATCATGCATGATTAGGATGTGTTATGATAGGCTATGCTAAGTTTATAATTGTTTGTATTGCGGATAAAATAGTTGTACTTACTGAGCGAAAGCTCACGCCTTATGTCTATGCTGTAGGTAAGCAACCTACTGACGATTTTTGATACAAAATGGTAGAGTTGGCAGGGCAACTGCGAAAGAAGGGATAAGCCGCTACGTCTTCCGTAAATTTATGCTTAATATTTTATGTTTATATTATTCCAAACAAGTACTCCAGTAGTAGAAAAAAAAAATTTCCACTATATTTGTTAAATAAATAAGTATGTAAAACAAGTTAAGTATGTATGTATGTACGGTAACGGTCCGTGCTAGGCGGGTCGTTACAGAGTTGGTATCAGAGCGGTTCCCTGCTACCTGATTTCACAGTTCGCCTGCCATCGCCACTATCATTGTAAGTTAAAGTTAGTTTATGCGTAAATATTTATTATGTGATTTTGGTATATAGATTCGTCGACATGGATCCGGATCACGTAGATGCGGACCGAGAGGCTATATCATCTTTTTACGAGGCACATCCGTTATCATTTGATGGTACGAGTCACACGATATCTTTGGGAGCATGGTTGTATGACATGGAGCTAGTTTTCCGTACTGGCCATATCCCGGGTCGCTTGCAGGTTTCGTTGGGTAGTCGATGTTTGACTGGCGACGCCCGTATTTGGTGGATATCAGTAGGGGAGCCACAGCTACCCAGCTGGACTTGGGTGCATTTTCGCTCACTGATGGTTGGACGTTTTGGGCCGATACTGGATTACGGGCCAGGAGCGCCTCAGCGTGATCCCGACATTTACAGAGATATGTATGACATGCGATACCACAGCTATACACTTGAGTGGCATGCATATCCTCTCGAGACCATGGCCCACTACTGCATGAGATTTCAGGAGGCCATGTTGCCCTACGTTTCTCAGGATATGGTCCACCCGGTATTGGAGGCGTTGACGGTTTTACGGAATGGCTTACCTAGTCGTATTCGCCAGCATGTTCCTTTTCCCACACCCAGGATGACCGTAGAGCACATGATAGAGGATATTTTGCAGGCTGAGGTACGCGCTGATACCGAGCCGACAGGGGCCGCTGAGGGTGATCATCAGGCACCCGTGGACGACGCTGGTATAGGGGAGCCATTATACGAGGTAGGACCAGCACCCCCAGAGGAGCCGATCCCTGCAGTTCCAGAGCAGGAGGTGCCAACACATGAGGCCAGGGAGCAGGAGGATGCTGAGGGTGACCCGGAGGCCGGCGACCAGGAGGAGGATGATATTATGGTCATACCCGGAGATCCACCAGCAGATCCCATTATCATAGATATCCCCAGCGACGAGGAGGATGATATTGAGGATATACCAGCAGACCCACCAGCAGATCCTATCGTCATCGATATATCCAGTGACGAGGAGGGCGACGACGAGGATATGGAGCCGGCGCCCGGGCTAGAGCAGGCGGGATGGTTTGAGGACCAGGAGGATCTCGCTGACGACCCAAAGGAGGTCATTTTCGACGACGGAGATTGGGAGACCGACTCCGACGCAACCGCCTAGATGACGATAGAGACCGCTATTTTGATCGTCCATGTATATTTATTTTGACCTTAGTACTGACATGTACTTGCTTATTTCTTTTTGGATGATAGGCATGTACTGATGGAAAGTAGTAGTCACTTCCATCGCCATTCTTTTTGACTATGTATGATGGTGAAGTGTTAGACACTCCCATTACTATTTTTGTCCATGTATATAAAAATATTACGAAACAGATATGTATTTACAGTACTGTAAGAATGATGTACTTGTTGTAAATATACAAGAAACAGTTCAAATACCATGTTATGTTATGATCACGAGAATCATGCATTATGATTACGTAAGCCACATTATGATATGAATATGATGAGAATGATTATGTTATGATCCGATGTATTACGATATGATAAAAGAAAGGATATTACTAGTTCGATAATATCTTTTCTTATGGTTTAATAGGAATTAAAAGATGGTACGCCCTCGCAGAACAATGCCTGTGAACCAGAATCCACCTGCACCGGATCTAGCAACTGTTGTAGCAAATTTGCAACGACAGTTACTTGAACAACAGCAAGAGACAAATAGACTCCGGGAGCAGTTAGCTCAGATCAATCAGAGACCTCAGGCTAACGAGGTTCCCCCTCAAAATGTCAGAGTACCTCCAGTAGTACCTCCGGTACCTGATATTCGACCAGAGGTTCAGCCAGAGGTCCCAATAGCACCTGTAGAAGCACACGCAAACTTACCTCCAGTACGAGAAGATCTACTTTATGAGAGGTTTAGGCGGATGAAAGCACTAGAATTTGAGGGACCAATAGATCCGATTGCCGCTGACAATTGGTTGATTGACATCCAAGTTATTTTGGATTTTATGCGACTGACAGAGCAGGAAAAAGTCCTCTGTGCTTCTTTCGCTCTCAAGAAAGACGCTAGACACTGGTGGATGACTGTCCAGATGCGTCGCGATGTTACGACCATGAGTTGGCAAGATTTCGTGTCGGAGTTTCGAACTATGTACTTTAACAGAGAAATCCTGGCAGCCCAGCAGGATGAGTTTACTAGTTTGAGACAAGGAACGATGACGGTAATGGAAGCTATAAATAAATTTGAGCAGTTAGCCCGGTTATGTCCGGAATTGGTACCGGGTGAGACAGAAAAAGTTAGATTGATGATGAAGATGTTTCGGTCAGATATCGCCAAGCAAGTCAGTGCTGGTGATAGTCCACCTACTCGGGTATCCGATTGTATAAGTCGAGCCATAAGAGCAAAATATTGGATTAACCGAGACAAGGAAGAACGAGCTCAGTTTTTTAAGGCAAAGAAGGAAGAAAAGGCCATGGGGAAGCAGACACAACCCCGTCAGAATTTTGAAATGAACCAGAAAGGTCAACCCCGCAATTTTGCTCAAGGCTCTAAGCAGTTCGGAAGGAATAAACGAAAGGAAAACTCTTCTGGCCAGGGTCAGTAAAGAAACTACCCACAGAAAAAGATTTCTCGGGGAAATGAGGGCAATAGCAATAGCTACCCCGTGTGTACCAAATGCGGGAGAAAACACCCGGGAATATGCCGGATGGGATCAAATGCTTGTTACCTCTGTGGCAAGGAGGGTCATTTTGCAAAGAATTGCATTTTGAACACCCAAGGCCAGAATCCTTCATATCCAAGCCGGAACCCCAACAGCCAGTTGCACGCAGTCCAGGCAAAGCTCGAAGGACCCTCGATCACTCAGGGCAGATTAGAGGCTCCTGAGCAGCAAGCCAGAATCTACGCCTATACAAAGGGAGATGCAGAAGCCGGGACTTCGCATGTGGTGACAGGTCAGATTTCTATCGCCACCTACAATGCAATTGTCCTATTTGATTCTGGTGCCACCCACTCGTTCATATCATTGGAATTTGCTCAGAAGATAGGAAGAGGTGTGGATAGTCTAGAACAACCTTTTAAAACCTCTCTGCCATCTGGAGAAATTTTGTGGTCCAACTTTTGGATACGAAACACATCCGTAGGAATTTGTGACAGAGAATTATATGTAGATCTCATCGCGATCAAGCTTCAGGATTTCGATGTGATCTTAGGGATGGACTTTTTGAGTAAATACAACGCCAAGATTGACTGTCGGAAGAGGTGCGTGACGTTCAACCCTTACGGCGAAGCAGAGTTCAACTTCTATGGTCAGTCTCGGAGTCCAACAACTCGATTCGTTTCCGCAATCAGGGCTTGAAAAATGTTAGCTAATGGTTGTCAAGGATATTTAGCTAACATGGTGGACAAGGATCAAGAAATGGAGCGGACACCGGAAGATGTTCCTGTTATTAAGGAATTTGTAGATATTTTTTCGAAGGATTTGCCGGGACTTCCGCCAGAAAGGGAAATCTCTTTTGAGATTGAGTTGCTACCTGGAGCTGCACCAATATCAAAGGCCCCTTATCGTATGGCACCAGCTGAGCTGAGAGAACTTCAAGTGCAGTTACAAGAACTGCTCGACAAAGGATTCATCCGACAAAGTTACTCTCCATGGGGAGCACCCGTTTTGTTCGTCAAGAAGAAGGATGGATCATTGCGAATGTGCATTGATTATCGTGAACTAAACAAGATTACAATAAAGAATAAGTATCATCTTCCAAGGATTGACGATCTTTTCGATCAACTCCGAGGAGCAGTTGTGTTTTCAAAAGTCGATCTACGATCAGGATACGATCAGCTCAGGATTAGAGAGACGGATATCTCCAAGACAGCTTTTCGTACTCGATATGGGCACTATGAGTTCTTAGTTATGCCCTTTGGATTAACCAATGCCCCAGCCGCCTTTATGGATCTTATGAACCGAGTATTCAAGGAATATCTGGACAAATTCGTCATCGTTTTTATCGACGACATCTGGATTTACTCAAGGTCCAAGGAGGAACATGCACAACATCTTAGGTTGGTAATGGAAATGTTGAGGAGAAATCAGCTTTATGCTAAGTTCACGAAATGTGAATTTTGACTGGAGAAAGTTCATTTCTTGGGACATGTTGTGTCGAAAGAAGGAATTTCTGTAGATCCTTCGAAAGTGGAAGCAGTAAGTTTATGGCCGGTACCCAAAAGTGTTACGGAAATAAGAAGTTTTCTTGGGTTAGCCGGATACTACCGACGATTTGTCGAGGGATTTTCTAAAATTGCTGCACCACTCACAGCCCTTACCCGAAAAGATAAAAAGTATGAATGGACTCAGAAATGCGAGGAGAATTTCCAAGAGCTCAAGAAAAAGTTGACAAGTGCGCCCGTGTTAATTATCCATGATGTTGATGCGGGAAATTTCGTAATTTACAGTGATGCTTCCAAGAACGGATTAGGAGCTGTCCTGATGCAAAATGGGAAGATGGTAGCCTATGCGTCAAGACAATTGAAAAATCATGAACGGAATTATCCTACGCATGATTTGGAATTGGCAGCAGTAGTTTTCGCACTAAAGATCTGGAGACATTATTTGTATGGAAACAAATGCGAAATCTACACTGACCACCAGAGTCTCAAATATATTTTTACTCAGAAGGAGCTCAACATGAGACAGCGTAGATGGCTGGAACTCGTAAAGGACTACGATTGTGAGATTCTCTATCACCCTGGAAAGGCAAACAGGGTAGCAGATGCTTTAAGTAGGAAATCCTCGGGCATGTTAATGTCTATCGAAGCATTTCCTAAACCACTACAAAAGGAGATTTCTGAATTCAACCTGGAAATGATCACGGGGAAATTATCTTCTCTGACTCTTCAGTCTGATTTGTTAGAATCCATCAAGACGCATCAAGGAAAAGATTCGTTTTTGCTTAAAGCACAACTTTTTGGCGGAAAGAACAAGGAGTTCAAAACCTCTGCCGATGGCACTATCTACTTCAAGGAAAGGATCTGTGTTCCCGACTTTGAATTTCTGAAGAATCAGATCATGTCAGAGGCTCATAAGACGCCATACTCGGTACATCCAGGAGCTTCCAAGATGTACAAGGATCTTCGAGAGAACTTTTGGTGGCAAAAAATGAAGAACGAAGTAGCAGAATACGTGTCAAAATGCCTAACTTGCCAGAAAGTTAAGGCTGAACACCGTCATCCTGGAGGAGAATTACAGAAAATAGAGTTCCCTGAATGGAAATGGGAGAAAACTACCATGGATTTTGTAGTAGGATTACCCAGGACGACAAGTGGAAATGACACAATTTGGGTTGTGGTGGACATATTGACCAAATCAGCCCATTTCATTGCGATCAAAGCCACCTTTTCAGTGGAAAAATTGGCTGAAGTCTATGTATCTCAGATTGTTAGGCTGCATGGAGTGCCAAAATCAATTATTTCAGATCGTGACGGACGTTTCACCTCTCGATTTTGGACCAGTGTTCACAATGCTATGGGGTCAAAACTGAAGTTTAGTACAGCTTTTCACCCCCAAACTGACGGCCAGTCGGAACAAACAATCCAAACATTGGAGGATATGCTGAGATCATGTGTTCTGGATTTCAAAGGGAACTGGGATCAGAAGTTGCCATTGATCGAATTTTCTTACAAGAACAGTTATCACGCTTCGATTGGTATGGCACCATTTGAAGCCCTATATGGAAGGAAATGTCGATCTCCCATCCACTGGCAAGAAGTTGGACAGAAGTAGCTGCAAACAACAGACTTCATCAAGAAGACCTCTGAAGATATCAAGAAGATCAAGCAGAGACTCGACATAGCTTTTAGCAGACAGAAAAGTTATGCCGATAAACGTAGAAGGCCATTGGAATTCCAAGTTGGAGATGCCGTGTTCATTAAGATTGCTCCTATGAAAGGGGTATTGAGATTTGGCAAAAAGGGGAAGCTCAGTCCAAGATATACAGGACCATTTGAAATCCTTGAAAGAATTGGGAAAGTAGCTTACAGACTTGCTTTACCGTCAGAATTAGCAGCGATGCATGATGTTTTTCATGTCTCAATGTTAAAGAAGTATGTACCAGATCCATCTCATGTGCTTAGTCAAGAACCGGTGGAAGTTCAAACGGATTTGACATACGAAGAAAAGCCAGTTCAAATTCTGGATCGAGAAGAGAAGGTCCTAAGAAATAAAACCATTCCCCTGGTTAAAGTATTATGGCGCAACCACAAGGTTGAAGAAGCAACCTGGGAATTGGAAGATGAGATGAGAAAGAACTACCCCGATTTATTCTAATTTTCGAGGACGAAAATTTTTAAGGGGGGTAGATTGTAATAACTAAATTTTTACGACCTTACGTTCTCTTGTAAAGAAATTTGAGTTATGTTCTAAAGGTATTTATGAAAAACCTGATATAAGGTTTTTTATTTGAAATTATAAGTTCTCACGATAATATGAGACTTAAAAATGACTGCTTAATCAAGTATGTATCATTTTAAGAAAAAGGGATAGAAAATTTCACGTTTGCATGGCCTTGCATGGTGGTCAAAGTTTGACCTAAAAAGTCAAAGTTGACCCAAAAAGTCAACGGTTGACCAGAAAAGTCAATCATATGATGATACTGTTTTATGGACGAGCAGTATGGAAAATATACTGCGAAAAACCATTTTTCAGACAAGATGTTAAGATTAAGATTTAATATCACCCTAGCAAAATCAAGCACATTAATTAGGGTATCTTGGGTCAAAGGGCTTCAAATTATAGGAAAAATTTTATACAGTCAAATTTTACACAGATAAATTTTGGACTGCAGTTTAGTGACAAAATACTGTTATTAACAAGTTAACAGTATTGAAAATACCTGTGTTAACAAGAATTTGGACTGCCTATCAAGAAAAAGGCCAAACAAGCCCTAATGGTGATTACCTCACTACCTTTTTGATTAATGACATCATATTGGGAATTAAGAAAAAAAAATGGATAATCATGGACCCTTCTAGAGCATGAGGTGGCCGGTTGGTATGAGGTCAAAATAAAATTAATTTTGTCCCAAGGACTTGTAGGAAAAAGGTGAACAAAAGTTATTTGCTAAGAAGTCCAAATTTTCACCTATAAATAGGCTAGAGGGGGGGGGGGGGGGGGGGGCGGTTTTTGGGCTGAAAAATTAGAGAAAAACAACCAAGCTCTTGCCAAATTCACCCTCAATAAATCCGGAAATTGGGGAAGAGAAAGGAGTGAGAAAAATCAAAAATTTTCTTGGGGTTTTTGTTCCTAAGGGTTCGGATTTGAGCTAGGAGAAAGCCAAGAAAAGTTTAGAAATTTTCTTGGGTTTTTAGGGTGTGTGGCCGAGTGAGTAAGGGAAGGAGAAAAGCTGAAATTTTTGGGGTCAAACCTTGGTGAGGTGCTCGGCTTGGAGTGGATCTACCAAGGAGATCAACCAAAAAATTTTTGGTGCCATTTGGAGGTGTGGCCGTGAGCCAAGGGAGCTAGGGGGAGGAAGAGATTTTGTGACCAAACTTGACTTTGGTTTAAGGTAAAAATCTAGAGCCCTAACTCTCTTATTTAAGTTCAAATTTAAGGTTAAAAGGTAGTTCAATTTGGTTGTAAGGACATAAGTCCATTTCCCATTTTATGCCCTAAGTATGTGGTATGTGCTTGATTTGTAGATCTAGGGGTGTATGGCTTGAATTCTTGCATTGTTTGTGTTTATTTATGATGAATTTTTATGCTTGATGCTTAGGGTTGTATGTCCCCTAGTTTGGTCCGAAAATCTGCCCTTAGGCAGTGCTTGAAGCATGCTAGTTTAGGGAGCAAAGTTTGATGCTTGAATGTAATGTATGCAAAAAGTTAGGGTCAATGCAAACCTAGGCTTAGAGCTTTTGGATTTGGTTTGCATGGATCCAATTGGACAGTTTATGGGTTCATGTGGGACGTTAGAAGCGCTGTGTGTTTGTCATGTAGGCTCCCGAAGTGATCGGTCGAGGTAGATTTCACGAAATAGGACGTAAACCGGACTTAACAACCGAAACTGTCAATTCGGATTCGAAACTGGCCAGTTTCGGGAAAGTAAAAATTAGAGGCCCTTAGAGGACGAATTGGGTAAATCGTAAAACACGAAAGTTGCTCAGAATGATTTTTCCTAGAAGACAACACGGTCAGAATCCAAAAATGAGGCTCCAATGGTCTCCGTTTTTACAAAAATCCGTGGCTGGTCTGCCCAGACCCAGTTTACAGGATCAGCCAGTTTCAAACAAAAACTGACGCAAGTACAAGCAGAACTGGATTTTTCGTAAAACATGAAAGTTTTAGCATTTTTCGAGAGCTACAACTTTTGTGAAGACAAGTTTTTCAAATTCCAAATGGATTTATAAACTGGTATTGTTTTATGAAGAGTGTGCAGGGAACCGAAAATTCCTGCACATAAGTTTTACAAACAGTTTTCGAAAAAATAAAAATAAAAAAATTTCCACTATATTTGTTAAATAAATAAGTATGTAAAACAAGTTAATTATGTATGTATGTACGGTAACGGTCCGTGCTAGGCGGGTCGTTACACATAAATTATGAACTTGTATAACATTTCACGTGGATGACTCATGCATTGTAAACACACAACGTCAGCTTTGAAGTATGGAGTCGGCCAATGAACCCAAGGAGCCCGCCCATATGTTCATCAACGGCTAGAAAATTCATTTTTTGTTGCGTTTTAACATGTTAGTAAATTTCTCGTTTACTTCGTTTTATTATTATTTTTCTAGTGGAATAGTTAACATATTCGCAACAAGGAAAAACTGTCAATTCTTTTAAGTGACCTAAATAAAGACACTTCTAAATCATATATTTTTCTAGTGGAATTTTTTATTTTTTATTTTTTATCATTCTCTCGTTTGAAAAAGGAAAATTATTTTATTTTCAAACTTACTTTATATAGTACCATTTTAGAAAAAGAAAATGAATTTTTCTTGAAATATTCTCATAATATACTATTCTCAACATCATTTCTTCTCATTTTAAACAAATTTTTATTTTCAAAAGGAAATTTTTTGAACTTCCAAACACCATCTTATTCTCAAAATGAAAAGACTTTCTCATTTAAAATAAGAAAATTTTCTTTTCAAAAATGCATGCATGATCCAAACGGAGATGCTCAGGACTAGTCCCTCAGAAACGAACTGGGGGACTGTAGAAGAACTCCGTTTTTTTTTTTTTTGGGTAAGGTTCGGCTGTAAGTTTCTGGACAATGATGAACACTAAGTAGTGGTGTGTTTTGGGCCAACAAACTACGTAACATATTCATGCAAAAAAGCAATAGCTGCCACAACATTTCCTCGAAAAGCTCGTCTTTCAGTTCCGGTTTTTTCTGGACTCTTGCCGGTATGATAATCCTTGTCACTAAAACACCTGCACAGCATATTCAAACCAAAAAATTTACATTATAAGAGCCAACAACGAGAAGCTAGGCGTACATAAATATCTAAATCACAAGCCTCTTCTGTTTACACTAACAAGGAATCAGAGTCAATGACTTCAACAGTTTGATAGAATTTCAAGTCACGTAAGAGAACTTGACATGAGTTGGATCCAGTTTCTAGGCAATTTTATTCTCGTTTTACGGCATTTTTCGACAAGATTATTGACGTTTTCATTTTTGTTGCATGTATAAAACTGATCTGTAGTGATTTTCTTTTTCACTGCAAGCATTAGAAGAAGAAAATGCTCCGATTGTTTATGGCCATACAAGGAGAAGTAAATATTTATTATCTTCATGCGGTTCCTATATTGTTTTACTTTGTCTAATTTCAAAGATTGTAGTGTTGAATCTAGTGTACCGTGATTATATTCATAATTGAAGCTTCAATTTGGATCTCCGTAAAAAGACTTTGAATACTAGGATTGTGACAACCAATTTCAAACTAACCCAACCCAGACAATACGCTTTGTAAAGACAGAAATTGTGATAATAATAAATGATTGATAAGAACAATATACAAGAATATGGACCAACGATTTTTATGTCTTGTGGAACAGGTACAATGTAATATATCTGATCCATGATTAATATTACACCAAAATTGACAGGTCACAACAGGACTTGTCGTGAAGTCTAGTTTTGCTGTTATAAGTCATGAATTGATGGAATATGGAACCACTTTATTATAACTTAATCGAGAAGATACGTAATGGATGAGAGCAGCTTTCATTATTGTGAATACACGCTTAGTCTTGTTCCAAAGTGTCCAAATTTTTCCTCCATGTTCAAAAAGAAGTTTTCATCCTTTGGTTATTCAAATTCTAGTTACGAGAATCTAAGATGAATTCGTCATCGACGTTGTATCTTTTTATTTTGTTCTCAATCTCTTGTTATATCCTTTTTATAAAGCCATATTAAACACGATATGATTAGAACGAAAAGTCATAAGTTTTGGAATCTTTCTTTGTCAAAATAGTAAATTGCTTGACAAGGAACACGGTTGAATTTTCTTCTATGCATTTATTGAAAGTCTTTATTAGTAACAATCTCCATGAGTGAACCTGGAAATTATGAATGAAATGAGTAGTCATTGGACCACGTTGATCAGAACTTACAAGAAGGGGACTTTATTGTAATTGTAATATCTAAAATTTTTACGAACTCATGATTTTCTTATATATAAGAAATCTAAAACTCGTATTATGTGTTTATGTGTAATTTTATGAAAATTATGAATATTAATACAAGATTCATGATTTTATCAGTATGAGGTTGAGTTCTTGGTAAATTAATTATGAGACTCCATAACAGGCCTTTTTATGGAAAAAGGTATGACGGAATTTCATGAACTCATGTTGGTCAAGGTTTGATCAAAAAGTCAAAGTTGACCAGAATAGTCAGAAGTTGACTAGAGTAAGACGGTACTGTGATATAATAAGTAGTATGGAAAAAAATATTGCAAAAACCGTCTTCATGATAGAGATAGCACGAATAGGTTTTAAAAACCATCTTAGAAAATCAAGCACCCGAGTAGGAATTAGAGACGAAAAAGGACTCAGAAAAATTTTGTACTGTCTTTTTTCTTTTCAACAAATAAATTTTAGTTAAATAAATACTGTGTTTGAGTAAACACAGTATTAGAAATATCTGTATTGGCTTAAAATGGATTTCTTGTTGGAGGAAGTAGCCAAACAAGGCATAAGGTGAATGACATCACCTTATCCTTAATTATGACATCATGATTAAGATAAGATAAGCTTAGGAAAAATTCAAAACTTGGCCACCAAGTTCTCCTCTAATGGGCGGCCACATGGAGGGTTTTTGTGCAATTTTTTGTGCAATTAGTTTTGCACCAAGGACTTATGAGCAAAGGAGAACCAAATATTTGCAAAAAAGTCCAAAATTCCACCTATATAGGCTGCCAAAGGGGGCGGTTTTGGCTTCAAAAAAATTCAAAAAAAACAGCCAAACTCTTGCCATTTTCTCCCTCAAAAATCTGGACTTCTAAGTGTGAGCAAGAACGGAAGAAAATTTTGCAAAACCGAGAGCAATCGGAGTGTAGGGGTGGTCGGATTTCTAGTGGGAAACCAACAAAGTTTTGAAAAAATTTTGAGACCCATTTTGACCATTAGGGCCGGTTCTAGGAGGAGCCAAAGGGAAAGGGGAAATCCCAAAAGCCAAGCCAAAACTTTTGATTCAAATCAAGGTAATTTCCTTATACTTTAAACTTCTCAATTTAAGTTTCAATTGAGAAATTTAAATGTATTTTCCAAGGGTTTGTAAGAGCGTAAGCTCGATTTAAGTTTTTGCCTAAGTTGGATTTAGGGTTGTGCTTGATTTAGATTAAGGGTGGTTTGATTTATGAGTTTAAATTATGAGCTTGTATAGTTTTATGCTTATGCTTGATTGATTTTGTTGAATTGCATGCTAGGTATCGATAAGTTGTGTGTCCCCAATTACGTTTAAGAATGATGGTTTGGAACGTTAGAAACCGCTGCTTGTGTGTATTAGAGCTCCCGCGGTGGCTGGTTGAGCTAGGTTCCACGTCTAGGACGTAAAACGAACCCTAAACCAAAAACTGCCATTTTCGGGTAAAACCTGACAATTTTTGGGAAAAGTGAAATTTGAGGCCTTTAGAGGCCGAATTTGGAAAAACTTAAAACACGAAAGTTGTTCGGAACGATTTTTCATAGAGGACAACGTGGGCTGTTTCCCAAGATTGGCTCCAATGGCCTCCGTTTACCCCAAAACCCGTGGCTGATCCCCAGACCCAGTTTTCACTCAGTTTTTCGGGGTCATCCAGTTTCAAACAAAAACTGGGACGAATCTAGGCCGAATTGGAATTTTCGCAAAACACGAAAGTTTTAATATTTTTCGAGAGCTACAACTTTTATGAAGAAAACTTTTCAGATTACGAACCGATTTTTAAATTAGAATCGTTTTTCGAAGGGTGCGCAGGGAATCCGAAAATTCCTGCACCACTAGTTTTACAAATGTTTCTAGAAAATTGTTTTCCTACTACAAACTATTGTTTTGATTATGGAAAACTGTTCCAAGGGCAGTTTTCATCCTCAAATGATTTTATAAAGCACTAATCCAAGAGTTTGAATTTTTACGATTTAAGTAAAGGATTTTTATAAGTTAAAAATAAAGTTTTGGGATTAACTTCCCTAGATTTTCCAAGTAAAGGAAATTAATTTTTTCAAGTTAGAATATAGCAAGCGACTAGTTTACGAAAGGTAACCGGGAGATATACCCGAGTTACTGGGCTTAGCCTCAAAGCCCAAGGTTGACCATAGTTGACCAAGGGTTGATCATTAGTTGATCAGATATCGACTTTAACCCAACAGTTAATTAAGGGTTACCCAATGTAATCCTATAGGATACCAAGGCATGTGTGGGGGGAAACTAGAATGTTGGAAAGGTTACCAACTTTAATAGGATTCTTATCCTATGTTCTTTTAATAGCAGGAAGGAACCTGCAATTGCAATCCGAGTTAAGACATCAGAACCCGGAATCTAGCAAATCAGGCAAGTATCAAACCTCACCTACAGTATGAAAATAGTAAAGACTATTTTCAAGTATACTTGCTATGTTGTGCCATGATGTGTGATGCTATGCTATGGCTATGAAGTGCTATGTTTATAAAAATGCTATGTTTACAAAAGTGCTATGTTTATAAAAGTGCTATGTTTATAAAAGTGCTATGTTTACAAAAATGCTATGTTTATAAAAATGCTATGTTTATAAAAGTGCTATGTTTATAAAAGTGTTATGTTCACAAAAGTGCTATGTTTACAAAAAAGCCATGTTTACAAAAATGTCATGGTTTCAGAAATGCCATGTTTTCAAAAATGTCATGGTTCCAGAAGTGACATGTTTTCAAGAAGGCCATACTATGACAAATGTTGAGTATGATATGACATAGTGACATCATGAAATATGTTCACTAATGTTAAATCACATGGTAAGATAATCAAGTAAGGTGTCGTACCAACCTCCCCTAATCAAGGAGGCAACAGTTTAGTGGTGATAATTACCTACCGTGATCGAAATTCGTGATCGTGAAGGGTCAAGTTAAAATTCCCAAAACTGTTAGGGCCTTGCAAATCCTAGCTTTATCTGGAGGCTGCGCGCTTTTGGTACGAACACTACGGGCCCACATGTTAGGACAAGATAATAAAGATTGAGTCTATAATGAAACATAAGACATTCAATCAATCATAAATGGTTCATGCATGAGTTAGTGATGATTGCCATGTTCTCAAGATGCTTTAAATGTTTTGTGAGATTATATTTGAACTTGCTGGGCGAAAGCTCACCTTTATATTTCATATTGTAGGTAAGAAGCCTGCAATTTAATTGGTGGGCTATGCGGACGATGCGGCGGGTGAAGGGCGGTGTGGGATACCACTACGCATAAATTTTCCGCATCTAATTTTCAGTAGTATGTTAATATTTCAAAAATAAATTATGTTTTGTTATTTGTAAGAAGTTTAAAGACACAAAAAGTTACTGTCAGTATAGTCTGTTTATATAACAAGCTTTTCTTTATAAGATAACTTATGTGTATATGTTTTTTAAAAAAATTTATCTCAAATTTTCAAGTAAAGAACAAGTATGTATGGTGTCGACCTGGCTTGGGAAGTCGGGGCGTCACAGTTTGGTATCAGAGCGGTATCCTGACAGCCTACTTCACTTCGTCTCACATCGCTCCGTAACGGTCCAAGTAAGTTATGTTGTTTTCTTACTATTAGAATTAGTTAAGATCTTATGGGTATAGTAAGTATCTTCCTTCAACGATCATGCTGGAAAATGTTGGACACGGGGATAACGTTGGGTGGTGCCTTAGCTTGGTGATGGCAATTAGGTGACATACGGAAATAATCGAAAGTTTTATATCTTTCCAACTGTTATGGTTATGTACTCCTGATGTGAAGGAGATATGAACAAGATCATGATTAATTCAGATATGTTCATATTATGCTTTTATATGGAAAGAAGATTATGGTTCTATATAAAAGAAATGATTTTATTAATTTTATAATAAAAGAAGTTAAGTTTATTTTCTTATTTCCGTATAGAGCCATGCCACCAAAGCGTAGAAGAGCACCGATCCAAGAAGTTGATCTTGCGGCCCAGCTGAATGAACTAAGACAGATGATGTTAGCCCAACAGCAAGAGATAGGGGGGCTTAGAGCTCAGTTGGCTCAGCGGAATCAGGGACCTCCTGAAGTTGAGATACCACCAGCACCTGTGAATCAGCCTGCTGCACCGGAAATTCCTGATGCTGACCCGGTGGTCCCAGAGAACCCCATAGCTCCTGAAGTGCCTGTTGCACCTGTAGCTGTTCCACCAGCACCCCGAGTTCGAACTCCGGAGGAACTATATGACAGTTTTCGGCGCATGAAGGCACCAGAATTCGAGGGGTCTACAAACCCAATTGACGCCGACAACTGGTTGATTGACCTCCAGGTTATCCTAAACTTCCTCAGGCTCAGTGATCAAGAGAAAATCCTCTGTGCATCCTTCGTGCTGAAGAAAGATGCTCGCCTTTGGTGGGAAACAGTCCAGATCCGGTGGGATGTTATCCAAATGACTTGGGAGGACTTTGTGGACGAATTTAAGGACAAATACTTCAACACTGAAGATATAGAAGCTCAACAGGACGAACTCAGTAATTTTCGCCAGGGAAATCTGTCGGTAGCTGAGGCGGTACAAAAGTTTGAGCAGCTAGCACGTCTCTGTCCTCACGTTTTCAGTTCCGAAAGGGACAAAGTGCGAAAGATGATGAAGATGTTTCGCTCAGATTTGGCAGTGGTGATCAACAGTGGACCCTATCCACCAACCACCGTCGTAGATTGTGTCAGCCGAGCAGTTCGAGCTGAATACTGGGTAGGGCAGAACAGAGATCAACGGGCTAAGTTCTACCAGGAGAAGAGGGAAGAAAAGGCCCAATTTAAACAGAACCAAGTCAAGCAAGGCCAGACCTCACAACAAAAAGGTCAAGGAGGACCTTCGGGTCAAAACAACAACAGGCAATACGGCAGCAACCAACAGAAAAGGAAGTGGAATGCAGGAAGACAGGGGAATCAACAGAATTTTCCCCAGAAGAAGAATACTCCCAATAGCAGTAGTTATCCCACTTGCCAGAAATGTGGGAAGAAACACCTGGGAGAGTGCCGTGCTGGAGATGGTCGCTGTTTTCTATGTGGCAAGGAAGGCCACTATGCTAAAAGCTGCAATCTCAATTCTCAGAGTCCGCAGAACCAACAGAGAGGATAGGGATCTCAACTTCACGCTGCACAGATGAAGCTCGAGGGACCTGCAATCTCTCAAGGCAGGCTGGAAGCTCCGGAACCTCAGGGACGCATCTACGCCTATACAAAAGAGGATGTTCAAGCTGGACCTTCCACCGTGGTGATAGGTCAGCTTCCTTTTGCCCAACAAGATGCTTACGTGTTAATTGATTCTGGAGCTACGCATTCATTCACATCACCTAGGTTCGCTAAGAAA
The DNA here is from genome assembly GCA_009761775.1 of Ficus carica. Lineage (NCBI taxonomy): Eukaryota > Viridiplantae > Streptophyta > Magnoliopsida > Rosales > Moraceae > Ficus > Ficus carica. Next base: position 348,270 of record VYVB01000427.1, read on the forward strand.
CTAGGTAGAGCTAGTGATAGAATCGGAAGAACATTTAGGACTGCATTACCCTCCGGGGAGATTTTGTTGTCTGATTATTGGATACGTCACGTTCCAATAATTATATGTGGTAGGGAAATGTATGTCAACTTGATCATCATTGACCTATACGACTACGATGTCATCTTGGGTATGGACTTCTTGGGGAAGTACAACGCCGTTATCGACTGTCCACGACGAACTATCATGTTCAAGCCAATGGAAGGCGAGGAGTTTATTTTCAGAGGATCTACTCCAAAACAGCCGAGGATGTTTATTTCGGCGCTAAAGGCTAGGAAATTGTTGGCAGAAGGATGTATGGGATTTCTAGCCAACATGGTGGATAAGACGCAAGAGACTGAGAGCAGACCGGAGGAAGTACCAATAGTCAAGGAGTTTATAGAAGTTTTTCGTGAAGAATTGCCAGGGTTACCACCAGAACGAGAGATCTCTTTTGAGATTGAATTACTTCCTGGATCAGCACCAATATCGAAGGCACCTTACAGGATGGCGCCTGCCGAACTTAAAAAACTACAGATTCAGTTACAAGAGCTTCTGGATCGAGGATTCATTCGTCAAAGCTACTCGCCATGGGGAGCCCCAGTTTTGTTCGTTAAAAAGAAAGATGGCACTCTTAGGATGTGCATGACTATCGGGAGTTAAACAAGATAACCATCAAGAACAAGTATCCGTTGCCTCGAATCGACGACTTGTTTGATCAGCTGAGAGGAGCTTCAATTTTCTCAAAGATTGACTTACGATCCGGATATCATCAGCTCCGAATTAGGGAAGGAGATGTCCCCAAGACGGCTTTTCTTACGCGATATGGACATTACGAGTTCCTCGTTATGCCATTCGGATTGACAAATGCTCCAGCAGCCTTTATGGACCTGATGAATCGAGTGTTCAAGGATTACTTGGATAAGTTTGTTATCGTCTTTATAGATGATATTTTGATTTATTCAAGGTCAAAGGGGGAGCACGAGGAGCACCTAAGGATCACTCTGCAGATTTTGAAGCAAAACCAGCTCTATGCTAAATTCACTAAGTGTGAATTCTGGTTGGAAAAGGTCCATTTCTTAGGACATGTGGTCTCCAAGGACGGTATATCTGTGGATCCGGCTAAGATTGAAGCAGTAAGTGAATGGCCAGCTCCGAAAAACGTCACCGAAATACGTAGTTTCCTTGGCCTGGCGGGCTACTACCGACGTTTTGTTGAAGGATTTGCCAAGATTGCAGCACCGCTCACCGCACTTACACGAAAAGGAAAGAAGTACGAATGGACTGCAAAATGTGAAGAGCACTTCCAAGAGCTGAAAAATAGGCTGACTCGCGCTCCGATCCTCACAATTCCGAATGTGGAGGAAGGAAACTTCGTAATATACAGCGATGCTTCCAAGATAGGATTGGGAGCCGTTCTCATGCAGAATGGGAAGGTGATCACTTATGCTTCACGACAGCTTAAGGATCATGAGAAGAACTATCCGACGCATGATTTGGAACTTGCGACGGTAGTATTTGAGCTCAAAATCTGGAGACATTACCTTTATGGTATCAAGTGTGAAGTTTACACGGATCATCAGAGTTTGAAGTATATCTTCACACAAAAGGAGCTTAACATGAGGCAAAGAAGATGGCTCGAACTGGTAAAGGATTATGACATAGACATCCGTTACCATCCAGGGAAGGCTAACAAAGTGGCCGATGCCCTTAGTCAGAAGTCGTTTTCCACGTTAATATCCCTACAACCGTTGATCGAACCTTTTCAGAAGGAACTAGCAGAAGCTGGAATAGAGCTTATCATGGAAAGTTTAGCTACCCTAACCTTCCAACCTACCATTTTGGAAGGCATGAAGGAGCGACAAGAAGGAGATGCCTCGCTGCTTAGAACAAAGAATGAGGTCTTGGAAGGAAAGGAGTCGGATTTCAACATATCTGATGAGGGCATACTCTATCAGAAAAATAGATTATGCATTCCTAACGAGGACGAATTGAAGGAGCAAATCATGAAGGAGGCTCATGAGACTCCATATTCCGTTCATCCGGGAGCCACAAAGATGTATCAAGACTTGAAGGAAAGCTTTTGGTGGCCTAAAATGAAGAATGATGTTGCAACTTTCGTCAGTAAATGCCTCACGTGTCAAAGGGTCAAGGCAGAACATCAACGTCCAGGGGGAGAATTGCAGAAAATTTCCATTCCAGAATGGAAATGGGACCAAGTGACCATGGACTTTGTAGTTCGTCTACCTCGAACTCCCAGTGGCAACGACGCTGTTTGGGTGATTGTTGATCGTTTGACAAAGTCTGCACACTTTATTGCCATCAAGCTTAGCTTTTCAGTAGAGCAGCTAGCGAAATTATACGTCGCGCAGATCGTTCGCTACCATGGGATTCCGAAATCGATTATCTCGGATCGTGATGGACGGTTCACTTCTAAATTTTGGAAGAGTGTACATCAAGCCATGAGTACAAAGCTCACTTTTAGTACTGTAACGACCCGCCTAGCACAGGTCGTTACCATGCATACTTACGTATATTACATACATACTTAATTAACATAAACAACGGAAATATATATATATTTTTTTTTTGCAGTGTGACTCGCACACGAGAGCGTGTATAAAATATAACAAATAAAAGGCAATAGTTGTTTAGCATATCTTAACTTAAATAATATAAATAAATTAAAAGATTCCAAAACGCATAGCGGTTCAACATTTCCCACGGTTCACAGTCCGCCAAGTCTCGCCTCTCCATCTTGCATCAACTATTGCTGGCAGGTTGCTTACCTACAGCATAAACGTAAGACAGTGAGCTTTCGCTCAGCAAGTACAACTATCCTATACCGCGACACAACACAAACAATATATCTAACTAACATAAACTAAGCATAGCATAACATTACTTAACTTAACTTAGCGTAACTTATCCTACATATGCATGAACCAATTATGCTTTCTTATTCTTTCTTATTGTACATAACTTACTTACTTATCTTAACTTAACATATGGGTCCTATAGTGTTCGTACCGGGTGCGTAACTATGAATTAGTTGGGGTGGCCAATCTTTTTCCAACTCATTCCATAGTCCAACCCGACCTTACGCGGGTCGGTACGACACAGATAACTTACTTATTTTCATGTCATTCTTTATCTTATACTTGATTTCATTCTTATTATTGGTGAACATACTTCGTGATGTTTCACACAACTAAATCATAGCATGTCTTAATCTTAACATGTTTCTAACATTTCATGACATATACTTAAACATAGCATTTTACACATAACATAGCATTTACACATAAACATAGCATTTTACACATAAAACATAGCATAAAACTTTTCTTAACACCTAATCTAAAACATGTGATTAACATGGCATATAATTAACACAGCAAAGTAACACTACAGAATATACAATAAAGCATACATTTAAAGCATACTTAGGCAAGTATCAAATCAAAGCCTATGCTGTACACGGTGGTTGTACTTACCTTGTTTAAAACTGCTGTGTCCAGTTATCAGCTCAAACTTGCTGGGACACCGTTGCGTATCGTATTCTGTTATCAACCAAAAAGAGTAAGGATTAGAACTGTTGGTAAACCAACATTCTTATATAACCGTAGTTATATTTCCTTACTTTGCGTTACGTGAACCTACTCGGTTACTTTAAGTAACCCGAAGGTTTAAGTCTATCCTACTCGGATTATTATTTCTGACTTTAAATCCCAAAAATTCATTTGTGTTTTCTTTTTAGAAAACCTTATGTTTTTGGTACTAAATCCCCCTTTTTTAATTTAATTTTAAAAATTTAGAAAATCATAAGGTAAAATTGTAAAAATCATCGACTATTAAAAACTGCCTTTGGAACAGTTTTATAATGCCAATTAATCATTAAAAACACGAAAACACCATTTTTTGAACCATTTCTAAATATTTTGTACAGAAATCTCCCCATTTCTGTACCATCTTTGAAAATCAATTTCATTTAAAAATCTAAGCCGATTTTGGAAAAATTGTCTTCACAAAAGTTTTAGCTATCGCAGAACCCTACAACTTTCATGTTTTACATAAAATCCAGTTTGGACCTTAACCTGTCCAAAATCTGTGTTGAACCAACTCTGGTCGTGTATGGCTCCTGGGCAGGTCAGGCTCGGTTTTTGCAGAAAATCAAGGCCATTAGAGCCTTATTTTGAAAAACTGCTCACGCAACCCCCTAGGAAAAACCCTAATCTACAACTTTTGTATTTTGAGTTTCTCCTAATTCGGCCTCTAAGGGCCCCAAAAATTACTTTTCCCGAGACTGGGCAAACCCTACCCGAGAAGGCCATTTTTCGGTTTCGGTTTCGATTTCGCTTACGTCCTATTACGTTCACCCTACCTCAACCGAACATGTCGGGAGCCTAATTCAAACATGCAGGGACGTTTCTAATGTTCAACATTCAACAAACACATTAACATAAACATTTTACACAATTATACAAAAACCTAAACAAAACAACAATACCTAGCATGCACATTAACAACCACCAACATAACCCTAAATTTTCAAGCACAAACCCTAATTTCTATGCTAGGGCAGCAAGAGAAACCAATGAGCTTATGCTCAATACAACCAAGGCTTTAATACATTTAAATTTCTCCAATTGAAGTTTAAACTAAAAGCTTGGAATCAAGGGTTTGGTACCTTGTTTTGGATCAAGAATTTGACTTGGTTGATCTTCCCTTTGCTCCTCCCTTAGCTGCCGGTTTTTCTTGCCAAATTGGTCCAACTTTTGCAGCCTCCTTTGCCTTGAAAATCAGCCACCACAGCTCCCAAAAACTGGCCAAAACAGCTCCCAAAACTGGCCAAAACCTTGGCTTGTTCCCTTGCTCTTCTCCTCCCTATTTTCGGTCTTCTTGGCTAAGATAAGTACCAAATTTTTTTGAGCTCTTGTTGGCTGCTCAAAGTAGAGAACTAAACCCTAAAAACCCTAAGCCCCCTTGGTTCCACAAAATTTTTCCTCTCTTCCTCCCTAGCTCCCAAAACCGACCCTAGGAAGCAAAATGGGTATCCAACTTTCCAAAGTTTTCCTTCCTTGCTTTCCTTCCACCAAAAACCGATCCTCTCTCTCTATTTCCTCCTCAATCTTGGCTGCAAATTCTTCCTCTCCTTCACACTCAAAACCGGTTTTGGTTCAAGCAAGAAATTGGCAAGAGTTTGGTTATGTTTTGTGAATTTTTCTTGATTTTCCTCACCCCTATTTATAGAGGTTGAACTTCTTAAAATTGCACAATGTGGTCCCTAAAAAAAATCAGAATTTGCAAGGGGAGGGGGTGAGGTGGTCGGCTTTGCTTGGGTGGAACCAAAGGAAGGTTCTAAAAATTACTTTCTAACTAACTAATTTAATTAATATGATGTAATAAACATAAAGTTAGTGAGGTAAGCCTCACTAAGGTTTGTTTGCCACCAATCACCTTTAAATAATCCATTTTTCAATTACCACAGGTAATTCCAATACTGGATTTACTTATACGCAGTATTAGTTAATTGAACCGTAGTCCAAAATTCACCTGTTTTTAAATGGACTGTATAAAAACTTTTTCTTAACTCGGAACCACTTGGCCCAAAATATTCTAATTATTGTGCTTGATTTTCTATGGTGGTTTTGAATCCTAAACATATCATTTTAATCATAAAAAATAGCTTTATGCAGTACAATATTATACTGCGAACTATTAAGTCGTACAGCCTTTTTCTTAACTTTTTCGGGTCAATCTTTGGCTTTCTCGTCTGCCATTGACTTTCTTGTCAACCGCTGACTTTCCCGCCAAATTTTGACTCCCGTGGTCAACAGTTGACTTTTTGGTCAACCGTCGGCGTTTTCGGTCAAACTTTGACCAACATGCAAATTTTGGCGATTTCGCTCCTTTTCGCCTAAAAGGTCATTTGCTTGACTAAACAATCATTTTCGAGTCTTAGAATATCATAAAACTCACAAAAACGAAATAAAAACCCTCAACCGGGCTTTTTCATGCGTATCTTAAAAATTTGTACAAATTTCTTAAAATAAAAGAAATCGTGTAAATACAGAAATACTTGGTATTACAAGTACGACTTTTCACCCTCAAACGGATGGACAATCAGAGAGGACCATTCAGACCCTAGAAGACATGTTGCGAGCATGCGTGATGGATTTCAAAGGGACTTGGGATAAGAAGCTTCCTTTGATTGAGTTCTCGTACAACAACAGTTTCCAAGCTTCAATTGGAATGGCTCCTTATGAAGCCCTGTACGGGAGAAGATGTAGATCTCCAGTCCACTGGTATGAGACAAGAGAGAAGGAACTTGTGTCCACGGATTTTATTCGGAAAACCACTGAGGCCGTGAAACTCATACGCCGACGGATGGAAACTGCATTTAGTCGACAAAAGAGCTACGCCGACAAACGTAGAAGACCTCTAGAATTCCAAGTAGGAGACTTGGTTTTCCTCAAAGTTGCTCCATTCAAAGGAGTTATGAGATTCGGGAAGAAGGGGAAATTGAGTCCAAGATACATAGGGCCATTCGAAATACTGGAAAGAGTCGGTAATGTGGCCTATAAGTTGGCTTTGCCTCCAGAATTAGCATATGTACACAACGTATTTCATGTGTCGATGTTAAAGAAGTACATTTCGGATCCATCCCATGTATTGAACCACGAACCAATTGAGGTTCACGAGGATATGACATATGAAGAGAAGCCGGTTCAAATCTTGGCACGAGAAGAGAAGGTGCTAAGGAACAAGGTTATACCTTTAGTTAAGGTCCTATGGCGAAATCATGAGGTTGAGGAGGCAACATGGGAACGCGAGGAAGATATGAAGAAAAGCTACCCAGAATTGTTCTGATTTTCGAGGATGAAAATTCTTTAAGGAGGGTAGATTGTAATATCTAAAATTTTTACGAACTCATGATTTTCTTGTATATAAGAAATCTAAAGCTCGTATTATGTGTTTATGTGTAATTTTATGAAAATTATGAATATTAATACAAGATTCATGATTTTATCAGTATGAGGTTGAGTTCTCGGTAAATTAATTATGAGACTCCATAACAGGCCTTTTTATGGAAAAAGGTATGACGGAATTTCATGAACTCATGTTGGTCAAGGTTTGATCAAAAAAGTCAAAGTTGACCAGAATAGTCAGAGGTTGACTAGAGTAAGACGGTACTGTGATATAATAAGTAGTATGGAAAAAAATATTGCAAAAACCGTCTTCATGATAGAGACAGCACGAATAGGTTTTAAAAATCATCTTAGAAAATCAAGCACCCGAGTAGGAATTAGAGACGAAAAAGGACTCAGAAAAATAAGAAAAATTTTGTACTGTCCGTTTTCTTTTCAACAAATAAATTTTAGTTAAATAAATATTGTGTTTGAGTAAACACAGTATTAGAAATATCTGTATTGGCTTAAAATGGATTTCTTGTTGGAGGAAGTAGCCAAACAAGGCATAAGGTGAATGACATCACCTTATCCTTAATTATGACATCATGATTAAGATAAGATAAGCTTAGGAAAAATTCAAAACTTGGCCACCAAGTTCTCCTCTAATGGGCGGCCACATGGAGGGTTTTTGTGCAATTTTTTGTGCAATTAGTTTTGCACCAAGGACTTAAGAGCAAAGGAGAACCAAATATTTGCAAAAAAGTCCAAAATTCCACCTATAAATAGGCTGCCAAAGGGGGCGGTTTTGGCTTCAAAAAAATTCAAAAAAACAGCCAAACTCTTGCCATTTTCTCCCTCAAAAATCCGGACTTCTAAGTGTGAGCAAGAACGGAAGAAAATTTTGCAAAACCGAGAGCAATCAGAGTGTAGGGGTGGTCGGATTTCTAGTGGGAAACCAACAAAGTTTTGAAAAAATTTTGAGACCCATTTTGACCATTAGGGCCGGTTCTAGGAGGAGCCAAAGGGAAAGGGGAAATCCCAAAAGCCAAGCGAAAACTCTGATTCAAATCAAGGTAATTTCCTTATACTTTAAACTTCTCAATTTAAGTTTCAATTGAGAAATTTAAATGTATTTTCCAAGGGTTTGTAAGAGCGTAAGCTCGATTTAAGTTTTTGCCTAAGTTGGATTTAGGGTTGTGCTTGATTTAGATTAAGGGTGGTTTGATTTATGAGTTTAAATTATGAACTTGCATAGTTTTATGCTTATGCTTGATTGATTTTGTTGAATTGCATGCTAGGTATCGATAAGTTGTATGTCCCCAATTACGTTTAAGAATGATGGTTTGGAACGTTAGAAACCGCTGCTTGTGTGTATTAGAGCTCCCGCGGTGGCTGGTTGAGCTAGGTTCCACGTCTAGGACGTAAAACGAACCCTAAACCGAAAACTGCCATTTTCGGGTAAAACCTGACCAGTTTCGGGAAAAGTGAAATTTGAGGCCTTTAGAGGCCGAATTTGGAAAAACTTAAAACATGAAAGTTGTTCGGAACGATTTTTCCTAGAGGACAACATAGGCCGTTTCCCAAAATAAGGCCCCAATGGCCTCCCTTTACCCCAAAACCCGTGGCTGATCCCCAGACTCAGTTTTCACTCAGTTTTTCGGGGTCATCCAGTTTCAAACAAAAACTGGGATGAATCTAGGCCGAATTGGAATTTTCGCAAAACACGAAAGTTTTAGTATTTTTCGAGAGCTACAACTTTTATGAAGAAAACTTTTCAGATTACTAACCGATTTTTTAACCGATTTTTAAATTAGAATCGTTTTTCGAAGGGTGCGCAGGGAATCCGTAAATTCCTGCACCACTAGTTTTACAAATGTTTCTAGAAAATTGTTTTTCTACTACAAACTATTGTTTTGATTATGGAAAACTGTTCCAAGGGCAGTTTTCAACCTCAAATGATTTTAAAAAGCACTAATCCAAGAGTTTGAAATTTTACGATTTAAGTAAAGGATTTTTATAAGTTAAAAATAAAGTTTTGTGATTAACTTCCCTAAATTTTCCAAGTAAAGGAAATTAATTTTTTCAAGTTAGAATATAGCAAGCGACTAGTTTACGAAAGGTAACCGGGAGATATACCCGAGTTACTGGGCTTAGCCTCAAAGCCCAAGGTTGACCATAGTTGACCAAGGGTTGATCATTAGTTGATCAAATATCGACTTTAACCCAACAGTTAATTAAGGGTTACCCAATGTAATCCTATAGGATACCAAGGCATGTGTGGGGGGACATATAACTAGAATGTTGGAAAGGTTACCAACTTTTATAGGATTCTTATCCTATGTTCTTTTAATAGCAGGAAGGAACCTGCAATTGCAATCCGAGTTAAGACATCAGAACCCGGAATCTAGCAAATCAGGCAAGTATCAAGCCTCACCTACAGTATGAAAATAGTAAAAACTATTTTCAAGTATACTTGCTATGTTGTGCCATGATGTGTGATGCTATGCTATGGCTATGAAGTGCTATGTTTATAAAAATGTTATGTTTATAAAAGTGCTATGTTTACAAAAGTGCTATGTTTTCAAAAGTGCTATGTTTTCAAAAGTGCTATGTTTATAAAAGTGCTATGTTCACAAAAGTGCTATGTTTACAAAAGTGCCATGTTTACAAAAATGTCATGGTTTCAGAAATGCCATGTTTTCAAAAATGCCATGGTTCCAGAAGTGACATGTTTTCAAGAAGGCCATATTATGGCAAATGTTGAGTATGATATGACATAGTGACATCATGAAATATGTTCACTAATGTTAAATCACATAGTAAGATAATCAAGTAAGGTGCCGTACCAACCTCCCCTAATCAAGGAGGCAACAGTTTAGTGGTGATAATTACCTTCCGTGATCGAAATTCGTGATCGTGAAGGGTCAAGTTAAAATTCCCAGAACTGTTAGGGCCTTGCAAACCCTAGCTTTATCTGGAGGCTGCGCGCTTTTGGTACGAACACTACGGGCCCACATGTTAGGACAAGATAATAAAGATTGAGTCTATAATAAAACATAAGACATTCAATCAATCATAAATGGTTCATGCATGAGTTAGTGATGATTGTCATGTTCTCAAGATGCTTTAAATGTTTTGTGAGATTATGTTTGAACTTGTTGGGCGAAAGCTCACCTTTATATTTCATACTGTAGGTAAGAAGCCTGCAATTTAATTGGTGGGCTATGCGGACGATGCGGCGGGTGAAGGGCGGTGTGGGATACCACTACGCATAAATTTTCCGCATCTAATTTTCAGTAGTATGTTAATATTTCAAAAATAAATTATGTTTTGTTATTTATAAGAAGTTTAAAGACACAAAAAGTTACTGTCAGTATAGTCTGTTTATATAACAAGCTTTTCTTTATAAGATAACTTATGTGTATATGTTTTAAAAAAAATTTATCTCAAATTTTCAAGTAAAGAACAAGTATGTATGGTGTCGACCTGGCTTGGGAAGTCGGGGCGTCATAGTAATGCCGTGAGAAGACCTTTCTCTCTCTCTCTATTTTGATTTATTTGAGATTTTAAATTTTAAATACGATAATTTGAAAATCAAAATTGAGTGAAATTTGGCGTTTTTGAAAACAACTATATAACTGTAATAATTAAAAGAATTATTGAGTTATATGTATTGTTTTGATTAAGCATTTGACATGCATAATTTCTTATGTACTAATATGATCGACATGCCTCACAAATATTTGTGTCATAATGATAGACACATAGTGACATGTAAATCTTCACATTGTCACAATTAATAAGATGGGGCTAACGAAAAGATAGGAATAAGTGTCGTACCAAACTCTAATTAATGAAAGGATATGATAAGAACAAAAGTTATAAGTTATGACCTTAGAGGTGATTGGAGGTCGCTCCCCCAACTCCTCATTGGTTGCGCGCATATGGGTACGACATAAGGACTCTTAAGTAGACAATATATGTATATAATGAAGCATAATTAAATACACATAAATCACATGTATTTTTGAACATTCATATTGTTACGTATAATGAAATGATTTCATGAAAGTGTTTTGTGAGGTGTTGTTTGTACTTGTTGAGCGAAAGCTCATACGTGTGTATTCATGCTATAGGTAACGCAGGAAGACAACTTGCCACTTATATGTTTTCTGGACTGACGAAGCAGTGCGGAGGTGATGAAGGAAGGGAGTGAGATACCACCACAAACTTAATATTTTGGTACTATTAAATTAATAAGAGTACTTTACGAGAAAAAGACTTTATAATCTTTTCTTTTAACTCACATGACATTATAGCTTTTTAAATGTTATCTAAGTACAAATTTGAATATGATATTTATTATTTAGAAATTTAAATTTCTTTAGTCAAATTTTTTGTTTATTAAACTCTTCAAGTACAAGTATAATTTGTATGTGGAAAAAAAAAATCTATTTGGAACCTAATATAAATAATTGTTAAGACTAAATGAATTAAGAATAAGTAAGTTAGTTAATGATCGGAGAAGTTAGCCCATTACAGAGAGAGCGATGAGAGAGAAAAGGAGAGAAGAGAGAGGGCTGCGATTGTGAGAGAGAAAGAGAACTGAAGACAGAAAAAATATGGAAATGAAAAAGTGCATGTGAAAACACAAATATATGCAGTGGGACAAAATGGGAATTTAAAATTGAAAATTAGTGGAAAATAAATAAAAAATATATGAAATGGCAAAATAATTAGTTTTGATATTAGAATGGGTAAAATTATAAAGAGGTGTCTAAATTATGGCTATTTCTCTATTTTTCTCTAATGATATTATTTTATCTCCTTGCAAAGACTTGGATCGTTGACTTGATAGACATAAATTATGAACTTGTATAAGATTTCACGTGGCTGTCTTTGAAATCCATGTTGTGCACTTTTCAAACTTTGACTCATGCATTGTAAACACGCAACGTTAGCTTTGAAGTTTGGAGTCGGCCAATGAACCCATGGAGCCCGCCCATGTTCATCAACGACTGGAAAATTCTTTTTTTTTTTTTTTTGTTGTCGTTTTAACATGTTAGTTAATTTTTCGTTTACCAGAATGGCCCAACTTTTATTTCTTTTTATTATTATTTTTCTAGTGGAATAGCCAACATATTCGCAACAAGGAAAAATGTCAATTCTTCTAATTAATGTAGTCAAGTAAACCGCGTGACCTAAACGAAGACACTTTCAAATCATATATTAAACCATAATGGACCACCTAATTTATGAAGCTGGAAAAATGGAGCATGTTGAATGAATCAAAGTCATCATTACTTAACTAAATCTGATTTTGAGATCTCCTCATTTATTCTTGTGGACCTTTTTGTGAGTGGTGACTCTTCAAACGTAGTGTTATACAATAATTACAAGAACCCATATATTTTATTTTTTTTAGAATAATATGGTCCGCTTATACGGTTTTGTTCTTACGCTCTATCCCAAAAAAGCCTCATAATATTAAAAAAATAATCTATTTACTTATAAACTCTCACATGTATCTATCCCTAAATAATAGGAAATTACACAGTTTATCCTTTTACTTGTATGGATTGATATTGTCACAATCACCCCTTCTTTTGGGGCTCAACATAGTCATTGGCCACACTTGAAGTTGAGTATAAGCTCTAATATCATTTGAAATGACCATGCCTATATTTGGTAAGATATTGCCAATTTTGGGCCTTATTTCGTATAGTTTTGCTCTTGGTCTTTATCCCAAAAAACCTTATATCATTAGGAAGTGGTTTCTTATAAACAATCACCTAAATCCACCCCCAAATAATATGAAACTTCACACCCTACCCTTTTTTTTTTTTTTAAGAACGGATGATTGTCACAACAATGGGTCATCTTTTCCAATTGTAATAAATAAGCTTATTTGATCTCTTCTAAACCATTTATATTTAATTTTTTTTTTAGCAATTTTTATTCATTTGTTTCAAAAAAAAAAAATTTTATTCAAGTGTAATGTTATCTTTATAGGTATTATTGTAGACATTTTATAAATAAAATAAAAAATAGATATTTTTTTAAAATATGTATTCCTATCTAGACGTTTATGAAAATGTGATGCAGATTTAAATGAATCCAAACCCACAAAATACATCCAATAAAAGTAAGGTTGGCATTTTTTTTATTTCCCACTTTGACGAAAACAGAGTTGTGTGTTCATTTCTTGGCTTTTCACAATAGAGAACTAGGATGGACTGGTCATCATTGAAGTTTCTCCTTTCCCTTTTACTTCACTCCCAATCTCTCCACTCATCATCTCTTTCATCCTTTCCTTGTCCTCCTTTTCCACCTCCTATGTGTCATCCTAGTGAGAGCTCTGCTTTGCTCCAATTGTTTATGGCCATACAAGGAGAAGTAAAAATTTATTGTCTTCATCATGTGGTTCCTATACTGTTTTACTTTGTCTAATTTCAAAGATTTTAGTGTTGAACCTCAGATTTTAGACCTCTATAAAAATACTTTGAATATTAGGATTGTGACAGCCAATTTCAAACTGTGAAACAATTTCAATCTAATCCAACCCAGATAATATGTTTTGTACATAAACAAATTGTGATATCTAATGATTGATAATGACAATAAACAAGAATGGGTCAATGATTTTATCTTGTAGAACAGACACAAAGAAATAAATCTGATCCATAATTAACATTATATCTAAAATGATAGGCCACAACAGGACTTGTCTTGAAGTCTTAGTCTTTTTGTGATAAGTCATGAATTGACGAGATATTGAACCAACTTAATTTAACTCAAACCCAGAAGATACGTTAGGATGAAAACATGTACGGATGACTTTTTTACTCATGGGTGCAGGTACCTGCCTCTAATTGGGGAGTATGGGAGATAGGATATCGTTATGGAGGCGGGTATACAAGATTAAATCCCAACCCCATAACCGTACCCACCCCACTTATTATCATCCTTACAAAAATATAATTTATTATATCTAAATATGTGTATTTTTAATGTTTTAATGTTTTATTTTGTTTTATGAGTTTAGTTTATGGATTCCCATAATATGGATATTTTTATTTTAGTTTCATTTTCAGTTATATTAGTGATTATGTTGATAAATATTATGAGAACTTTGAACTTTTTTATTCTTAATGGATAAATGGATAAGATATGAGCATAGCAACCCCAGTGTGGATTACCTACTCCACACACGCATTAAATTAGGTGGATATGGTGGTGGGTATGAGGGGTAAAAAGGAAGATATGGGGGAAGCGTACCACCCTTATCTGGTCCCATTGCCATCCTTAAGAACATGTTTCGCTAATTAACACGCGCTTAGTCTTGTTTTAAAGTCTCTTAATTTTTCCTCCATGATCAAGATAGAAGTTCTCATCATTTGTTTTTACAAATTCGAGTTACAAGGATCTAAGATGAATTGGTCGTTGAAGCTGGTGTTTTTTTTTTTTTTTTTTTTTTTTTTTCAATCTCTTCATTTATCATCTCTTTTGTTCTATCATTTTTCATTAAGTCGCGTTAAGCACTATATGATTAGAATGAAAAATAAATTCCTTGACAAAGGAACACGGCCCAATTTTCCTCTACATTTAATGAAAGTCTTGAGTGACAATCTCCATGAGTTGAACCTGCAAATGATGAATAAATTGAGTAGTTTTTCAATTAAAGAACATTAAACTGCCATATCAAGTCATTTTGTAATTTGTTTGCCCTGCCTCCGTTCTTTTAGCTAGGGAAGGGATTCAAAAAGATGAGAAACTAACATTGTCAGTCAATATTAAAATATATTTTAGAAATTATTAACTTTCGACACTTGTGTTAAAAATATATTGTTATGAATTTAATTTTTATGAGACAGAAAGTTGGTCAAAGTGAACCCTTATGAGACAGAAAGTTGGTCAAGAAAAACAAAGGACCTACAAATATAGCCTCTTCTAATGGAGCTGAATACTCCACATCGATCGATTAAATCATCTGGACCACCTAGTTCAGAACCTATAAGGAGAGGACTTTATTGTAATGCCGTGAGAAGACCTCTCTCTCTCTATTTTAGTTTATTTGAGATTTTAAATTTTAAATATGATAATTTAAAAACCAAAAATTGAGTGAAATTTGGCATTTTTTAAACAACTATATAAATGTAATAATTAAAAGAATTTAGGAGAAAAATGCACCTCTAAACTGACATTATTCGTTTGTGCTTCATATGATAATTCGTGGTTTTTCATTTAATTACACTACAAAAATCTCTTATATGTATTCATAAATAATGAGGATGATGTAAAATTCTAATTTCTTTTCTTATTATTATTATATATTATTATTCTTGTCAAGTAGGTCGAACGAAACTAATATATTCTAATATTGACTTATTCCAAATGGGGTTAAATCATGGACCACCTGATTTTCCACATTTGGAAAAAAAAAAGTGAAGCTATCTCTGTCTACTTCAATTTTGGTCATATCATGTCTACTTTAACAACAAAAAATGACATTAGTTGTAGAATTCCACATACAAGACATAAAAATAACATTCACTAGTGAGCGATGAGAAATATTTCTTTCTTTCTTTTCGGTGGTTCATGGACTACTGGAAAACTAACATTTGGAAAATGTAAGCCAACTTGCATTGGAAATGGGCAAGTTCAGACGAAGAAGAAAATAATTAAGTCCAACGTAGTAATTTAACAAAATAATTATAGTATAAAAAAATCTTAAAAACCCACTGTATAAATTAATGAAATTCCTAATATATTAGAACTCTGTTGCACATATGACTAATTTAGGGGTCTTTGTAAAATGTTTGTCTATTGTTGTTTATTGTTGGTTTCCTTTCACCTTTGAGAAGAGAATTCAACGTTTGAATGACTGTAGTCCTATGTTTTTTTTTTTTTTTTTTTTTTTGTTTTTTTTTGTTTTTATAAAAGTATATAATTGAGCTATGTTTTTTTATTTACCTATTGTAGTTTGTAATACTGTTTTGTAAATATAAGTAGATTCATATTTATGCTTAGTTAAACAAATTACACGGAGTATGGTTGTATTTTTCTAAATTGAAGTATTTCCTTAAAAAAAATTATATATATTTGAAAATGAAGTACATTCATGAATTTTGCTTGCTGAAAACAATAATAATATAGCATGTCAACTTTTTTTTGGTTATTGATTTTCAATTAATTCGGAAATCAGAAAATTAAGAAATCTTCTAAATTTGATCAATATTAAAAATAAAAATAAAAAAACTGTTGTTTTTCCGCTCAAATCAAATTTTAAGTTGGTCCACATGGTAAAGGTGATTAACACAAATCAAAGGTTGGATTGGACAAATTATAGTACTACAATTAAGGAAGGAAAAAAAAAACCCAAGTGATCCTGAAAGTGATCCAACAATTAATACTTGGTAGATTTGTTTTGCAAAAGAAACGATATCCATGATCTCTATGCATTCAAACAGCGAATATGCATATACATATTTATATATATATATATATAATATACATATATGTGTACCTATTTATATAGATAATCCCACACTCACATTGAAATTCTGTTTTTACTTCTAGAAGGTTTTTGAATATCTAGGAATTTTTACAAAATGTATCCCACAAAACATCATAGCCAGTGAGATGACCTTATACTTAGACGACCGACATAGCGAACAAACATACCAAAAAAGCCACAATAAGGTTAGTACAGTAACATTAAATTCCCATAAAGAAACAGACAGGAACAAAGTTTGTCACGAAATAAATTTTTGAAATATGGTAAAAAATAATAATAATAAAAAGCCTGACGAAATATGCTTTATTGCATTCACTGTATTTTTCCATGTATTCATATATCTGGATTAATTCTTCATTCATAAAATATTCTAAATACCTTGTGATCATATGTACCTCTCGTACACCGGGTGCCAATAAATATGCATTGTCGCATAGCATGTCATTCCACACAACATTAAGAATACATTCTCTTTTAACTTCTCACTGAAATCATGATGATGGTGTTCCTTGCATGGTTGGGTCTCCTTTTCTTCTTCCTTATTACTTCTCCATTCAACTCTTCATCTGCTCTTCCTTCTTCTCACTTTCCTTCTCATCTTCCGCTGTGCCATCCCCATGAAAGCTCTGCTTTGCTCCACTTCAAGAACTCTCTTTCCATAACAAACGATACTTCTTACTTTTCTTCTTGTTCTTATTGGTATGGAATTAATAATCCTAATAGTACAGTGTATTGGAATATGAGCAGGGACTGTTGCACATGGAGTGGAGTCACATGTGATGAGGTCTCCGGTCATGTCGTTAGGCTTGATCTTGGCTGCAGTGGGCTTCAGGGCATCATCTATTCCAACAACAGTTTGTTCCTCCTCACTCATCTCCAATCACTTGTTCTATTCTCTAATATTCTTTATGGTTCCGAAATTTCACCCCAATTTGGTAGGTTTTCCAGTATGATTCACCTTGACCTTTCTGACTCTGGTTTCACAGGCCAACTCCCTCTTGAGTTCTCTTACTTGTCTAGTTTGGTTACACTTGATCTTCATTCGAACTATGATTTGAGACTAGAGACACCTAGTTTGAAACGAATTGTAGCAAACTTAACTAGTCTTAAAGAATTGAGATTGAGTCGTGTCCACATGTTTTTTGCCTCACCTAATTCCTTTATGAATCTGTCAACTTCTTTGACATCTCTTGATCTTAGTGGGAGTGGACTAACGGGAGAGTTTCCAGAAAATATTTTTCACCTTCCAAGACTTCAGAATCTCGATTTAAGTTACAATCGGAATCTCAATGGTTCATTTCCTCAATATAATTGGAGTAGCCAATTGAGAAATCTGAATCTTTCTGAAACTGGATTTTTGATAGATTTACCTTATCTTACTAAAACTTTGAAGTCTTTGAATACTCTGTTTCTTAGCTCCTGCAAGTTGAGAGGATTGTCTCCTCCACTTCTTGGCAACTTAACACAAATCACATCCTTGGACCTCTCTTCTACTAACGTTGGTGGTCAAATCCCATGGTCCTTTCTTAATCTAGAGAAATTGACTCATTTAGATCTTGCCGGTAATAATTTCATAGGTCAACTCCCTGACATTTGCAACAACTCCACAAAAACAACTTTTTGTGTGATTTTCCAAAACATCAGTTATTGGGTTCTGTTCCCTTGAATTTGAAAGTCTTGAGATTATCTGGTAACTTACTTAATGGGACGATACCTACTTGGTTATATTCACTACCATATTTGCAGGATCTAGATCTAAGTAGAAACCAATTCACTGGTCACATTGACGAATTCCAATATACTTCTTTGGTTACTCTTAGCTTAGAATCAAACAAATTAGAGGGCTTTATTCCACGATCCATTTTTCAGCAAGTGAATCTTTCTTGGTTATATCTTTCATCAAATAACTTGAGTGGATCCACTTGGCTAGACCACTTTTCAAAATTAAAAAATCTCAACTCTGTTGGTCTTTCTTTTAATAGCATATCAAGGGATTCCATCAACTCCATCATATCTGCTTTGCCAAATACCCTTCAATACTTGCATTTGTCTTCGTGCAACATCAGTGAGTTCCCACTCTCTTTAAGAAGCTTTGAAAATTTAGAAGCCTTGGACCTTTCCAACAACCAAATTGAAGGGATTGTTCCCCCATGGTTTTGGAACGTTGGGAAGGATTCATTGTGGTTTCTAAATATTTCTCACAATCTATTAACACATATGGAGCAAATTCCTTGGAAAGAACTAGAATATATTGACCTAAGCTCCAACCGGCTTCAAGGTCATCTTCCAATTCCACCACCTTCAATTGTTCTGTTTTCAATCTCAAACAATCAACTCGTTGGAGAGATACCTTCTTTGTTTTGCGACCTTTTTGTTATCGACACGCTTGATTTGTCGAACAACAATTTGACTGGGAGCATTCCTCCATGCTCTGGACTCCCAAGAGTAACAAGGGGATGTGGATTCAGGATCGTGAACCTTCATGGAAACCAGTTGGAAGGGTCACTGCCCCTTATTTTGCAAAACTGTGAATATTTGGAAATTTTAGATGTTGGGAACAACAAGCTTAATGGATCCTTTCCCCATTTGTTGGCATCTCTTCCAAAGCTTCAAGTTCTTATCCTGAGATCTAATAGATTTCATGGTCCAATAAGCAATCTAGAGGTGAGATTCCCTTTCCAAAAGTTAAGAATCATGGACCTCTCCAACAATGAATTCACAGGTCTTTTACCGGCAGAATATTTTGAGAATTTTATAGCCATGATGGATGCTCATTCAGATGTTTTGGAATACATGGGAAGATATGCAGGAGGTGGCAGTGGCTCGTATTACTACTCTGTGACAATGACAATCAAAGGAAACTTCCTTGAGCTTCCAAAAATTCAAAAAATGTTCATGACCATAGATTTGTCAAGCAATAACTTCACAGGAGAGATTCCGAAGGTGATTGGAAAGCTCAATTCACTCAAAGGATTGAATTTTTCTCACAACAAGTTGTCCGGTTTCCTTCCTCCATCGTTGGCAAACTTGAGCAATCTTGAATGGTTAGATCTCTCCTCAAACAACCTTTCTGGACATATTCCATCGCAATTAGCGGCAGATTTGAATCAACTTGCAGACTTAAATCTTTCCAACAACAGATTGGAAGGACCAATACCTCGCGGGAAGCAATTTGAAACATTCAAAAGCGATTCATATGGTGGAAACCTGGGACTATGTGGATTCCCTCTTCCTAAATCATGCAGCAACGATGAAGCACAACAGGACCAAGGTGATGATGATGATGGAGAGCACGAGAGTGGAATGACTGAATGGAAGGTGGTGATGATGGGATATGCAAGCGGACTGGTGATCGGAATATCTGTGGGATACATGGTGCTTTTCAGCAGAAGCTTCGATCTTTGGTTCTTCAAAAGATTTGGAGGAGGACGACGTCGTAGAACCAGCACTCGCTTAAGAGGGAGGAGAAGGTCAAACTAGCAAGCAGAGGAAAACAGAGTCTCTTGACAAGTCTAGAAGAGTAAGTTTGTAATGATTTTGCAGTTATAAGTACATGTTTGCTTATAATAACCAAACATTATCCGCAACATAACTATTTCCTTTCTCTTGTGGCAGGAAGATGCAAGAAAAATAGTGTCGATGATCAAATTGACCTGGATTGAGGCATGACTTTGATGAAGCCACTATATTTCGTTTAGTTAATTTCTTATTCAATAAATCTGTATTAAGATTGCTAAATAAATTGTAATCCTTATTTAGGATTTTATCGTAAGAAATTCTGATGTTATGAAATTTGTATTTTAGTTCTTGTTCAATTGAATTGTCATCTATGCTTTTGTTTGCATTTGCGCGCTTCGATGTGTTTTTTTCAACATATTTGAACCAAAAGAATTTTTGTTTTCTCATAATTGTCACTATGAGGACATTTTATATATGTGTTCATTGCCTTCAGCTTCATGCATTCAGATTTCATTAAGAACTTGTCATTATTTTGGTAAAAACATATGCAAAAAAAGAATTAAAGAATTTTCCTCCACAAAAATATAAGAATTTTTTTTTTTTTGTTTTTTAAAGATAGACAATGATTATGAATATGGATTGTATAAACGCTACAAAAGGCCTTCATTTATGGAGCTTTGGGTTTTTTTTTTTTTTTTTTTTTTTTTTTCCTAGATTTAATCAATCAGTGATTGACTTGAAAATTGATGATTTATGTTATAATCAATCAATAGTTGACTACCGTTAAAAACTGATTTACCAAATCAACAATATTAAATGTCAATCACTAATTGACCAATAATTAATTAACCCAATTTGATTAAATCAACTTTAGCCTTATTTGGTAAACATCTTCGATTTCTTTTTTTTTTTTTTTTTAATTTTTTTTAATTCTCCATTCTTATGAAGGGTAAAATTGTCTTTATAATTACTCTTTTAGACATTTATGTATGGACATTTTTCAAATCAATATCTTTAATTTGAACATCTATGTAAATAACCATAATAATAAATGAAAAATAATAATGTGTATATATATATATATATGTATACGTATATGTGCGTGTGTATGGCATGAAATGCCATACATAAAAACACCACAAGCCAGGCCCATTGGGCCCAGCTGTGGGCTGAAAGCCCACTGCCAGGCGAACCCTAACTGGCTGGCCGTGTGGCATCAGCCGAAAAAATGAGAGAGAAAAAATAAGTAAATAAATAAAAATAAAAATAAAGAGAAAAATAAAGTAAATATATTACTTGATGAAGAATCTTTTGATGTGGAGATTACTGAGAAAAGTAAACACTCCAAATATATTTAAAAAAAAAAAAAAAAAACTTTCACGACTCTTTTACATTGCCCATTTTGAGGAAATAAACCATCACTTGAATTGTAACAATGGAGCTTTAAAATGTGAAAAACTCTTCATTTCCTATCACTAGCTTCAACTAACAATCGTAACCCTAAAAATAATTATTTTTCAAAATTTAAACCCAATTTTAACTGCCTATAAAGGGGTGTGGTAGTATGAACACCACTTTTATTTCTTCACTCTCTTTTCACTAAAAGAAAGCTTTTTCTCTTCCCAAACATATTGAATCCGAATTTTAAGAAGCAAAAATACCAAGAAATCTTTTCCATAACCTCTCTTCTCAACTTTCAAATCATTAACCTTTAAGGGAAGATTGTCACCTTATCGGTTTTTAAGGTAAAACACTAGTATACCACTGGTTTTCAAGATTAAAGTTTTAGTTTTTAAACTTGTCATGAAATATGTTTATTTTCCAACTTCTAATTCTTCATCACAAGAGTTCAAGAAAGTCTCCAAGCCCTCAGAAGAGCCACAAACTCCATCAACAACACTAAGGTATACATTTTTTCACAAACTAGAAAAGTTTTAAAGTTTCGAGGGTTTTCTTAAAAAATGACCTTGAAGAAAACTAAAATCTTGGCATGATGATAAAATAAAAACATGATATTGTTGTTTTGTTACTATTATTGTCACTTATGTGTTTCATGGGATTAAAATGGTTTAGCTTATCACAAAATGAAAAGTTTTGATGAGAATATGATTTTCGTGAGTTTCTTGACTATGTGGTATGAAATATGTGTTATGGCATGAAAATATTTCGGTATATGACATGTTTATTTTCTGTGAATATTCTATGTTGACAGCTTGGAATTGGAGAAAGGATTTTTAAGGCTCAAATAATGATAGAATGAAGTTGAAGTACATATCTATTGGAAAATAGCCTTTTGGCATAATACAAAATAAATATGAAAATGATATTTTTAGTAAGAATTTCAATAAAATAATTAAGGAAAGAATGTTTCTCTCAGCATAAGCCATCAAGTAATGTAACCTCTGGTCAAACATTATTAAGGGTTTGTTTGGTATGTTAGTTTGAGTTGAAATATTTTAGTTGTAATATTAATTTTTGTTGACTTTTTAAGTAAGACAAAAAACTTTTTAAGAAAAGGACAAAAATTTTAGTTTGAGTTGGTAGTTTGAACTACCTTTCCAAACAAGTCCTAAATGGGAAAAATAATGTTTTTGCCCTCGGAGGGTAAAATGGTATTTTCATAAGGCTAGGAATGTCGGTTGAATCCAAGACTTCACAGTAGAGACTAAGGGACTAAAATATGCTATTTATTAAATTTTATGAGAAATGGGCATAAAATGACGCAAAATACCCTTTAGGGGTCAAAATGTAAATATAAAAAGTTTAAGGGTAAAAAGTGAAATTTATGAAAATTATTATTTTTTAGTTTAGAATATGTAAGAGGGATCTTTAAGGGTTCCTTAAGTGAATAATGTTTTGGAGTGCTTGACGGGAACAAGTTAATTCATTTTAGGGGCTAAAATATTGAAATAATTAAAAAAGGGGGTCAAATTATAAATTTGACAAACCTGACATGAAGGCAGTGTTTTTCCTAATTTAAAGACAGTGTGCTAAGCCAATTAAGTTGGGTAATTAATATGGTTAAGTTTTGGTTTAATATTGGGTCATTAAAAGACAGGTTAGGGACTTAAATGTAAATAATTTTGATAAGTGTGGTTGAAAATATAAATATGGTATAATAGTTTGGAAAGTTTTTAATGCTGCTAACATGGTATTAGGGCCTTGAGATGTGTCAAGTTTAAATGGGCCTTATGGATCTGATGGTAGAATGAAAGACAAAATCTTAATTATTAAGCTAATATTAGGTCCAATTTAATTTCCATAAAAACTAGAGAGGCCCAATGGGTGGATAGTAATCTTGGTTCCCCATGGCCGTCTAATGGGTCCAACGAAAAACAAATATAATAGATATTAATGGATAAAATAAGTAATGATATAATCACTTAATCATTATAATAATAATCAATCATTTAATAATATTTAATTATTTCAAGAAAATTCAAGAGAAATTATTTTAATATTATCTCTCAATTAATTAATAATTATTTAATTATCCACAAATTAACATTAAATTATATTAATTAATTATTATTTCACTAATTAATAATTAATTAATTATGGATTGATAATTTTTTAATTATAACTGTTATTTAATTAATTATTAATTAATAATGTTATTTGATTAATTATTAATCAAGTTAATTAATAATTAATTTAGTAAATAATGATTTAAATATGAGCAAGTTAAGGTTTAATATCCTAACAATCATCAAGTAAGGAATGTAATAATTAAGTAACCAATTTATGAAAAATTTATTTTCCTTAAGGATTAAAATATGTAAATAGAAAAAAGATATAATTAATATTTAATCTTGAAAAGAATTAATTATTAACTACAAGCAAGAAATTCTATAAGACACTTGCTAAGAACAAAGAATAATTTTAAGAATCCACTCCAACCGTTGGGTGTCAGTTCAAATTAGGACACTGAAAAGACAAAGAGGTTCAGTTGGACACGAATCACGAGAAACTTCAACTGCAAGATTCTCTATAAATACAGGCCCCACCTACAGTGTGGATTGTACGTTGTTATGTTTGATGTGTATTCTGTACTTACGTGACTGTTATGCTATGTTGTCATGATTTATGTTTAGCTATACGATTTATGAGACATGTCACATTTCGTGTTCTTTCTATGAATTAAGGACTCGTGATTGAGTAATAAGTGAAAGAATAAGATGTGTCGTACCAACCTCTATTAGAAAGAGGTCTTCATGAACTATTTTAAGTATGACCTTAGGTGTTAGCGGTTGGGTCACTCCCCTATCTTTCTTAAATAAAGTCGCACCCACCCGGTACGTATATAAGGGCCTATAAGTATATTAAGAATAAGTATGTCAAGAATAATAAGTTTAAATAAAAGGATAAACGTAAATTTTCATACATCTTCATTCATGCATTGTGTGATTTATTTCTGTACTTACTAAGTTTATTCTCACAAACTTTTATGTTCCACTGTATGTAATCCGGCACTACAACAAAAAGGAGATTTTCATAGCATTTAAAAACGCTATCATAAGTATTTTAATAACATTTTAGCAAAACGCTATACTGCCTCTTTATTAAAGTCGGTCTCTATAATAGCACTTTTTTGGTGCTCTGTTTGACCATTACGCCGCGTTTTTCTGATGCATTGTTTGCCTTCATGTTGCATTTTTCTGGTGCAATGTTTGCCATCGTGTAACATTTTTTTGGTGCTATGTTTGGACAGCAAGGCACAACTTTCGTAAATCTTAAAAATTGCTATTTTGATATTTATCAAATGACATATTAAAGCATTCCCCATTTCAATTATTAATCCCTATTTTTAATAGACAATTAAATAATTTCAATGATTATTTATTGGTATAAGTACAAAATCATTCTTAAGAATATATTACATATATGGAGACACATAGCTATTCCAGGCACTTATAAAGTTTAAAATTCACAACATAGTGTATAATTCATCAAAAGAAAAGCAACAATGGTTTAGTTACAGAATATCCTAAATGAAGTAATTTAACTAAAACAGGGGAAAAACACATCTTATTGAGTCTTCCAAGGAAACTGTGCAGTCAACCAAAAGCCTCCAGACATGCTTGTCTTCTATATATCAACGGTTCACATCTTTCTCCAAGTCTCCAAGTTGTATCTTCTATCAATTGTTTAAACATTCTCACCCCTTCCTACATAAGCATGGGACAAAAAGTTTATTTGCATATATGTTAGTGATAATAATAAACGTTACGCGTAGCTACCAAAGGTCCAAATTGCAAATCATATAATTTTTGTTTTACTCACACTTCTCAGCATTCTATACAATTAGACAACTAATAACTTCTTCAATTTACCTCCAGAAAATGCATTAGGCTTTCTTGCAAACTAGGAGAGAGAGATGCAAATTTGAAATTTTGGATTCAAACATGCGCAAGTGTATATTTATTATTTTATAATTTATGTAGGCCAAAAGTCCAACCTTTATGCCAATCTCAAGGGAACCAATTTCATCTTCCCAATGTATCAACCTTTCTACCAAGTTCATTACTCTAGGATTAATTATTAATAAATACTGCTAAGTCTGAAATAAATCCAGGTAGAAGTTGAAAATTTCAAGTTGTGAACCAGAATAAGTTGATAGTACAAATGAATCATTTCGAAGGGGAAAAAAAAAAAAAAAAAACCTAAATTAATAGTGATTTATAACCTGGCATACACTCAATATTTGTTTGTCTCGCTGCTTAGACTTTGACTCATTTGATTTAACTCTTTCCCCCATATACCGTGGTTTTATTGTCGAAAATATACACGGTTTAGCCTTTCCAAATTATGTAATACCATGTCAGAAACTATTCCCCGAATATCTGTCATTACTCACAAACTGACGTAGGAGTCTTTACCGAGAAGTTTGCTAAGCAAACCACCAGGAAAACTCAATCGATTCGTCACCGATCAAGGAAAAATGAAACGGTGCCACAGCCGGAAAGATGAAACTCACATCTGAATTTTTCTGTTCAATCTTCAAGTGTGCCTTCATCTTCACATTACAGAGAAACAAATACAAAGGCTACGCTCAGCTAAACGACCACGTTTTGGTCTTCATTAACATATGACACACTAAGTAGCCAAACGACAAGTAAAAAGAAAGGCTAAAACAGAGGAATAAAATAGACCAGCAAACAAAGGAAAAGAAAAGGAAAAGTAAACATAGATGTTCCTACATCAGACTCCCCTGCTTAAGAAGGATTCAACCCCGAATCGTCAAGTTTAGAAACAGCAACGTCTTCATGGAAGCTCCTACATCACAAACTATTCCCCCCAAATATCTATTCTAGAGTCCAAAGAAAATATATATATTCCCCCAAATATATATATATGTATTAGAATATGCAATAATCATTTTCGGTAAGGAATATGAGTACTTTTCATTTTTGTGCTACATTTGTACATGCAGTTGTAAACAGACAAGTCGAAACTGTACATTCAAGTAATGTTAAGTCCAAACGTGTAATAATTAAGTCCAAACGTGTTAAGTATATATTCTAAAAAGTTATTACTTATTAGAAGTAATTAATTATATGATGACGTACCAAAGACGATAATTAAAATAGTAATAGTTGGTTGTTGTTGTTTGAAATTTGGAAAACTTTTTCTTTGTTTGTTTGTTTGTTTTTTTTTTTTTTTTTTGAAAGAGTGAAATTTGGAAAAATAAAATTCATCTCGTAAGTAATCTCACCTGGTGAGATCCATTATTTATAAGGGATCCAGATTTAATCCCGTTGGATTAAAGAATGAGTCCTCTTAAAATGTTGTTACTTGTATCTTACATATGGTATTTCGGGATACTGTCTGTCATTTTCCAAAATTCTTATCTTTTCAATCAATAACGTCTTTTTACCTTCTTATTGTCGCTCTCCAAATTTTATGTCGTTTATGGTTGTTGTTCTTTTTCTACTTCTAAGATAGCTAAAAATACTTGGTTTACATAGTTTTTTAGTTTTTTGACAATTGGTTTTTATAGTTTGGTGTTGGATATTTATGTGAAAAGAAGTGATGGCAATTAGTTGATTTTTTCTTTTTAAACGGTCCTTTAGTTGTTTATTATTATATATATCTCAAAAAGCAAAAAAAAAAAAAAAAAAAAAAAAAAATCTAATCAAGACATGAGATGAGAAAAACATGCACAAAGACCAAAGACTCTGGGGCAAAATGTAAAACATGCCTTACTTCTAACTGCTTTTGTTTAAATTTATGTTTATCTTTTTTTACAATCAAAGTCTAAAGTCATCATGACATGAAGTGAATATATGATTAAATATATAAATATGTGCGTGTGTGTATATATGTATTTATATATATATATATATATAAGTGGAAGACGAAGAAAAAGAGAGTCCACCCTGTGTCTTTTCTGGAGCCTTCGTAGTGATGCTAAAAAGATATCTTAAAAAAAAAATTTCATTATGTCAATTTTATTTGTTTATATTCTATTTATTACTTTTTGTACATATACATAATACACGTTCCTTGTTTACATCTTTAGACTACTGACAGAAACGATTAAAATCAATTAGATTGGCACTAACTTATCACAACCGCTTAACTCATTTTGGAAAAATTCCATGAAATTCCTATTTGCTATTGATCTTAGCTCCAACCGGCTTCAAGGTCAACTTCCAATTCCACCGCCATCAACTTTAACATATTTTATCTCCAACAACCAATTGGTTGGTGGGATAACTGCTTTGTTTTGTGACCTTAGTGAGCTAGAAATCCTTGATTTGTCAAACAACAGTTTGAGTGGGAACATCTGTAACGACCCGCCTAGTACAGGCCGTTACCATACATACATACATATATACTTATAACGTAAACAGCGGAATATTTTTTTTTTTTTTATAAGCAATATAATCATATATGCACATACGTAATTAATTATAAAGAATAATTGGTAACGTTGTGCGGGTGTAATATAAGGCTTATAAAATAATTACATAAATCGACAAAACGCATGGCGGCATAATCCCCACATTTCACAGTCCACCAGACCTCGCCCTCCATCTTGTATCAGGGGTTGCTGCTAGGCTGCTTACCTACAGCATAGACGTAAGACAGTGAGCTTTCGCTCAGCAAGTACAACTATTTAAACCGCAAAGCAATAATTCAACCATTAATCATCACAACTTAACAATTCATACTTAACATTTCATAATTAACATACATCGTAACATATCATAACTTATCTTGACATATGCATGAGCCAGTTATGCTTGGTTATGCTTACTTGATCATTCTTAACTTTCTTATCATACTTATCTTGTCTTATCCTATGGGCCCCATAACGTAAGTGTTCGCACCGGGCGCGCGACTATGAATTGGTGGTGGCGGCGGTACGACACAGGCAATTGCTTGCCATCATATCATTTCATACTTAATCTTTCTTTTGTTAATCGGTGAACATGCATCGTGATGTTTCACACAATTAATTCTCAGCATATCTTAACCCTAATCACGTTCCTATAATTTCATAACATATAACATAGCACTTAGCATATCATAATTCATGGCATATAATCATAACATATAACCCTAGCATATAATCATAACACATAACCATAACATGTAATCATGGCATACCTAGAACATTCTACAACACTTAATCGTGTAACATTTAATAACATGTAACATTTAATAACATGTAACATTTACATATAGCAAACATACTCAGGTAAGTATACACCACAAGCCTATGCTGTAGGCGGAGTTGTACTTACCTCGTTCGTAAAGGCTGTGTCCAATGTTGAGTTAAATCCCGTTGGGACACTTCTGCGTGCGATATTCTGAGATTAAAATAAAAGTAAGGGTTAGAAATGTTGGTAATATAACCAACACTCTTTTATAACCTTCGTTATAAGCCCTTACTTAATTTTACGTTATCCTAGTTGGTTATCTAAGTAACCTTAATTGGACTGTTTTTAACTTAGGTTTCAAAATCTTATTTCTTTAGAAAAGAAAACCTTAGGTTTAGGTGTAAAAAAATCCTTTTTGTTTAACTTTGAAAACTGAAAATCTTAAAATGAGACGTATGAAATTATTGACTATTGGAAACTGCCTTTGGAACAGTTTCACAATGTCAATTATTAGTGTAACTGCAAAATTACCCTTTTTCTGTGTTGATTTTAGAAATCCTGTACAGGATTTTCCATAATTCCTGTACCGTTTTGAACTCCATTTTCATTTTAAAAATCCAAGCTGATTCTGAACAACTTGTCTTCACGAAAGTTTTAGATATTGAAAAGCCCTACAACTTTCGTGTTATGGGTAAAACCTAGTTCGGACGTTTTATTTGTCAAAAACCTTGTGGAACCAATCTTGGCCGTGCAGGGATCCTGGGCCGTGCAGGGGTCCTGGCCGTGTAGGGGTCCTGGGCACTTCAGGCTCGGGTTTTGTTAAAAACCGAGGCCATTGGAGCCTCATTTTGCAAATCCGTCCACGATGTCCACTAGGAAAAACTCTTCTTAACAACTTTCGTGTTTTGAGTTTTTCCAGATTCTGTGACGCCCCGACTTCCCAAGCCAGGTCGACACCATACATACTTGTTCTTTACTTGAAATTTGAGATAAATTTTGTTTTTTTAAACATATACACATAAGTTATCTTATAAAGAAAAGCTTGTTATATAACAGACTATACTGATAATAACTTTATTTTTTTGTCTTTAAACTACTTACAAATAACAAAACATAATTTATTTTTGAAATATTAACATACTACTAAAAATGAAATGCGGAAAATTTATGCGTAGTAGTATCCCACACCGCCCTTCACCCGCCGCATCGTCCGCATAGCCCACCAATTAAATTGCAGGCTTCTTACCTACAGTATGAAATATAAAGGTGAGCTTTCGCCCAGCAAGTTCAAACATAATCTCACAAAACATTTTAAGCATCTTGAGAACATGGCAAACAACACTAACTCATGCATGAACCATTTATGATTGATTGAATGTCTTATGTTTCATTATAGACTCAATCTTTATTATCTTGTCCTAACTGTGGGCCCGTAGTGTTCGTACCAAAAGCGCGCAGCCTCCAGATAAAGCTAGGGTTTGCAAGGCCCTAACAGTTTTGGGAATTTTAACTGGACCCTTCACGATCACGAATTTCGATCACGGAAGGTAATACTAAACTGTAGCCTCCTTGATTAGGGGAGGTTGGTACGACACCTTACTTGATTATCTTACCATGTGATTTAACATTAGTGAACATATTTCATGATGTCACTATGTCATATCATACTAACATTTGCCATAATATGGCCTTCTTGAAAACATGTCACTTCTGGAACCATGGCATTTTTGAAAACATGGCATTTCTGAAACCATGACATTTTTGTAAACATGGCACTTTTGTAAACATAGCACTTTTGTGAACATAGCACTTTTTTAAACATAGCACTTTTATAAACATAGCACTTTTGTAAATATAGCACTTTTATAAACATAGCACTTTGTAAACATAGCACTTTTGTAAACATAGCATTTTTATAACATAGCACTTTTATTAACATAGCACTGCATCACACATCATGGCACAACATAGCAAGTATACTTGAAAATAGTCTTTACTATTTTCATACTGTAGGTGAGGTTTGATACTTGCCTGATCTGCTAGATTCCGGGTTCTGATGTCTTAACTCGGATTGCAATTGCAGGTTCCTTCCTGCTATTAAAAGAACATAGGATAAGAATCCTATAAAAGTTGGTAACCTTTCCAACATTCTAGTTATATGTCCCCCCACACATGCCTTGGTATCCTATAGGATTACATTGGGTAACCCTTAATTAACTGTTGGGTTAAAGTCGATATTTGATCGACTAATGGTCAACCCTTGGTCAACTATGGTCAACCTTGGGCTTTGAGGCTAAGCCCAGTAACTCGGGTATATCTCCCGGTTACCTTTCGTAAACTAGTCGCTTGCTATATTCTAACTTGAAAAATTAATTTCCCTTACTTGGAAAATTTAGGGAAATTAATCCCAAAACTTCATTTTTAACTTATAGAAATCCTTTACTTAAATCGTAAAAATTCAAACTCTTGGATTAATGTTTTATAAAATCATTTGAGGTTGAAAACTGTCCTTGGAACAGTTTTCCATAATCAAAACGATAGTTTGTAGTAGAAAAACAGTTATCTAAAAACATTTATAAAACTAGGGGTGCAGGAATTTCTTGCTCTTATGCACAGTTTTTATAGTTCAGGTCGTATTTAAAAATCCAGATTGAATTTGAAAATCTTGTCTTCATGAAAGTTCTTGCTCTTGAAAAATTCTAAAACTTTCATGTTTTAAGAAAAACTCAGTTCTGCTTGGATTCTTGTCAGTTTTAATTTGAAACTTACTGGACGTGTAGACTAGGTCTGGGCAGATCAGCCTCGGATTTTTGTAAAAAAATGAGGCCATTGGAGCCTCATTTTGCAAATCCGTCCGTGTTGCCCCCTAGGAAAAACTGTTCCGAGCAACTTTTGTGTTTTAAGTTTTGCCTAATTCGGCCTCTAAAGGCCTCAAAATCGGCTTGCCGTAAAACTGGTCAGGATCCACCCGAACCTGGCAGTTTTTCGGTTTAGAGTTCGTACACGTCCTAATTGCGTAATCTAACTCAACCAGCCACCGCGGGAGCCTGGAATCACACATGCAGCGCTTTTCTAATGTTCCAACCCATCATTACGTAAATATTTATCAACAATCATTACATCAAACATTTAGCATGCATAACTTAGTAAATAGAACCACCTAAACCCTAACTTGAATCAAGCACCAACCAAAATTCTAAACTAGGCATAAAAAGTAAATTGAACTTATGCTATTACATCCAATGGCTTGAATACACTTAAATTCCTCAAATTAAATGCTCAATTTAAAGCTTAGAGTTGGGAGGATTACCTCTAGGGTTTGGTCACAAAAATTTTCCTCCAAAGACACCACCCAAGGCCGGTTTTGTTGCACCAATTGGCACCAAATTTGGCTGATTCTTGGTGGCTGCTTGCACCTAAACTAAGCACTCCTAAATCCAAATTTTCTCACTCACTCACTCCCCCTTGGCAGCCGGCTGTTGGCCCCAAATTGGGCACAAAAACTGTCAAAATGTTTGGCTTGAACTTACTAGGAGAAACCGAAGACTACCAACATCAAAACCCCTAAGTTTCTCAATTTTTTTCTTCACTCAATCACCCACTTGAGATTGCAGATTTTTGGAGAGGGAAAATGGGCAGAATTTGGCTGCTTTTTCTGAATTTCTTGGACCAAAAACCGTCCCCCTTGTGGCCTATTTATAGGTGAGATTTTGGACCTTTTTGCAAAAATTTTGGTTCAACTTTTGCTCATAAATCCTTGAAGTAAAACTAATCCTATTTTGACCCCTAAAAATTAAAAAAATTACACAATGGGAGGGTGAGGTGGCCGGCCATATGCTTGGTGAACAAGCAAAAATTTCTTTCCAAGCTTAAAAAAATAAATTATGATGTCATATTTAAAGGATAAGGTGATGTCATGCCTTAGACCTTGTTTGGCTCTTCTCTTCAATAATCAATCCATTTTTTAAGCTTCACAGATATTTCCAATACTGTGTTTACTAATACACAGTACAATTCAGTACTGTTATACTGAACTGCAGTCCAAAATTTATCTGTGTATAGTTGGACTGTATAAAAATTTCTCTTTTTATTTAAAGTCCTTTGGCCCTTAATATCCTATTTTAGGTGCTTGATTTTTCTATGGTGGTTTTAAATCTTAATTATATTATCTTGTCTGTAAAGACGGTTTCACAGTATTTTTTCCCATACTGCTTATCATATCACAATACTGTCTTACTCTGGTCAACCTTTGACTTATTATGGTCAAACTTTGACTTTTTTTTTTTTATCAAACTTTGACCATCATGAATTCATAAAATTCCGTCATGCCTTTTTCCTTAAAAGGCCTATTATGGAGTCTCGTAATTAATTTATCGAGAACTCAACCCTATATTGATAAAATTATGAATTTTGTATTGGTATTCATAATTTTCATATAATTACACATAAATACATAGTACAAACTTTAGATTTCTTATATACAAGAAAATCATGAGTTCGTAAAAATTTTTGGATATTACAATCTACCCTCCTTAAAGAATTTTCGTCCTCGAAAATCAGAACAATTCTGGGTAGCTTTTCTTCATGTCTTCCTCGCGTTCCCATGTTGCCTCCTCAACCTCATGATTTCGCCATAGGACCTTCACTAAAGGTATAACCTTGTTCCTTAGCACCTTCTCTTCTCGTGCCAAGATTTGAACCGGCTTCTCTTCATACGTCATATCCTCGTGGACCTCAATTGGTTCGTGGTCCAATACATGGGATGGGTCCGAAATGTACTTCTTTAGCATCGACACATGAAATACGTTGTGTACATATGTTAATTCTGGAGGCAAAGCCAACTTATAAGCCACATTACCGACTCTTTCCAGTATTTCAAATGGCCCTATGTATCTTGGACTCAATTTCCCCTTCTTTCCGAATCTCATAACTCCTTTGAATGGAGCAACTTTGAGAAAAACCAAGTCTCCTACTTGGAATTCTAGAGGTCTTCTGCGTTTGTCAGCATAGCTCTTTTGTCGACTAAATGCAGTTTCCATTCGTCGGCGTATAAGTTTCACGGCCTCAGTGGTTCTTTGAATAAAATCCGTTGACACAAGTTCCTTCTCTCTTGTCTCGTACCAGTGGACTGGAGATCTACACCTTCTCCCCGTACAGGGCTTCATAAGGAGCCATTCCAATCGAAGCTTGAAAACTGTTGTTGTACGAGAACTCAATCAAAGGAAGCTTCTTATCCCAAGTTCCTTTGAAATCCATCACGCACGCTCGCAACATGTCTTCTAGGGTCTGAATGGTCCTCTCTGATTGCCCATCCGTCTGAGGGTGAAAAGCCGTACTAAAAGTAAGCTTTGTACCCATGGCTTGATGTACACTCCTCCAAAACTTAGAAGTAAAACGTCCATCACGATCCGAGATAATCGATTTCGGAATCCCATGATAGCGAACGATCTGCGCGACGTATAATTCCGCTAGCTGCTCTACTGAAAAGCTAAGCTTGATGGCAATAAAGTGTGCAGATTTCGTCAAACGATCAACAACCACCCAAATAGCGTCGTTGCCACTGGGAGTTCGGGGTAGACCAACCACAAAATCCATGGTTACTTGGTCCCATTTCCATTCTGGAATGGAAATTTTCTGCAATTCTCCCCCTGGACGTTGGTGTTCTGCCTTGACCCTTTGACACGTAAGGCATTTACTGACGAAGGTTGCAACATCATTCTTCATTTTGGGCCACCAAAAGCTTTCCTTCAAGTCTTGATACATCTTTGTGGCTCCAGGATGAACAGAATACGGAGTCTCATGTGCCTCTTTCATGATTTGCTCCTTCAACTCGTCCTCATTAGGAATGCATAATCTATTTTTCCGATAGAGTATGCCCTCATCTGATATGTTGAAGTCCGACTCCTTTCCTTCTAAGACCTCATTCCTTGTTCTGAGCAGCGAGGTATCTCCTTCTTGTCGCTCCTTCATGCCATCTAAAATGGTAGGTTGAAAGGTTAGGGCTGCTAAACTTCCCGTGATAAGCTCTATTCCAGCTTCCACTAGCTCCTTTTGAAGAGGTTCGATCAACGACTGTATGGACATCAACGAAGAAGACGACTTCCGACTAAGGGCATCGGCTACTTTGTTAGCCTTCCCTGGATGGTAACGGATGTCGATGTCGTAATCCTTCACAAGTTCTAGCCATCTTCTTTGCCTCATATTAAGCTCCTTTGTGTGAAGATATACTTCAAACTCTGATGATCCGTGTAAACTTCACACTTAATACCGTAAAGGTAGTGTCTCCAGATCTTGAGTGCAAATACCACCGCCGCAAGTTCCAAATCATGCGTCGGATAGTTCTTCTCATGATCCTTAAGCTGTCGTGAAGCATAAGCGATCACCTTTCCATTCTGCATGAGAACGGCTCCCAATCCTATCTTGGAAGCATCGCTGTATATCACGAAGTTTCCTTCCTCCACCTTCGGAATTGTGAGGATCGGAGCGCGAGTCAGCCTATTTTTCAGCTCTTGGAAGTGCTCTTCACACTTTGCAGTCCATTCATACTTCTTTCCTTTCCGTGTAAGTGCGGTGAGCGGCGCTGCAATCTTAGCAAATCCTTCAACAAAACGTCGGTAGTAGCCTGCCAAGCCGAGGAAACTACGTACTTCGGTGACGTTTTCGGAGCTGGCCATTCACTTACTGCTTCAATCTTAGCCGGATCTACAGATATGCCGTCCTTGGAGACCACATGTCCTAAGAAATGGACCTTTTCCAACCAAAATTCACACTTTGTGAATTTAGCGTAAAGCTGGTTTTGCTTTAAAATCCGTAAAGCGATCCTTAAATGTTCCTCATGCTCCTCCTTTGATCTTGAATAAATCAAGATATCATCTATAAAGACGATAACAAACTTATCCAAGTAATCCTTGAATACTCGATTCATCAGGTCCATAAAGGCTGCTGGAGCATTTGTCAATCCGAATGGCATAACGAGGAACTCGTAATGTCCATATCGCGTACGGAAGGCTGTCTTGGGAACGTCTCCTCCCCTAATTCGAAGCTGATGATATCCGGATCGTAGGTCAATCTTTGAGAAAATTGAAGCTCCTCTCAGCTGATCAAACAAATCGTCGATCCGAGGCAAGGGATACTTGTTCTTGATGGTTATCTTATTTAATTCCCGATAGTCAATGCACATCCTAAGAGTGCCGTCCTTCTTTTTAACGAACAGAACTGGAGCTCCCCATGGTGAGTAGCTTTGACGAATGAATCCTCGATCCAAAAGCTCTTGTAACTGAATCTGCAGTTCTTTAAGTTCGGCAGGCGCCATCCTGTAGGGTGCCTTGGATACTGGTGCCGACCCAGGAAGTAACTCGATCTCAAAAGAGATTTCTCGTTCTGGTGGCAATCCTGGCAATTCTTCGGGAAAAACCTCTATAAATTCTTTGACTATCGGTACTTCTTCTGGTCCGCTCTCAGTCTCTTGCGTCTTATCCACCACGTTGGCTAGAAATCCCATACATCCTTCTGCCAACAATTTTCTAGCCTTTAGCGCCGAAATAAACATCTTTGGCTGTTTTGGAGTAGATCCTCTGAAAGTAAACTTCTCGTCTCCAATTGGCTTGAACGTGACAGTACGTCGTGGACAGTCGATAACTGCGTTATACTTCCCCAAGAAATCCATACCCAAGATAATATCGTAGTCGTATAGGTCAATGATGATCAAGTTGACATACATTTCCCTACCACATATAATTATTGGAACGTGACGTACTCAATAATCAGACAACAGAATCTCCCCGGAGGGTAATGCAGTCCTAAATTTTCTTCCGATCCTATCACTTGCTCTACCTAGTTTCTTAGCGAACCTAGGTGATGTAAATGAATGCGTAGCCCCAGAATCAATTAACACGTAGGCATCTTGTTGAGCAAAAGGAAGCTGACCTGTCACCACGGTGGAAGGTCCAGCTTGAACATCCTCCTTTGTATAGGCATAAATGCGTCCTTGAGGTTCCGGAGCTTCCAGCCTGCCTTGAGAGATTGCAGGTCCCTCGAGCTTCATCTGGGCAGCGTGAAGTTGAGATCCCTGTCCTCTCTGTTGGTTCTGCGGACTCTGGGGATTGAGACTGCAGTTTCTAGCATAGTGGCCTTCCTTGCCACATAGAAAACAACGACCGTTTCCAGCACGGCAATCTCCCGGGTGCCTTCTCCCACATTTCGGACAAGTGGGATAACTGTTGCTATCAGGAGTATTCTTCTTCTGGGGAAAATTTTGTTGATTCCCCTGTCTTCCTGCATTCCACTTCCTTTTCTGTTGGTTGCTGCCGTATTGCCTGTTGTTGTTTTGACCCGAAGGTCCTCCTTGACCTTTTTGTTGTGAGGTCTGGCCTTGCTTGACTTGGTTCTGCTTAGCTTGGGCCTTTTCTTCCCTTTTCTCCTGGAAAAACTTAGCCCGTTGTTCTCTGTTCTGCCCTACCCAATATTCAGCTCGAACTGCTCGGCTGACACAATCTGCAACGGTGGTTAGTGGATAGGGTCCACTGTTGATCACCACTGCCAAATCCGAGCGGAATATTTTCATCATCTTTCGCACTTTGTCCCTTTCAGAACTGAAGAGGTGAGGACAGAGACGTGCTAGCTGCTCAAACTTTTGCACTGCCTCAGCTACCGACAGATTACCCTGGCGAAAATTACTGAGTTCGTCCTGTTGAGCTTCCATAACCTCGGTGTTGAAGTATTTTTCTTTAAATTCCTCAACAAAGTCCTCCCAAGTCATTTGAGTAACATCCCACCGGATCTGGACTGTTTCCCACCAAAGGCGAGCATCTTTCTTCAGGACAAAGGATGCACAGAGGATTTTCTCTTGATCATTGAGCCTGAGGAAGTTCAGGATAACCTGGAGGTCAATCAACCAGTTGTCGGCGTCAATTGGGTTTGTTGAACCTTCAAATTCTGGTGCCTTCATGCGCCGAAAACTGTCATATAGTTCTTCCGGAGTTCGAACTCGGGGTGCTGGTGGAACAGCCACAGGTGCAACAGGCACTTCAGGGGCTATAGGGTTTTCCGGAATCACCGGATCAGCATCAGGAATTTCCGGTGCAGCGGGCTGATTCACCGGTGCTGGTGGTACCCTGGCATCAGGAGGTCCCTGATTCTGCTGAGCCAATTGAGCTCTAAGCCCACCTATCTCTTGTTGTTGGGCTAACATCATTTGTCTCAGTTCGTTCAGCTGGGCCGCAAGATCAACATCTTGGATCGGTGCTCTTCTACGCTTTGGTGGCATGGCTCTATACGGAAAGTAAGGAAATAAACTTAGCTTCTTTTATTATAAAATTAATAAAATCATATCTTTTATATAGAACCATAATCTTCTTTCCATATAAAAGCATAACATGAACATATCTGAATTCATCATGATCTTGTTCATATCTCCTTCACAACAGGAGTACATAACCATAACATTTGGGAAGATATAAAACTTTCCCATAATTTCCGTACGTCACCTAGTTGCCACCACCAAGCTAAGGCACCACCCAACGTTATCCCCGTGTCCAACATTTTCCAGCATGGCCATTAAAGGAAGATACTTACTACACACATAAGATCTTAATTAATTCTAATAGTAAGAAACATAACTTACTTGGGCCGTTGCAGAAGCGATGTAAGGCGAAGTGAAGTAGGCTGGCAGGATACCGCTCTGATACCAAACTGTGACGCCCCGACTTCCCAAGCCAGGTCGACACCATACATACTTGTTCTTTACTTGAAATTTGAGATAAATTTTTTTTTTTTAAACATATACACATAAGTTATCTTATAAAGAAAGCTTGTTATATAACAGACTATACTGATAATAACTTTATTTTTTTGTCTTTAAACTACTTACAAATAACAAAACATAATTTATTTTTGAAATATTAACATACTACTAAAAATGAAATGCGGAAAATTTATGCGTAGTAGTATCCCACACCGCCCTTCACCCGCCACATCGTCCGCATAGCCCACCAATTAAATTGCAGGCTTCTTACCTACAGTATGAAATATAAAGGTGAGCTTTCGCCCAGCAAGTTCAAACATAATCTCACAAAACATTTTAAGCATCTTGAGAACATGGCAAACAACACTAAGTCATGCATGAACCATTTATGATTGATTGAATGTCTTATGTTTCATTATAGACTCAATCTTTATTATCTTGTCCTAACTGTGGGCCGTAGTGTTCGTACCAAAAGCGCGCAGCCTCCAGATAAAGCTAGGGTTTGCAAGGCCCTAACAGTTCTGGGAATTTTAACTGGACCCTTCACGATCACGAATTTCGATCACGGAAGGTAATACTAAACTGTAGCCTCCTTGATTAGGGGAGGTTGGTACGACACCTTACTTGATTATCTTACCATGTGATTTAACATTAGTGAACATATTTCATGATGTCACTATGTCATATCATACTAACATTTGCCATAATATGGCCTTCTTGAAAACATGTCACTTCTGGAACCATGGCATTTTTGAAAACATGGCATTTCTGAAACCATGACATTTTTGTAAACATGGCACTTTTGTAAACATAGCACTTTTGTGAACATAGCACTTTTTTTAAACATAACACTTTTATAAACATAGCACTTTTGTAAATATAGCACTTTTATAAACATAGCACTTTTGTAAACATAGCACTTTTGTAAACATAGCATTTTTATAACATAGCACTTTTATTAACATAGCACTGCATCACACATCATGGCACAACATAGCAAGTATACTTGAAAATAGTCTTTACTATTTTCATACTGTAGGTGAGGTTTGATACTTGCCTGATCTGCTAGATTCCGGGTTCTGATGTCTTAACTCGGATTGCAATTGCAGGTTCCTTCCTGCTATTAAAAGAACATAGGATAAGAATCCTATAAAAGTTGGTAACCTTTCCAACATTCTAGTTATATGTCCCCCCACACATGCCTTGGTATCCTATAGGATTACATTGGGTAACCCTTAATTAACTGTTGGGTTAAAGTCGATATTGATCGACTAATGGTCAACCCTTGGTCAACTATGGTCAACCTTGGGCTTTGAGGCTAAGCCCAGTAACTCGGGTATATCTCCCGGTTACCTTTCGTAAACTAGTCGCTTGCTATATTCTAACTTGAAAAATTAATTTCCCTTACTTGGAAAATTTAGGGAAATTAATCCCAAAACTTCATTTTTAACTTATAGAAATCCTTTACTTAAATCGTAAAAATTCAAACTCTTGGATTAATGTTTTATAAAATCATTTGAGGTTGAAAACTGTCCTTGGAACAGTTTTCCATAATCAAAACGATAGTTTGTAGTAGAAAAACAGTTATCTAAAAACATTTATAAAACTAGGGGTGCAGGAATTTCTTGCTCTTATGCACAGTTTTTATAGTTCAGGTCGTATTTAAAAATCCAGATTGAATTTGAAAATCTTGTCTTCATGAAAGTTCTTGCTCTTGAAAAATTCTAAAACTTTCATGTTTTAAGAAAAACTCAGTTCTGCTTGGATTCTTGTCAGTTTTAATTTGAAACTTACTGGACGTGTAGACTAGGTCTGGGCAGATCAGCCTCGGATTTTTGTAAAAAATGAGGCCATTGGAGCCTCATTTTGCAAATCCGTCCGTGTTGCCCCCTAGGAAAAACTGTTCCGAGCAACTTTTGTGTTTTAAGTTTTGCCTAATTCGGCCTCTAAAGGCCTCAAAATCGGCTTGCCGTAAAACTGGTCAGGATCCACCCGAACCTGGCAGTTTTTCGGTTTAGAGTTCGTACACGTCCTAATTGCGTAATCTAACTCAACCAGCCACCGCGGGAGCCTGGAATCACACATGCAGCGCTTTTCTAATGTTCCAACCCATCATTACGTAAATATTTATCAACAATCATTACATCAAACATTTAGCATGCATAACTTAGTAAATAGAACCACCTAAACCCTAACTTGAATCAAGCACCAACCAAAATTCTAAACTAGGCATAAAAAGTAAATTGAACTTATGCTATTACATCCAATGGCTTGAATACACTTAAATTCCTCAAATTAAATGCTCAATTTAAAGCTTAGAGTTGGGAGGATTACCTCTAGGGTTTGGTCACAAAAATTTTCCTCCAAAGACACCACCCAAGGCCGGTTTTGTTGCACCAATTGGCACCAAATTTGGCTGATTCTTGGTGGCTGCTTGCACCTAAACTAAGCACTCCTAAATCCAAATTTTCTCACTCACTCACTCCCCCTTGGCAGCCGGCTGTTGGCCCCAAAATTGGGCACAAAAACTGTCAAAATGTTTGGCTTGAACTTACTAGGAGAAACCGAAGACTACCAACATCAAAACCCCTAAGTTTCTCAATTTTTTTCTTCACTCAATCACCCACTTGAGATTGCAGATTTTTGGAGAGGGAAAATGGGCAGAATTTGGCTGCTTTTTCTGAATTTCTTGGACCAAAAACCGTCCCCCCTTGTGGCCTATTTATAGGTGAGATTTTGGACCTTTTTGCAAAAATTTTTGGTTCAACTTTTGCTCATAAATCCTTGAAGTAAAACTAATCCTATTTTGACCCCTAAAAATTAAAAAAATTACACAATGGGAGGGTGAGGTGGCCGGCCATATGCTTGGTGAACAAGCAAAAATTTCTTTCCAAGCTTAAAAAAATAAATTATGATGTCATATTTAAAGGATAAGGTGATGTCATGCCTTAGACCTTGTTTGGCTCTTCTCTTCAATAATCAATCCATTTTTAAGCTTCACAGATATTTCCAATACTGTGTTTACTAATACACAGTACAATTCAGTACTGTTATACTGAACTGCAGTCCAAAATTTATCTGTGTATAGTTGGACTGTATAAAAATTTCTCTTTTTATTTAAAGTCCTTTGGCCCTTAATATCCTATTTTAGGTGCTTGATTTTTCTATGGTGGTTTTAAATCTTAATTATACTATCTTGTCTGTAAAGACGGTTTTCACAGTATTTTTTCCCATACTGCTTATCATATCACAATACCGTCTTACTCTGGTCAACCTTTGACTTATTATGGTCAAACTTTGACTTTTTTTTTTTAACAAACTTTGACCATCATGAATTCATAAAATTCCGTCATGCCTTTTTCCTTAAAAGGCCTATTATGGAGTCTCGTAATTAATTTATCGAGAACTCAACCCTATATTGATAAAATTATGAATTTTGTATTGGTATTCATAATTTTCATATAATTACACATAAATACATAGTACAAACTTTAGATTTCTTATATACAAGAAAATCATGAGTTCGTAAAAATTTTTGGATATTACAGATTCGGCCTCTAAAGGCCTCAAAAACTGTTTTCCCCGAAACTGGCCAATTTCTACCCGAGTTGGCAGTTTTCGGTTTCAATTTTCGATAACGTCCTATAACGTTCACCCTACCTCAACCGAACTCAGCGGGAGCCTAAATCAGTCATGCATCACGTTTCTAACGTCCAATTTTCAACATGCAAGCCAAATTACAAATCATCCAAAAACCTACAAAAACCCTAGGCATTCTAACAAACACATAACATACAACATAAAACCACCAAACCCTAACTCTAATTAAATCAAGCACATACTCATATTTCCTAGCTAGGGCAGAACTGAAAGTGGCTTATGCCCAATACAAACCATTGTTTAAATACATTTAAATTTCACCAAATGAAATTCAAATGAAAGCTTAGGCAATTAGGGGTTTTACCTCACTTTTGGCTCAAAGTTGGCTTAGGTTTTCTTCTCTTTATTCCTTCACAGCAGCCGGCTGAATTGGTGGGTGGCAAGTCCAAGCTTGCTGCCTTCCTTGCCCTAAGTCCGGTCACCAATTTGCTCAAAAAATCCAGCCACCACAATGCTCCAAAAACCCGGTTTCCTAGCTTGGCTCTTCCTCCTTGGTGAATTCCTTGCAACCGGCCTCCTTGGCCAACAAGGGTTAAAAATTTTTTTCCAAACTTTTTGCTTGTTCTCCAACCCAAAACCGACCTTCCACTAAGCTCTAGACACTCTAGGGTTTGAAAATTTTCTTTCTTTTTCTTCCTCACAAGTCCGGATTTGGTAGAGAAAATTTTGGCCAAAGTTTAGCTAGCTTTTCCAATTTGTGAATAATGCCCACCCCTATTTATAGAGGTTGGGAAACTTTTGGCTAATTAGATTTTGGCCCCAAAAGAAGCAAGAAATCACACAAAGGGGGGGCAAGTGGCCGGCCACCCATGGTGGTTATCTATCCAAATTACTTTCCAATTTTCTTTAATTAAGAAAATGATATCATAAATAAAAAGTTAAGTGAGGTAAGCTAGGTTAGAGCTTGTTTGGCTCTTTAGCTATTGTACAGTCCAATTTTTGAGTTAACACAGGTATTTCCAATGCTGGATTCACTTATTCACAGTATTGTTTTACCGAACTGCAGTTCAGAATTCATCCGTGTAAAAATGGACGGTATACAATTTTCCTTATTTCTTAAAACCATTCTGCCCTATACTTCCACTTAATGTGCTTGATTTTCTATGGTGGTTTCTGAGTCTTAAACATATCATTTTATCTGAAAAATTGGTTTTCACCCGGTACAATTTTTATACAGATAAATATCTAATCGTACAGTCATTTCTTGGACTTTTCGGGTCAACCATTGACTTTCTTGTCGATCATTGACCTTCTTGTCAAGATTTGACTTTCTTGGTCAACGGTTGACTTTTTTGGTCAACCGTGACGTTTTTGGTCAAACTTTGACCAACACGAAAAATTTTGCAATTTTGTTCCTTTTTACCTAAAAGGTCGTTTTCTAGATTAAATAATCCTTTTTGAGTCTTATAAAGTCAGAAAACTCACAAAACATAATTAAAAACCCCAAACTGGGCTTTTTCCATAAATACCTTTACGGTTTAATGTAATTTCTATACAAGGAATCGTATTGGTGAAAAATCAGGTATTACAACATCCCTCCTTGCTTATTTGGGAATTTTAGCAGCAGTCTCTCTGTTTTAGATTTACGAATGAATAGGTTCCATGGCATGATTCCTTCAAATTTTGCAAAGGGAAACTATTTGAGTAATCTGACCCTCAATGGAAATCAATTGGAAGGGTCATTGCCCCAATCTTTGCTCAATTGTGAAAATCTAGAAGTTCTTATTCTGAGATCTAGATGTCGGAAACAACAGCATAATTGGATCCTTTCCCTTCTGGTTGGAGTCCCTTCCAAATCTACAAGTTCTTATTCTGAGATCTAATAGATTTGCTGGTCCTGTAAGTAATCCAAAGGCTAGATACAAATATAACGCGAAGGGTCACCATGCATTGTCTTTATATTTGTATCGCGTTATAAATGTTTTTGTTGTTTCCGTTGCTGCTATATTTGGATAAGGTTTTGGTTGTAGAAAATCATGATGTACAGGTGGAGTTTGTAAGCCCTATACAAAGGCCATCGTGGCTCCGTCACCATGGATTCAGAGTCAGCAGCTCAAAGACAAGAACAACACTACCTGATCAAACGGGGAAAGGTATGAGAGGGGTTCTAGAAGCATATTCAATCAGGATCCTACCTTTTCGAGGTAATCCAAATATGTGGTTTTTCAATATCTATGATTTTGCTGATGTAAATATTAGAAATTTTTTTGAGATAATGAACCATTCATGTGTTATGATAGCACTGCAATCCACCAAATTTTTATTTTTTCTTGATAGTCGGAACATTTGCAGGGGCTATTAAAAATTCATTAAAGTACTCAAGATAGTAAAACAGAGGATGTAACTGGACTGAAAGAGCAGCTTTTTTAAGAAACATGTATTTTTGTTCTTGTGTTTCCACAGCAAAGATATTCCTGAATTGTATTGAGAGTTGTTTAAGTTTATGATTTTGATTTGTGATCCTCATGCGTAAAAATTATAGGTTCGATATGCTCCATACATGCACATGCACATGCACTTTCAGTCGAGGAATGAGGAGTTGCATTTTAAGATGAGCAGGCAATGGAAAATCAACTCTCATACACAAATGATGAAGCACCAAAGGATCAAGATGGAGGTGATGAAGTTGTGCACAACGATAATGGTATGATTGATTGGATGGTGGTGATGATGGGATATGGAAGTGGAGTGATTATCGCAATATCCGCCGGATAAATGGTGCTTTTCAGTAGAAGCTTTGATTACTGGTTTCATAATAGATTTGAAAGAAAACAATATCGTAAAACAAGTGCTCACTCAAGAGGAAAGAGAAGATTAAAGTATCAAGCAGAGGAAAACAAAGTCTCGTGACAAGTCTAGGAAAGTAAGCTTGTAATGTCTTTGCAGTTAACAAAAACTAGCTTAATTTTAGAAATAAAATTAACTTTATCAGCTTAATATGATTTTTTGCTCTGTTTTGTGGTTATGTGTTTTGCTATTGTTGATGATCAGGTAAAACTGCTGCTATGCTCCGGACCGAGGC
This sequence comes from Ficus carica, assembly GCA_009761775.1. Classification (NCBI taxonomy): domain Eukaryota; kingdom Viridiplantae; phylum Streptophyta; class Magnoliopsida; order Rosales; family Moraceae; genus Ficus; species Ficus carica. The sequence continues at coordinate 393,211 of VYVB01000427.1, forward strand.
GTAGCTTCAATTACACAATTCTCTGTTCATCTCTAATAATTCAGTGAGATCATAATAAATGGTTAATTTTCTATTTCTGAGGTTTTGGGTCATAGAAAGTACTTCATGTGCTCTGTATTTGTATTTAGGTGTCTGTTCAATGGAATAATCTTTTGTAGTTTTGTCTAGTCAGATGATAACTACTCTCACTACTTTTAAATCAACATGTTTTCATATTCTATTTATGCTGTGGCCGTAGAAGAAACTAGCAAGCAGAAGAAATGGTGCCATGAGAAAAGAAAGGTAATATTTCTCTAGCTACTTAACTACTTGTTTCAGTTTTAGAACCAAACTTGATTTTCGACAACCTAATTGAATTCCCTCTTTTTCTCAAGTCTGTGCAACGTTTAGGCAGCTTAGACCTTTCCAGCAACCACTTACACGGAAGTGCTCCTAAATGGTTATGGGAAGTGGGTAAGGATTCATTCACCTCTTTGAATCTTTCCCACAACTCAACATATTTAGAACCACTTCCGTGGAATAACATGTATATTCTCGATCTTAGCTCCAACTTGTTTTCAGGGCCTCTTCCGGTTTCCTAGTCACCTCGTTTACTTTTCTTTTTAGCCCATAAAAATCAATTTTTTGGAGAAATCCCACTTTCTATTTGCAATATGACATCCCTTTATTTGCTTGACTTGTCTAATAAAAACTTGAGTGGAAATATTCCCGTGCTTTGGAAATCTTATAAGCAGCGGTCTCTCGGTGTTAGATTTACGGAACAATAGGTTCGATGGAATGATTCCTCCATCTTTTCCAAAAGGAAACTCCTTGATGATTTTGAACCTCAAAGGAAATCAATTGGAAGGTTCACTGCCCGAATCATTGCTCAATTGTGAAAACTTGGAAGTACTAGACATTGGCGACAACAAGATAAATGGATCATTTCGCCAGTGGTTGGAGTCACTTCCAAAGCTTCAAGTTCTCATCTTGAGATCAAATAGATTCTCTGGTCCAATAAGCAATCCCAAGGTAAGATTTCCCTTCCAAAAGCTGAGAATCATGGACCTCTCCAACAATGAATTCACAGGTCATTTACTAATAACAAAATATTTGGAGAATTTTACGGCCATGATGGATGCACATATGGATCGCCTAGAATACATGGGATGGACAGAAAGATATTATCAAGACTCTGTGGTGCTTGTGATAAAAGGATATGAGCTTCAGCTGGAAAAAATCCTTACCATCTTCACAACTATTGATTTTTCAAGAAATAATTTTGAAGGGGGGATTCCAATGTCGCTTGGGAACCTCCAATCTCTTAAAGGGCTCAATTTTTCTCACAACAAACAAACCGACCAAATTCCAGCATCATTGGGAAACTTGAGTAACCTTGAATGGTTAGACCTCTCCTCAAACAAGCTTTCTGGAAACATACCACTGCAATTGGCTGCCAGTTTGAATCAACTTGTGTCATGGAAATCAATTCAACACATTCAGCAATGAATCATACAGTGGAAACCCGGAATTATGTGGATTTCCGCTGTCTAAATTATGCAGCAACGATGAGGCACAACAACACGATCAAGATGATGATGATGGAGATAACAAGAGTGCAATGATTGAATGGAAGGTGGTGATGATGGGATATGGAAGCGGACTAGTGATTGGAATATCTGTTGGATACATGGTGCTTTACAGTAGAAGCTTCGATTATTGGTTCTTTAAAAGATTTGGAGGAGGATGCCGTCGTAGAACCAGCACTCGCTCAAGAGGGAGGAGAAGGTCAAACTAGCAAGCAGAGAAAAACAGAGTCTCATAGCAAGTCTGGAAGAGTAAGTTTGTAATGTGTTTTGCAGTTATAAATATTTGTTTCTTCATAAGAACCGAACAGTTTCGGTAACATAATTTTTTTCCTTTCTTTTGTGGCAGGAAGATGCATGAAGAGTAGTGTTGATGATCAAATTGGAATGGATTAAGGCATGACTCAGACGAGACCACTATCGTGTGTCGTTTAGCTAATTTCTTGTTCCATAAATCTGTAATAAGAGTGCCTAATGAAATGTAACCGGTATTGAGAATTCGGTCATAGGAAATCCTGATGTTGTGAAGTTTGTATTTTAGGTTCTTGTTCAATGAAATTGTCAGTTTTGCTTTTGTTTAACGTATAACATAAATCTAATTATATACATATATGTAACTATATAATTATTAGATATAAAAGAACAGAAAACAAACACTAAACTCTTGAAGATCTGTCTCTTTATCACAAACAGATTTTCAAAACTCAATTGCCCTGCAGCTCAACACGTTAAAAAAGAAAAGAAAAGAAAAATACTCGTCTACACTAACATTGACATAATTCGTCAGTGTTTCCCATGATTGTTCATGATTTAAAACTTAATTATACTACAAAAATCCCTTTGTAAATAGTAGAGTTTGATTAATAACGAAGGTGAAGCTTTGTCTTTTGAATTTTGCTTATTTCATCATCTATTAGAACAAAAAATGACATTAATTGTGGAATTCCAAATACAAATGACATTTAACTGATGAACAATGACGAAAATTATCTTTTTTCTTTTCTCGATTTTTGGTCTATTATTCAGTAAATCAAGAGCCACTTGATTACTGACACTTGGAACATGTAAGCCGAATTGCATTGGAATTTGGAGGTGGGCAAGGCCTGATGAAAAATAATGTGTCCAGCCCAAAAATTAAGTTGGATCCGTGTATTTTCTCTCACTAGAAAGGTCTAGACTTGCATTCCGTTTTGGACCATTTCTTCCATTTAATTTGGAGTGGTCTTTTAAATATACATACTTGGCAATAAAATGTTTGTGATGTCATTTAAACGATATGAAATGATCCATTTAGTAATTTACAAAGAAAAATAAAATGTTACCCGTCCTAATAAATTTAACTTCATTTGAATATATATGGATCTGCGGCAAAGCGGAGCCTCCGCTCCGTTCCGAAGAGTAACTAGGACCAATTCCAGAATCCCCATGAGTGTACTTCCTGATAGCAAATGGGACCTAACCACTGGACGAAAGGGACCAAAAAGCCATTCTTCATATACCTCAGCTCCTTTTTTCCATTGAGTGTAAATTCCGGGAAATCACCTGTGCGGGATTGATTTAGCTCAGAAGCGCCCTCTCTTTCACAGCCGAGGAGACAGAACGTTCCGCTACTGACACTTGAAAAGTAGCTTTCAAGGTCTCGTCGCTTCGGTGAATCACTTGAGCACCTTTATGCATGCACCTCCATATAAGTGCTGCGTACAAGTTCCGGCTAGGATAATTGAGAAAGATCAAACCAATCTGAACCGCTCAGATCACAGTAGTAGTAGCGTAAAGGCCGAAAATTGCGTATGCTAGCTCCGTAGAGGAAAGCTTGGCCTCAGTGCGTCCTACTTGTGTCGGCAAATCCCTTATGATACACCAGATCAGGCTCGGTTATTTATAGAGTGAATAGATCTGTCATTTCTTGAAATCTCTCTTCTGATTCAAAATCGTGGAGGGACTCGGAACAGAAAGGCGGCCAAAGGCCGACCTTTTCGCATGGCGTAGAGAAAGACACCTTTCCTATTCTTTCCCCAGACACCTTGTGTCGGCAAACAACGATTGGCAAGAGCGTACCCTTTCCAGACCATACAAGTGCACGTCGAGCCCATGCAAAGGGTTTGGTTAAGATATGCCAGATTCCACCAAGTATACAAATGGAACCTAACCATACATGTTCTCCAATTATATCTTCCAGGCGAAGGTAAGTCTCTTTCATCTGTTTATTCTTTTTTTACATTGAACAGGGATTTGATCGACTCTCACACTGGCAGCGCTCCCGAAAGTAAAAGTGCTCCAAATGGTATGAAATCTTTTTCAATCGAACTGCCAAGACTTGGATTTTTTTTTTTTTTTTTTTTTGTGGTAACGCCCTTCTAGAATTACGTTTAACGTCCGTCTCACCAAAGGTAAGAACGGTCAGGCAAGGACTCCAAATCCTTCCTAATTACCTAACTTACCCGGAGGCTCCGCTTTGCCGCAGATCCACTCTGGTTTCGTCCCGAACCTCTCCTTGATCCATCCTCTTTTATTCTGATAAATGATTCCAGTAGCCAAGCCTGGGATCTAGACAAATCTTACCTTTACTTTACATCGCATTTCTTCTTTCAGAACCTTACTATCTATTGAGCTTGAACTACTAAATATCTATTATTACATACCAGGTTTACTACAGTTTCAGCTTAGTAGCCACATTAGCAGCGCTTGGGATGATTTTAGGCGCGGCGTATTCCCTTTCAGAAGTGATATTATTAAAAACAATTCTCTCTATTCTATTTAGCTTCAAAAACACCAAAATTTTTTGTTTCAAATGTGATTGAGATGAACTATTTTTCTCTTGGTTTAGAAAGAAAAGAGGAATAAAATCCTATACATATACGCTATCATAAATTGTCATGGAAATTCAGGTTTTGTATGATTTATTAATTTTTTAAAATATTTATCCAGATTTACACATATTTAAATGTTCTCTTTACTTGTATATTTTGAGGTTACTTATTTGTTTTCAATATCGTAGTACTTTCAGTTCCATATATTCTTTGAAGATTTAAGTATAACTAACTATTGCTAGTGTAACATACTTCCTAATTACTGTTTAAATCCAAGTCAATTACAGATCTTATGGTATCTCCTGTATTGTAAAATCTTTTCACCCAGTTAAATAAGAACTAGTCAATAGTCAAGATATTATGGAAGCAAGATATTGAGTATACTTTTATACTTGTCACTCTAAATTTTAAAGTTTAGAATTCAAAATATTGTGAAATTAGATACTAATATAGTTGATTTTGATAATTTTCTTGAGATATTAAATTTTAAATATGAATACTTAAAAATCAAATTTCAAAGTGGAAATTGGACTCTTTTTCAAACTGTTATAAAAATGTAATAATTAAAAGAATTTCATGAATAAAAATACACATCTAAACTAACATTATTAGTTTGTGCTTCACATGATTATTCGTGGTTTATTTTTTAGTTACACTATTAAAATCTCTGACGATAAGATTCCTAAATACCGAGATTAATGCTAAAATATTTTTAATTTTTTTTCTTCTTATCAAATTTTTAATCATTACCATTCTTGCTAAGTGGGTCCAACGAAGCTAATAATGTATTCTAATATTTGAATAATTTCATACGGGAAATAAGGAACCACTTGATTTCCGGCATTTGGAAAAAGGTGAAGCAACTAATTTGTCTACTTCAATTTCGGTCATTTCATGTCTATTTTTACAAGGGGAAAAAAAAAAGAGAGAGTTGTAGAATTCCAAATACAAGACATACACATACTAGTGAGAAATGAGGAAGATTTCTTTCTTTCTTTTCAGCAAGTCATGGACCATTTGAAAGCTGACACTTGGAAAATATAAGCTAATTTACATTGGAAATGGTAAGTTCAGAAGAAGAAAGAAAATGTCCAACCCAATAAATAAGTTACACAAGCAATAGGATTTGTTTCCGTTATCACACAAATGGTTTATATGATTCATGTAATGGGACCACATAAGATTACTGTATGCGAGTATCGGGATCCAATCCATTTCAAGTTACAGTGATCCTTAATATAATTTATGTTAAACACAGAAGACACATATTTCGTCAAGATTTTGACTTGGTATTCCTTTTCGCTTTTTTTATGTAATAAAGCTGTCAAGATATATGTAAATGTCTGAGAAGTTACAATCATCTGGATAACTTTGGAAATTTTGTACGTGATGGACGGCATAGATTACTGTGCAAATACTTTTTGCATGTTACAGTATGACACATCCAATTATCACCAATTATCATCAATTAATTATAAAACATATTGTTATGATTTGTTTTGTAATTATGAATTTAGCAAATTAGGGGCATCTAATATGAAATGTTTTAGCAACTCATATTTCTCCATATATCTTTATTTTTCTTTTTGTATTTCTGTATTTTCTGATTTTCAGAGTATTGTATCTTCCTCTCTCCTAACAAACATAGCCGGGACCCACAAAGACTCCATTTTGACTCTCGAAAGTCCTCTATAGAGAGTGACCATCTAGAAGTCTTGCCATAAGAAGACCTCCGGATACTCTTCTTGTAACGACCCGCCTAGCACGGACCGTTATCGTACATAAATACATACTTAACTTGTTTACAAACTTATTTATGTAACAAATATAGTGAATTTTTTTTTTTTTTTCTACTACTGGAGTATTTGTTGGAATAATATATACATAAAATATTAAGCATGGTTTTACGGAAGACGTAGCGGCTTATCCCTTCTTTCACAGTTGCCCCGCCAACTCCATTATCTTGTATCAAAGTCGCCAGTAGGTTGCTTACCTACAGCATAGACATAAGGCGTGAGCTTTCGCTCAGCAAGTATAACTATTTAACCGCGACATAAATAATTATAAACTTAGCATAACTCATCATAACACATTCTAATTATGCATGATTCAATTATGCTTTATTATGCTTATTTTATCATGCTCTTTTAACATACTTTCATTCCTTAACTTGCTTATGGGCCCCTTATCATGAGTGACCGTACCGGGCGCGCAACTATGGAGTGGTTGGGGCGGCCATTCCATTTCCAACTCATTCCACAGTCCTACCCGACCTTGGACGGGTCGGTACGTCACAGGCAAGCTCGCTTGCCATTATACTTATTTGTCATCTTGACCTTGTTCTTATTATTTGTGAACATGTTTCATGATATCACATGAATATAACTTGTAATTATTTCTCAGTCATGCTATCTACTTGATTTAGTAAATCATAGCACATAACACACATAATCTCGTATATCATATTACAACTTAAAATGCCCATGCTGTAGGCGGAGTTGCACTTACCTCTCTTACTATGTCCCCCTTGAGGCTGTTCTCTAACTGGGCACAGCTGCAGGCCTTTCCTGCTTGAATAGGGACTTAGGTAAGAGTCTTATTCTTATTATGCAATGTTGGTGTCCTAACCAATCATGTTGATGAAATTCTAGTTGTATGTCCCCTAATACTAGATATCTGATTTGGTCACAAAACAGCCATTTAACTGTTTGGAAATAATTATTTCTTTTAAGAGATTACTTTGGATAATCTCTAGGTTCTTGATAAAATGTTAGGTTTCCTCAAAACCTTGGCTTGATTACAAGTTCTATCCATTTTCTTATCTTTTTGCTATTTAAGAAATTTAGCTTTAAATCCCTTTTTGTAAAAATTCCAATTTTGAAACAAATCTTTATAATGGTCGTTTTTAAGGCTAAAAACTGCCTTTGGAACAGTTTTAAGCAAAAAATACAACTTTTTTTTTCAAAACAATTTGTAAACCCATGTGCAGGAATTTCGGTTCCCTGCACACTCTTCATAAAACGAAACCAATCTAGAAATCCTTTTGAAATTTGAAAAACTTGTCTTCACGAAAGTTGTAGCTCTCGAAAAATGCTAAAACTTCCATGTTTTACAAAAAACCCAGTTCTGCTTGTATTCATGTCAGTTTTTTTGTTTGAAGTTGGCTGATCCTGAAAACTGGGTCTGGGCAGACCAGCCACGGGTTTTTTGTAAAAACGGAGACCATTGGAGCCTCATTTTTAAATTCTGCCTGCGCTGTCCCCTAGGAAAAATCGTTCCGAGCAACTTTCGTGTTTTAAGATTTACCCAATTCGGCCTCTAAGGCCCTCTAATTCTTATTTTCCCGAAACTGGTCAGTTTGAGTCCGAATTGGCAGTTTCGGTTACTTAAACCGGTTTACGTCCTATTTCGTGAAATCTACCTCAACCGAACACTTCGGGAGCCTATAGAGCAAACACACAGCATTTCTAACGTCCTGCATGAACCATTAAATTGTCCAATTGAATCCGTACAAACCAAATTCGAAAGCCTTAAGCCTATGTTTGCATTAACCCTAACTTTGCTTCTTAAATCAACATGCTTCAAGCACTGCCCTAGGGCAGATTTTCTGACCAAATCAGGGGACACACACCCTAAGCAATCAAGCATGAAAACCAACCATAAACAAACATAAATCATGCAAGAATTTAAACCACACACCCTTAGATCTACAAATCAAGCACATACACTAAACTAGGCATAAAATATGGATTGGACTTATGTCCTTACAACCAAATTGAATCCTCCTCAAACTTTGAATTTAAACTCAAATGAGAGAGTTAGGGCTTATAGAGTTTTACCTTAGACCAAAGTCAATTTTGGTCACAAACTCCTTCCTTCACCTAGCTCCCCCCTAACTCACGGCCACCCTCCAATGGCACCCAAAAAAAATTTTGTTGGTTTCCTTGGTTGCTCCTCTCCAAGCCGAATTCTTCACCAAAGCTTGACCCCAAATTTTCAGCTTTTCTTTCACCCTTTCTCCCTCGGCTTCACACCCCAAAAATCAAAAAAAATTTCTGAATTTCCCTTGGCTTTTCCCTAGTGCAAAACCGAACCTTAGGAACAAAACCCCCAAGGAAATTTTCTGATTTCACTCACCCCTTTCTCTTCTTGGTTTTCCGAATTTTGTGAGGAGAAATTTGGCCAGAATTTGGCTGCTTTTCTCTGATTTTTCCAGCCAAAAACAGCCTCCCACAAGGCCTATTTATAGGTGAGTTTTTGGACCATTTAGCAAATAAATTTTTGTTCTCCTTTTTCCCTCAAGTCCTTGGGAAAAATTTATTTCTCTTTTGGCCCCAAAAGGACCGGCCACCTCATACTCTAGAAGGGTCCACTATTATCCAAAAATTTCTTTTATTTTTTTCTTCCCTTAATGATGTCATAATTAAGATTTTGGTGATGTAATCAAGCTTTTAAGGCTTGTTTGGCCCTTTTTCATGATACACAGTCCAAATTCATGCTAACATAAATATTTTCAATACTGTTAACTATTAATAATAGTATTTTATCACTACACTGCAGTCCAAAATTTATCTGCGTAAAATTTGACTGTATAAAAATTTTCTTGTAATTTGAAGTTCTTTGGCCCAAGATACCCCAAATTTATGTGCTTGATTTTTCTAGGGTGATTTTAAATCTTACTCTTGTTATCTTGTCTGGAACATGATTTTTCGCAGTATATTTTCCATACTGCTTGTTCATAAAACAGTATCATCACATGGTTGACTTTTGTAGTCAACTGTTGACTTTTTGAGTCACCTTTGACTTTTTAGGTCAAACTTTGACCGCCATGCAAACTCATGCAAACGTAAAATTTTCTACTCTTTTGACTCAAAATGATACCTACTGAGTTAAGCAATTATTTTTAAGTCCCATAATATCACGAGAACTTAAAATTCCACATAAAAACCTTGTCTCAGGTTTCTCATAAATACCTTTAAAATTTAGCATAAATTTCTATACAAGAGAACGTAAGATCGTAGAAAAAAAATTTAGTTATTACACTTCTTCTGCACGGCACACCGGTAGACAAGTGACTAAAGACTTTCATGCAAAATCTGCAACATATCTGATACTTTCTATGCTCCTAATCAATTTTCTAATTTGTCATTGTTTTTGCAAACCACATTATTTCTTTGTTTAAGGGATTGGTCAATGGTTTTTTTTTTTCTTCAAATTCTAAATAATTAATAATAAGAAACAGTGGATTTTATTAACCATCCTCTTTGTCTTTGTATGTAATTTTGTATGGAAATTTTATCTTTGATTGAAATTGAAAACCTTTTTTTAATTTGTCCATATGAACATGAAGACCTTGTAAAGAGCAATAATATTAAAGCGATCGACACTTGCATAAAATTTGCGATATGGCTGTCCCACGGGGAACGTTCAATTAGGGCCTAGCTAGGATACTATGGTCCAATTGTTCATTAAAATTTTTTAAAAAAAATCAAATCAGGTTGAATAATAGCAACAGTAAAGGAAACTTACAGGAATTATGGTCCATTTGAACTTTCGGTTTGGAAATTTTTTTTTAACACTATTCAAAACTTTTTTTTTAATGTTTTATCTTAAAAAAATTTAAAGTTTACTATTCAAATTTACATTTCAAAACTATGTTTTAAATGAACCCATAGAAACGGTTCAGCATTTTCTTCTTCTCAATTTCATATATTCTAAATAAACATTTTTCATCAATAAATCTAATAATTACTAGTAATATTCATCATCAAGTTAATTGCAGTTTTTTATGTTAGCACTTTTAGTTAAACTAGGTTACGTTTACTTATAAAATTAATATATATATAACTTTTTTCCAATAGTATTATCATATATACATCGATATGTAGTATTAATCTGTATGAATTAAAGATAGACATATGTTATATGTATTATATACTAAATGAAAAAAAAAAAAGGACAAATAGGGACAGTAACCAAAAGAAACAATTATATAAACAATTAACTGGGAGACGTGTCAAGTGGAGGGGAGGCTAGATGTAGATAGATTCTTAGATATATTACATGTATTAGATTAGAAGATTAGATTTGATTTGATGTATAGAAAACATAGGACCTCTTTTTAAGTTAAAATAATAATAATAATAATAATAATAATAATAAAAGACTTTGAGAGAAGTTTGTCGTCTTGCAAAGACCTAGAGATGACTTGATAGAGTTAAATACCAGCACATTAGCTCGCATTTGCATACAATTATCACCATTTAGCAGCCAAGAAGATATGGCTTCAATGTCCTTCTCCCTTCTGTCTCTACTTCTCCTCTTTATATTCCTTTTCTCACCATTTCCTTCCTTTCTTCTACGCAGTGCCGTCCTGACGAGCACTCTGCTTTGCTCCAACTTAAGAGCTCTTTCTCCGTTGTTGATCCCTCTCTTGCCAACTGTTTCATCAATCCGTGGATGATGTCCTCTTGGAACAAGAACACAAATTGTTGCGAATGGGATGGAGTCACGTGTGACAACCTTACGGGGCATGTGATCGGCCTTGACCTTATTTGCAGCGGGCTTAAGGGCACTATTCACCCCAACAGCAGCCTTTTCTCCCTCCGCCATCTCCAGAGTCTTGACCTTTCTGACAATGTCGAACTCAGAATAGGAGCAGTTGCGTTCACTGCACTCGCTATGAACTTAACCAACTTGAGAGAACTCAGTCTGTCCCGCGGGAGTGACTTGTCGACGGTGCCTCTTGTCTCATTGATGAACTTGTCATCTTCACTAACATCTCTTGATCTCAGCTCTTGTCAGTTGCGTGGGGAGCTTCCAAAGAACATTTTCCAGTCACACAAACTCCAGAGCCTTGATTTAGGAGGTAACCATCTTACTGACCCGATTCCATGGTCCTCTTTAAATATTGAATCACTTTTTTACTTGGATCTTTCATTCAACTATTACATTGGCCAACTTCCTGAAGTTTTCAGTAATTCCACCAAAAAGTTTTCCTCAAATCTACACTCATTATATTTGTCAGGTAACTTACTCAACGGGACTATACCTTCATGGATATTTGAACTACCATATTTGGTCAACTTAGACATCGGCCTTAACTTTCTTACTGGTGAGATTCGCAATTTCCATAGTACTTCATTGCGAGACCTCTATTTGGGTAGAAATAAACTACATGGTGTCATTCCGAGATCAATATTTCAGCAGGTGAAACTCCATAATTTGGATCTTTCATCGAATAATTTTACTGTTAATGTTGAGTTAGAAGACCTTACAAAGTTAAAAGAGCTAGAGATTCTTGATCTCTCATCTAACAATGTATCATGGAATTTCAGCAGCTCCAAAAACTATACCTTAAACAAACATTTAGATTTGGTTTTGTCTTCTTGCAACCTGATTGAATTCCCTCTTTTTCTCAAGTCTGTGCAACATTTAGGAAGCTTAGACCTTTCTAGTAACCAATTATACGGTAGTGTTCCAAAATGGTTATGGGAAGTGGGTAAGGATTCATTCACCTCTTTGAATCTTGCCAACAACTCCTTGACATATTTAGAACCACTTCCGTGGAAAAACATGTATACTCTCGATCTTAGCTCCAACTTGTTTTCAGGGCCGCTTCCTGTTACCTCATCACCTATTTTAGTTTACTTTTCAGCCTCAAAAAATAAATTTGTTGGAGAAATCCCACTTTCTATTTGCAATACGACATCCCTTTATGTGCTTGACTTGTCTAATAACAATTTGAGTGGAAATATTCCCCCGTGCTTTGGAAATCTTATAAGTAGCGGTCTCTCGGTGTTAGATTTGCGGAACAATAGGTTCGACGGAATGATTCCTCCATCTTTTCCGAAAGGAAACTCCTTGACGACTTTGAACCTCAAAGGAAATCAATTGGAAGGTTCACTGCCCCAATCATTGCTCAATTGTGAAAACTTGGAATTACTAGACATTGGCGACAATAAGATAAATGGATCATTTCCCCAGTGGTTGGAGTCACTTCCAAATCTTCAATGTGACGACCCGCCTTGCACAGGCCGTCACTGTACTTAACTTGCTTGAACTTAAACTTGTTTTATCCCATTTTTAATCATGAAAATAGTGGGGATTTTTTTTTTTTTTTTTTTTTTTTTTTTTTTATATAGCGGAAGCATTATACTTAGAAAATATTTACATACACTCATACGTAAATAAAATAACTGTCTGTTTTCTCAAAATAGATTTCTTAATTAAATCCATCGGAGTTGCGAACCCCAACCCATTCATCATTTCACAGCCACCGGCTTCACCCTCCACCATGCAGTTATTTCAGAACAGGCTGTTTACCTACAGCATAAACTTCAGACAATGAGCGAAAGCTCAGCAAGTACAACTCCTATACCGCAAACCAATTACATGAACATACATAACCTTTTACATGGCATCTTAAACATGAAAGCATAAACATGGCATCATATCATCGACTTCTTCATCTTAAACTTGACATTCTATCGTGAAATGCATGAACCGTTTATGTCCAGTTATGCTTGCTTTCTTGTATCAAACTTTATCTTGTTGATTTTACTTGTGGGCCCGTTAACTTGATGTGCACGTACCCGGCGCGCAACTTGAGTAGATTTCCCAAGTTTTCGACCCGATCGTCATCAGGGGGCACGACACTGGCTCTTGTGGCCTTTTCTCAAACGTTCTGTTTGTATGTCTTTCTTGACATCTTTCCACTTGATAGATTAGTGAGCATACTTATATGTTGTCTCCTAATCTCATGTTCTATCAATGCATGAACAGGCATACTTTTTTATGTAAGCATAATAACAATACTTGAAGCATACATTTAAAACATGGCATCAGCATTTGAAACATTCAACATATAGTAGGCATATTGCAACCATCGAGCAAATCATCAAATAACACTTAACAGTGTAAAGCAACATGTTTGGTAAACATACAACTCTAGCCTATGCTGTAGACGGCGTTGTACTTACTTGTCTTCGTCGTTCGCGTGATCGAATTTCCTTTTTCCGGGCACGCTCGCAGGTCACCTCCTGCCCATGGACGTTTACACGTGAGGTTTCTATTCTAATATCGTTTAATGTCGGATTAAACCAACCTATATATATATATCGGTTATATGTCCCTCTACTAATACATGTGAAGGGGTCACACAGTGTAACCCACAACGGAATATTTATTTAAGGGTTCTTGTAGAGAACCATAATCTTAACTTAAATCCTCAATCTGCAAGGTTAACTCTGGGCTTGGGCAAGGCCCTAGTAACTCGGAATAATTTTTCGGCTACTAACGGAGTATCTTTTTCATTTTAACCTTGAAAATCTTGAACTTGTTTAAAAATATCATTTTCTTGTTCATTTAAGTAAGTTTGGTGAATAATACCCAAACTTGTCTTGAAAATTACCAAAACACTTGAAAATATTTCTATAAAACATTTGGGGATCGAAAACCGCCTTTGGAATGGTTTTCGGGTTTGAAAATGGTGTTTGGAAGTTAGAAAAATATTTTTCCTAGTCATTGGTCTAGAAAATCACGTGCATGAGATTTTGCTCACTGCATGGCTTTTGTTTGAAAATTCATAACTTAAAATCTAAAACGAATTTGGAAACGATTTCTTCATGAAAGTTGTAGCTAACAAAAAGATCTAAAACTTTCATGTTTTGAACATTTTCTGATTCTGGCTCAATTGATACCAGTTTTTGTTTGAACACGTGTGAATCGTTGGAACTTGGTCACCCTGACCAGTTCTCGGTTTTTCTTAAAAACAAAGGCCATTGGAGCCTTATTTTTAAAATCTGTTCACGCAGCCCCCTAGGAAACACCCTAACGAACAACTTTCATGTTTTGAGTTTTTACCCATTCGGCCTCTAAGGACCTGTAAATTCCACTTTTCCGAGCTGCCGGGTGTTGGACCCGAGAGCAGTTTTGGTGTTAGTCCAATTTTTACGTTCTTATGCGTTGCTCTAGCTCGACCGCCCAATGCGGGACCTACTAACACATGCACGTCTTCTAACGTCCCTCATACACATAAAATATAAAATCCCATGTTTTCGGATTCAACTCAAGGCCGAGACCCCTTGGTCCACGGTTTTGAGAGAAAAACATACATACAACAAAACTTCAAACATATCATCATACAAACCCTAAAAACATGCTTCTAAAAATAATGATAAACATATTAGGGACATAAAACCTTAAATAGCAACCCTAGCATGCATCTCTAACACACAAAAAATCATAGAACATATCTCCAACCAAACATGCAAAATAATCACCCAAAAACCTAAATCAAGCATAAAAATATAACCTAAGCTATTTAGGGCTAAAACCGAAATCATGAGCTTAAGCTCTTACAACTTTGTGCTTGAAATACATGATAAAACCCTTGAGAAATGAACTAAAAATATGAACCAAAGACTAGGGTTAAAATTCGGATTTTTACCTCAAAAAAAATCCGAGAGTGCAAAAGCTTGATCCTAGTTGAGATTTGGTCTCCAAGGTGCACGGTTTGGACCTCAAAAAAGGTCACAAAATTTGTTAGCTTCCTCCCCCAACTAACCTTGGCAAAAGAGAAGAAAATACTCAAAAATCTTACCTTAAAAATTCGTGGATCTTCTTAGCACCAACTCACAAAAACCTTGGTTTTTTCTTGGCTCTAGATCACACCTTCACTCACCCTTGATTCTAGCCAAAACCCGAAATTTTTTTCTTTAATTTTCTTCACTCCCTAACACTCGGCAATGATGAGGAAGAGAGGGGAAAATTTTTGAACAATCTCTCCTTGAACTCTCAAGAAAAACCGAACTTTAAGGGGGGGTTTCCTCACAAAGTTTTGCTTGATTTTCTCTTGATCTCTCTCTCTCTCTTTCTCTCGTATTTTTTTGGAGTGGGAATGCCAAAGTCTTTGGCTGAGAAAGAGGGTTAATGGCAGCTAACTTTGGGGCTTGAAATCCCTAGGAATAGTGCCTCTAGGTAGGGGAAATCTTAGGTTTCTTTTCCAAGGCAAATTTTGCTTCAAATCTTGCTAATTGGTCCTCTAACTTTTGCAAGCCATTGCCCATAGGGGCTTGAGTGTGGCCGGCTGACATGGGGAGAGAAATGGGGAGTGATTTGACAACTCATATGTGAGGTGTCACATGCTCATTGGTCCATGTGTGTGGAGGGTTAGATCCTAACTTAGCTTAATTGTGATATAATTAAGCTTAAAGGCTTGTTTGGTTCAATCTTTTTGAAAAATTGTGTAATTTCAACACATTGCAATAAATTTTAATACTGAGTTGCTTAGAAACCCAGTATCGAAAATTTCATTGCATTTTAAAAAAATTTCGATCTGTGAAAAACTCGATCGGAAAAATTTTTCTATTATTTTTCCGAATCCTTTTTGCCCTGAGCTCTAACTTAGTATGCTTGATTTTTCTAATGTGATTTTAATTCTATTCAAACTCATCTTGATCAAGAAATGAGTTTTTTTTTTTTTTTTAGCAGTAATTTCACTTGTACTGCGTTCATAAAATTCTTGTTTGACGTTTTCGACCGTTTTGGTCTAACTGACTTATTGGTCAACGTCGACTTGTCTTGAAATGTGCAAATACGACCTCCTTTCATTCATAAAGGTCTTTTGCGAGTTCATGAAATTTGTTTTCGAGTCTTAATAAATCTTAAGAACTCGTTTCACAAAATTAAGTTCTAAAACGAACTTCCTCATGAAATACCGATTACGGTAAATGTTTACACGAAATTTCTATAAAATGTAAACCGAAGAAACTCGGGTGTTACATTCAAGTTCTCATCTTGAGTTCAAATAGATTCTCTGGTCCAATAAGCAATCCCGAGGTAAGATTTCCCTTCCAAAATCTAAGAATCATGGACCTCTCCAACAATGAATTCACAGGTCATTTACCAACAAAATATTTGGAGAATTTTACGTCCATGATGGATGCACATATGGATCCCCTAGAATACATGGGATCGATAGAAGGATATTATCAAGACTCTGTGGTGCTTGTGATAAAAGGATTTGAGCTTCAGCTGGAAAAAATCCTTACCGTCTTCACAACCATTGATTTTTCAAGGAATAATTTTGAAGGGGGGATTCCAATGTTGCTTGGTAACCTCCAATCTCTTAAAGGGCTCAATTTTTCTCACAACAAACTAACCGGCCAAATTCCAGCATCATTGGGAAATTTGAGCAACCTTGAGTGGTTAGACCTCTCCTCAAACAAGCTTTCCGGAAACATCCCACTTCAATTGGCTGTCAATTTGAATCAACTTGAAATCTTAAATTTTTCAAGCAACGAGTTGGAGGGACAAATACCTCACGGAACTCAATTCAATACATTCAGCAATGATTCATACATTGGAAACCCAGAATTATGTGGATTTCCGCTGTCTAAATTATGCAGCAATGATGAGCCACAACAACACGATCAAGATGATGATGATGGAGATAACAAGAGTGCAATGATTGAATGGAAGGTGGTGATGATGGGATATGGAAGCGGACTAGTGATCGGAATATCTGTTGGATACATGGTGCTTTTCAGTAGAAGCTTCGATTATTGGTTCTTCAAAAGATTCGGAGGAGGACGTCGTCGTAGAGCCAGCACTCGCTCAAGAGGGAGAAGAAGGTCAAACTAGCAAGCAGAGGAAAACAGAGTCTCATATAGCAAGTCTGGAAGAGTAAGTTTGTAATGTGTTTTGCAGTCATAAATACTTGTTTCTTTATAAGAACCGAACAGTTTCGGTAACATAATTTTTTTCCTTTCTCTTGTTGCAGGAAGATGCATGAAGAGTAGTGTTGATGATCAAATTGGCATGGATTAAGGCATGACTCAGATGAGACCACTATCGTGTCATTTAGCTAATTTCTTGTTCCATAAATCTGTAATAAGAGTGCCTAATGAAATTTAACCGTTATTGAGAATTCGGTCATAGGAAATCCTGATGTTGTGAAGTTTGTATTTTAAGTTATTGTGCAATGGAATTGTCAGTTTTGCTTTTGTTTAACGTATAACATAAATCTAATTATATACATATATGTAACTATATAATTATCAAATCTAAAAGAACAGAAAACAAACACTCTCAACACGTTAAAAAATAAAATAAAAGAAAAATACTCGTCTACACTAACATTGACATAATTCGTTTGTGTTTCACATGATTATTCATGATTTAAAATTTAATTATACTACAAAAATCCCTTGGAAATAGTAGAGTTTGATTAATAAAGAAAGTGAAGCATCTTTGTCTTTTGAATTTTGCTTATTTCATCATCTATTAGAACAAAAAAAATGACATTAATTGTGGAATTTCAAACACAAATGACATTTCACTGATGAACAATGACGAAGATTATCTTTTTCCTTTTCTCGCTTTTTGGTCTATTATTCAGTAAATCAAGAGCCACTTGATTACTGACACTTGGAACATGTAAGCTGAATTGCATTGGAATTTGGAAGTGGGCAAGGTCTGATGAAAAATAAAATGTCCAGCCCAAAAATAAAGTCAGATCCCTGTATTTTGTCTCACTAAAAAGGCCTAGACTTGCATTCTGTTTTAGACCATTTCTTCCATTTAATTTGGAGTGTTCTTTTAAATATACATACTTGGCAGTAAAATGTTTGTGTTGTCATTTAAACGATATGAAACGATCCATTTAGTAATTTAAAAAGAAAAAAAAAATGTTACCCGTCTCTCCTAATCAATTTAACTTAATTTGAATATATACGCAGAAGTGATATTATTAAAAAAAAAAAAAAAAATCCCCCTAATCTATTTAAGCTTCAAAACACCTAAAATTTTTGTTTAAAATGTGATTGAGATGAACCATTTTTCTCTTGGTTCAGAGAGAAAAGAGGAATAAAATCCTATACATATACCCTATCATAAATTGTCATGGATATTGAGGTTTTGTATGATTTATTAAATTTTTTTTTAATATTTATCCAAATTTACACATATTCAAATGTTCTCTTCACTTGTATATTTTGAGATTACTTATTTATTTTCATTATCGCAGTACTTTCAGTTTCACATATTCTTTGAAGATTTAATTATAACTAACTATTGCTAGTGTAACATACTTCCTAAGTACTGTTTAGATCCAAGTCAATTACAGATCTTATGGTGTCTCATGTATTGTAAAATCTTTTCACCGAGTTAAATAAAAACTAGTCAATAGTCAAGGTATTATGGAAGTAAGAGATTGAATATACTTTTACACTTGTCACTCTAAATTTTAAAGTTTAGAATTCAAAATATTGTGAAATTAGATACTAATACAGTTGATTTTGATAAATTTATTGAGATATTAAATTTTAAATATGAATACTTAAAAATCAAAATTTAAAGTGGAAATTGGACTTTTTTAAAAACTGTTATAAAAATGTAATAATTAAAAAATTTCATGAGTAAAAATACACATCTAAACTTAAGGGCCTGTTTGTTGTGTAAGTTTGAGTTAAGATTTATAAGTTTAAATAGTAAATTTTGTTGACTTTTCAGAAAAGACAAAAAACTTTTTGGGAAAAAGACAAAAACTTTTGGGGAAAAAGACAAAAAAGAGTCTGAACTAAACCTGTTACCAAACAGGCCCTAACATTATTGGTTTTTGCTTCACATGATTATTCATGCTTTATTTTTTAATTACACTATTAAAATCTCTAATACGTGACGGTAAGATTCGTAAATACCGAGATTAATGCTAAAACATTTTTAATTTTTTTCTTCATATTAATTTTTTAATTTTTACCATTCTTGCTAAGTGGGTCCAACGAAGCTAATAATGTATTCTAATATTCGACTAATTTCATACGGATTACATAACGAACCACCTGATTTCCCGTATTTCGAAAAAGGTGAAGCAACTAATTTGTCTACTTCAATTTCGGTCATTTCATGTCCATGTTTACAAGGAAAAAAAAAAAAAAAAAAAAAAAAGAGAAAGTTGTAGAATTCCAAATACAAGACATACACATAGCATACTAGTGAGTAATGAGGAAGATTTCTTTCTTTCTTTTCAGCAAGTCATGGACCATTTTAAAGCTGACACTTGGAAAATGTAAGCTAATTTGCATTGGAAATGGTAAGTTCAGAAGAAGAAAGAAAATGTCCAACCAATAAATAAGTTACACAAGCAATAGGATTTGTTTCCGTTATCTCACAAATGGTTTATATGATTCATCTAATGGGACCACATAAGACTATTGTATGTAAGTATCGGGATCCAATCCTTTTCAAGTTATAGTGATCCTTAATAGAATTCATATTGTTAAACACAAAAGACATATATTTCGTCAAGATTTTGACTTGGTATTCCTTTTCACTTTTTTCATGTAATAAAGTTGTCAATATATATGTAAATGTTTGAGAAGTTACAATCATATATCTAGATAAGTTTGGAAATTTTGTACATGATGGACGGCATAGATTAGTGTGCGAATACTTTTTGCATGTTACAATATGGCACATCCAATTATCACCAATTATCATCAATTAATTATAAAACGTATTGTTATGATTTGTTTGGTAATTATGAATTTAGCTAATTAGGGGCGTCTAATATGAAATATTTTAGCAATTCATATTTCTCCATATATCTTTATTTTTCTTTTTGTACTTATGTATTTTCTGATTTTCAGAGCATTGCATCTTCCTCTCTCCTAACAAACATAGCCGAGTCCCACAAAGACTCCATTTTGACTCTCGAAAGTCCTCTATAGAGAGTGATCATCTGGAAGTCTTGCCATAAGAAGACCTCCGGATACTCTTCTTCTGCACAGCACACCGGTAGACGAGTGACTAAAGACTTTGATGCAAAATCTGCAACAAATCTGGTGCTTTCTATGCTCCTAATTAATCAATTTTCTAATTTGTCATTGTTTTTGCAAACCACTTTTTTTCTTTGTTTAAGGGATTGGTGATAAGTGGAAGACCGATAAAAGAAAGCAGTCCAGTCTACTCGTATGGGTAGACCAATTCCAAGATGACTTGCCACGGCATATGTATGAACATGAAGACCATGTAAAGAGCAATAATATTAAAGCGATCGACACTTGCATAAAATTTGCGATATGGCTGTCCCACGGGGAACGTTCAATTAGGGCCTAGCTAGGATACTATGGTCCAATTGTTCATTAAAAAAAAAAAAAATCAAATCAGGTTGAATAATAGCAACCATAAAGGAAACTTACAGGAATTATGGTCCATTCAACATTCGGTTTGGAAAATTTTTTGAAAATAATTCAAAACTTTTTTTTTTTTTAGTGTTTTATCTCAAAAAAATTCAAAATTTACACTTCAAAACTATGTTTCAAATGGACCCATAGAAACGGTTCATCATTTTCTTCTTTTCCTGGCCTGCAATAACTTTAAAAAACCAAAAAGAAGAATCGATTTGGCTTTTTTCTAGTACTTTTTTACATGCTCTCTTTGTGTTGATCGGCACGAAAAGTAACGTATTTACGCATGGTGCGTCGGAGTCTTCGTTCGAAATTGAGCCACTACAACTTTTATCAACATTTTCTCCAATGACTTTAAAAACCCAAAAAAAAAAAAAAAAAACGAATAGACAAAAACAAAAATTAAGCATGCGTTTGGTGCTAAGATTTGGATTGTAGAATTTATGTTTGAATTGATTGTACGTTTATCGAGGCATTTGAATTGTTGGAATTAAAAACTGTAAAAACTTGAAATGTGTTTAGGAAAAAAATTTCAAATATGAATCGTGTTTTGTTTTTAAAAATTTGACCTATCCTCAAATAGTAAATTATTTATGATTTATGTTGTTGTTTTAATATGTTAGTTAATTTTTCGTTTACCAAAATGCCCCAACTTTTTTTTTCTTTTTCATTATTTTCCTAGTGGAATAGCCAACATCTTCGCGACGAGAAATTGTCAGTTCTTCTTAATGTAGTCAAGTAAACCGTGGGACCTAAACAAAGACACTTCTAAATCATATATTAAACGATGGACCACCTAATTTATAAAGTTGGAAAAATGGAGCTTGTTGAATGAATCAAAGTCGTAATACTTTGACTAAATACGATTTTGAGATCTCCTCATCTATTCATGTGGACCTATATGTGAGTGGTGACTCTTCAAAGACAGTCCAAATGAAGTGATAGAGAGATCAATATTCTAAGTCCTTGCCGTAAGAAGACCTAGACAATGATATTCCAAGCCCTTATTAATGTAAAAAGACCTAACCGTTTGATAGAGCTTTTGCTTTTCCTTTAGCCACTTGAAGAAGAGAATTAAAAACTACGATTTTTTTTATAAATTTGGAACCAAAAAGTTTATTAAGGATTCAGTCTTAGGAAATACTGGTGTTGTGGAGTTTTTATTTTATGTTCTTGTTCGATTGAATTGTCATCTATGCTTTTGTTTGTAATTTGTGCACTTTAATGTGTTTTTCCAACATATTTTGAACCAAATAATAGCATTTTTCACATAATTTTCAATGACAAGGACATTAAACATACGAGTTCATTGCCCTTAGTTTCATGCATTCATATTTCATTTCAGATGTCATATTACCACTATTCATTATTCTGGTAAAAACAAATGTATGGAAGAATTAAATTAAAGCATCTAAAAAGACGTAAGAGAGATATATATGTATTTTTGTGATCATTTGCTAGACTAGTTAATTTTTCGTGTATTACCAAACGTAGCAAATAATATATGATTACAAATATGAAGACGGATCATTTAAATACTGTAAACAGTCTTCATATGGAGCTCTGGGTTTATTTTAATTCAATTTGCTCAAACACACGACAAGTCATTTAGGCGTTTTTATATAGAACTTATTAAAAAATTCAAGAAGTTCCTGGCTTCTATTTTTATTTTTTATTTTTTATTTTTTTTTGGGTCACTGCCAACAGTTTTGTTTTATTGTAATTTTAGCTTTCTGCCGTTTTTTATGTTACTATCATTTTGCCATAGTATTGTTGTACATGCGTTCTCAATTGTTTCTCTGGCAGTTGTCGTTTTTCATGATGTTGTCTTCATTCATCAAATTGTTGTTGTCCCTAGTCATATGTTTATTTATTTTTTATTTTTTATTTTTTTAGTAAGTATGTTGAATGTTGCAGTTGACTGTTGTCTGAAAATTTTGTTTCTTTCATTTTGGATATGTTTAACGTCGTTTTTGCTTATCTGTCCTTTCCCATTTGTCGTTTTTATTCTCACTGTCGTATTTCTTGAAAAAAGAAAATGAATAAATAATAAGAGAATAAAAGATTAAAAAAAAAAAAAAAAGACAAAAGATTACTGTGGTTTCATCCACAGACTAGGAATAGTGAGAAGATTCACTAGTGTGTAGCACTATAAATGGACTCTAATATAAATATAAGTTTACAAATACAAAAAACGGGTGAGTTTCCCAAAAATATCAAATATTTTATAATGAAGAAATCATATTTCCTAATATGAAAATTAACATAAATAAATATATTCAATCAATCTAAAAATTGGAAAAAATCATAAAGAATAATTTTAGTAAATATTTGATATACATCTCAAATCTTAACACACCCACTCAAGTTGGTACATACCAACTTGCCTCAAATACTTCGAGATAACATCGATTTTTAGAAGCTTCACATACCAGGCTCAAATTCACACGAACTTCACAGCACATGCTTCAATTTCAGAAGCTTCTCAGCACAGGCTCTCTCATTTTTTGTTTCTTTTTTCTTTTTCATATTTTCTTTTCTTTTTTTTTTTTTTTCCTTTTTTCTTTTTTTTTTTTTTTTTACTTCTTTGCATGCTTACAATTGCACTAAGATAACTAATATCTATTTAGAGGACTCCAAGACTATCATCGGTTTCAGATGACAGCGACATCAATTGTGGTTCAGTAACAGATTTAATTATGGATGTGATGATAGCTTGTAGATAGATATGGATTATTTACAAAAGCATTTATCATCTACGGCCTGTTCAATGAATCCATGGACTCAGGAGCCCACCCATCAGCTGCTTGAAATTTCATTTATGTCGTCGTTTTAAAATGTTTGTTAATTTCTCGTTTACAAAAATGCCCCAACTTTTTTTTTTCTTTTCATTATTTTCCTAGTGGAATAGATAACATCTTGGCAACAAGGCAAAAACCTTGGGACCTAAAAAAAGACACTTCTAAATCATATATTAAACTATAGACCACCTAAGTTATGAAACTGGAAAAATGGAGCATGTTGAATGAATCAAAGTCATCATACTTGACTAAATGTCATTTTGAGATCTCGTTTATTCATGTGGACCTTTGTGTGAGTGGTGACTCTTCAAATACATGCAAGGTGAAAGTGATAGGAGAACAATATTCTAAGTCCTTCCGTAAGAAGACCTTGACAACGATATTCCAAGCCCTTAATGTAAGAAGATCTAAAGAGCCCGTTTAGCAAAGTTTTTGTATTTACTAATAAGTAAAAACATGAAGTTTATAATGTATAACTTTAATACTGTTACAAGTTTTAAAGTCTACAGTATAGCTTTTATTGAAAGTCATGTTTTTTTATTTTGACAAGACACTTTTTTGGAGAATGGAAGACGTTCTTATAGAGCATCCAAACACTTAAAAAAGTTGTTTTTGGCTTCGTAACGTTTATAAACCAAACATGCCTAACTTCTATGATATTTTGTTTCACTCAAAAGACTTTGACTCCCCCCCTCCCCCGCTCACATGAAAAGAACAATTATAGGTTGGCATCTTACACATTAATCATACTTCCAATGCATTATTTTTTTTTCCATAGATATATCTAATTTTGAAATTAATTATGTATTTTTCTGATTTCCTAGATAATATTATTTGTAGCCATCTACGATACGGCATGCAGCAGCTAGAGAAGTCACCAAAGACTTTGCTTAGAATATTATTGGAGAAATTTTTAGTAGGGTGTCAAAAGAGTGTTCTACTTATAGGAGACAGAGGATATAATCTCTTCTTTCCTTACCCCACCAATTTCTTCAAACATCGCCCATTTATTCAAATATGAGGAAAAATAAGTTGCAGATCGAAACCACACAGCAACATTGACTACTTTTCTTATATAAATGATGAGCAAGAGTAACTAATATCGAAGTAATTTAAAACATCATAACTAGAGTAAGACTTTTGAAAATTCAAAAAAAAAAAAAAAACCTCAAAATGACCAAAATAAATGGAGAAAGAAAGAGCAATATAATATTTATAAAAAGAGTAATAGTAAATTACAGCATATAATTTTAAACATAACAATTAATAGCATAGTAAAATTTATGACCACACAATACTAAAAAAAACTCATCCTCCTTCCCCTCCTGCTTAAAAGAAAACGTTTTAAGTTCCAACCGTTTTGGAATATTTGTTCCATTTAATTTGGGTTTGTCATTTAAATATGTATTTGACAATCAAATATTTTGGATGTAATTCTAATGGTATGAAATGATTTATTTAACAATTTAAAAAGAAAATAAAATGTTATCCGTCACCCATAAATTTAACTCCATTTGAGTATATATGCAACAATGATATTATTATTAAAAAAAATACTGTGACATAAGTGTTCTACATAAAGTATAATAGCTTACTAACTGAAAGATAGGCATACGATGGAATGCACCTTTTTTTTTTTTTTTTTCCCTCCTCATAAATTAGTTGTTAAATATGCACGGATGCAAAGTTTGAAAGAAGTTCTAACTATAGATCAATCTTCTTAAAAAGCACATCTAATTTTTCTCAACAAATCAAAGCCAAAGCAGGACTTGCATTAAAAATAATAATAAAAAAACGAAAAAAATTAATAATAAAGAGTCAGTCGACAGTCCAAGGACAACAGCCAACAAGCTCATACAGCTACAACTGAGAACCAGAGGAAACAGAGCAGCCAATTTGAACAAACAAACACAATAAACAACAAACCTAAAATCAACAAAATTGGCTACTCCTAAGAGATCATTATCTTAACATAATCAATCAGAGAATGAAAAATTTAATCAGCATGTATCGTAATAACGGAAATATTCAATTTGAGAGATCGTCAATCATCACAGCAAAATCAGTCGGAAAAACTGTGATTAGAAACAGAAAATTCAACCGAAATTGTCTTTCTTTTCCTTATTGTACCTAACCACCAATCACTCTTAATCGATCTTGTTTCCTCGGATCTGCAATGACGAGGCCAGAGAAGCGAATATGCTCAATCTGTCATGGTGGAGTCAGATCTGAGGCCAGAGATGCGAACGTGCTCAATCTGTCATGCTGGAGTCAAATCTGGTCAGTTTGATGCCCGCGGCCTCCGACGGCGAGGATCTGGCTGCTGCAGCCAGCAAGAAGGAGACTAGCAGATCAAGCTCTCCAATGGCGGCCAAAGAACAGGCAAGAAAAATGTTGAGTTTTTTTATCGGCAAGAGATCGCAGCAACGGAGATTGCAATGTGGAGGTCGGCCCGAGAAGGAGGTGAAAAAGGCGGTTGCTCACGGCGAAGAAGATCGGAGCTCAATGCGATAGAAACTGGCGACCACGAAGAAGATTGGACACCGGATGGCAGTAGGGAGGGAGATGGAGTCGTCGAAGGAGGAGGAAACAGTGCCGTGCCGGTGGGATTGCTGTTCGCCTCTGAAGAGGATGACATGTGCGAGAAGAGAACCCAGAACACAGAGAGGAGAGAGAGAGAGAGAGAGAGCGATGAGAGAGAAAGAGAGAGGGCTGCGATTGTGAGAGAGAAAGAGTTAGAGGAAATGATAAAATGGGAAATTCAAATTGAAAATTAGAGGAAAATAAATAAAAAAAATATGAAATGATAAAATTATTAGTTTTAATGTTAGAATGGACAAAATTATAAGGAAGTGCTGTGGTTATTTTTCTATTTTTCTCTAATGGTATTCTTTTATCTCTTTGCATAGACTTGAATCGCTGACTTGATAGACATAAATTATATGAACTTGTATAAGATTTCACGTGGATGTCTTTGAAATCCATGTTGTGCACTTTCCTAACTTTGACTCATGCATTGTAAACACACAACGTTAGGTTTGAAGTTTGGAGTCGGCCAACCCATGGAGCCCGCCCATGTTCATCTACGGCTCGAAAATTCATTTTTTTTTTTTTTTTTTTTTGTTGTCGTTTTAACATGTTAGTTAATTTTTGTTTACCAGAATGGCCCAACTTTTATTTCTTTTTATTATTATTTTCCTAGTGGAATAGCCAACATATTCGCAACAAGAAAAAATGTCAATTTTTCTAATTAATGTAGTCAAGTAAACCACGTGATCTAAACGAAGACACTTTCAAATCATATATTAAACCATGGTGGACCACCTAATTTATGAAGCTGGAAAAATGGAGCATGTTGAATGAATCAAAGTCATCAATACTTGACTAACTCTGATTTTGAGATCTCCTCATTTATTCTTGTGGACCTTTTTGTGAGTGGTGACTCTTCAAACCTAGTGTTATACAATAATTACAACAACCCATATATTTTATTTTTTTTTAGTATAATATTGTCTGCTCATACAGTATTGTTCTTAGACTCCATTCCAAAAGGGCCTCATAACATTAAAAGATAATCTATTTATTTATAAACTATCACATGTATCTATCCCTAAGTAATGGGAAATTACATAGTTTATCCTTTTACTTGTATGGATTGATATTGTCACAATCACCCCTTCTTTTGGGACTCAACATAATCGTTGGCCACACTTGAAGTTGGGTATAAGCTCTAATATCATTTGAAATGACCATGCCTATATTTGGTAAGATATTGTCAATTTTGGGCCTTATTTCGCACAGTTTTGCTCTTGGTCTTTATCTTAAAAAACCTTATATCATTTGGAAGTGGTTTCTTATAAACAATCACCTAAATCCACCCCAAATAATATGAAACTTCACACCCTACCCTTTATCTTTTAAGAACGGATGATTGTCACAACAATGGGTCATCTTTTCCAATTGTAATAAATAAGCTTATTTGATCTCTTCTAAACCATTTATATTTAAATTTTTTTTTAGCAATTTTTATTCATTTGTTTAAAAAAATTTTTTTTTAATCAAGTGTAATGTTATCTTTATAGGTATTATTGTAGACATTTTTATAAATAAAATAAAAAATAGATATATTTTAAAAATATGTATTCCTATCTAGACGTTTATGAAAATGTGATGCAGATTTAAATGAATCCAAACCCACAAAATACATCCAATAAAAGTAAGGTTGGCATTTTTTTTTATTTCCCACTTTGACGAAAACAGAGTTGTGTGTTCATTTCTTGGCTTTTCACAAAAGAGAAGTAGGATGGGCTGGTCATCATTGATGTTTCTCCTTTCCCTTTTACTTCACCCCCAATCTCTCCACTCATCATCTCTTTCATCCTTTCCTTCTCCTCCTTTTCCACCTCCTATGTGTCATCCTAGTGAGAGCTCTGCTTTGCTCCAATTCAAGAACTCATTTTCTGTCCAAAATGGATCAACCACAGTCTCTTGGCGAAATGGCAAGAATTGTTGTGAATGGGCGGGGGTGTCGTGTGATAGCGTTTCGGGTCATGTAACTGGTCTGGACCTGACTTCAAGCTTCCTACAAGGACCTCTACATTCCAACAGCACTCTTTTCTCCCTTCTGCATCTTGAGTCTTTAATTCTCCAAGATGTTGATTTCTGTGGCTCTCCAATT
Source organism: Ficus carica (assembly GCA_009761775.1). Classification (NCBI taxonomy): domain Eukaryota; kingdom Viridiplantae; phylum Streptophyta; class Magnoliopsida; order Rosales; family Moraceae; genus Ficus; species Ficus carica. Next base: position 421,255 of record VYVB01000427.1, read on the forward strand.
CCTCCTCAAATCGGTGGTTTCAGCAACATGACATATCTTCTGCTCGTTGGCACTAATTTTACCGGTAAAGTCCCAGTTGAACTCTCACACCTCTCCAAACTGGTTGTATTTTTCGTCTCTTCTATAGACACTGATATTAAATTGGTCGAGTTAAAGCTGGAGCAATATGTCTTCAAACGAATGCTTCAAAACCTAACCAACCTAAGGGAACTAATCTTATCCGAATTAGATATGGTTGATGTTGAGCCGATTGCTTCCTTGATGAATATATCTTCATCTCTGGAGCAACTTTACATTTTGTCATGTCAGTTGCGGGGGAATTTCCCGGAGAACATTTTTTGCCTACCAAACCTCCGAGAGCTCAACCTTGATTACAACTTTGATCTTGTTGGTTCTTTGCCTACCTTTAATTGGAGCAGTTCGCTCACGGAATTGAGTCTTTCCAGCACTAAAATATCTATAGATTTACAGTATCTGATAAAAAGTGCCAAGTCTTTGGAGATATTGTCCCTCTCCAATTGCAGTTTTCAAGGATTATACCTACAACTGACAATTATCCTCACTCAATTGTCACAACTCATTATTTTAGACCTCTCTGACAACAGTTTTGTTGGTCAGCTTCCAGAAATTGATAGTACTAACTTAAGTCAGATCCTTGTTCTCTCCTTATCTGGTAACTTCCTTACCGGTTCTATACCTTCTTGGATATTTTCCCTTCCATCTCTATTGTCCTTATCCATCTACAATAATCGTTTCACGGGCTGTCTTCAAGAATTCAAATCTCAAACTTTGGAGGGACTTTTTTTGAGTCAGAACAAACTCCATGGCCAGATACCAAACTCGGTCTTTCAACAACAAAATCTTTCCTATTTGGATCTTTCATTCAATAATTTTAGTGGTATCTTGGAGTTAAACAAGTTCTCAAAGTTGAAAAATCTCAACTATCTTTCCCTTTCTTTCAACAATTTCTCATTGAGTTCAGATAGACATGCGAATGACACTCCGTTCCCCCAGCTTGAATCCTTGGGTTTGGCTTCATGCAATATTAAGGTGTTCCCAAATTTTCTTAGAAGCTTAGAAAGACTAGAACACCTAGACCTTTCGAACAACCAACTTCAAAACAGAGTTCCTCAATGGCTGGGAAATGGGGAAGGAAGTTCATTGACTTATCTGAATCTCTCTCGTAACTTTCTGACACGTATAGAGCAAATTCCATGGAGAAGCTTAGAGTTTTTAGACCTTCGCTCCAACATTCTTCAAGGCCATCTCCCACTCCTTCCGCCTTCTCTGGTCGGTTTTTTCGTCTCGAACAATCAACTAACTGGAGAGATACCAACTCTGTTTTGCAATTTGAGTATGCTCGAATTCCTTGATTTGTCTAATAATTCTTTCCACGGAAAGATTCCTTCATGCATCGGAAATCATCGTCCTCTCTCGGTGTTGGATCTGAAGATGAATATGTTTAATGGCGTGATTCCTGACATGTTCACAAACACAACTCAACTGAGGAGTTTGCACCTTAATGGAAATCAACTAGAAGGACGACTGCCACGATCTTTGCGCAATTGTCAAATCTTGGAAGTTTTGGATGTCGGCAATAACAAGATAAATGACACATTTCCCCACTGGTTGGAAACCGTTCCAATGCTACAAGTTCTTATCTTAAGATCTAACAAATTCCATGGCTCCATAGGTGATCCTAAAGTGAAGTCTCCTTTCAAGAAGCTGAGAATCATTGACCTCTCCTACAACGAGTTCAATGGTCTTTTGCCCACAAAATATTTCTCGAGTTTCATGGCTATGGCGGAAGGATACACAGATGGGAACTTGTCATACATAGGAGGAACTTCGTATTACCAAGATTCTGTGGCAGTGACAATGAAAGGTTTCACTTTTGAACTGGAAAGGATTATAACCATCTTCACGACAATTGATTTGTCAAGAAATTGTTTCGAAGGAAGTATTCCGGAGTCGATTGGGAAGCTCAAGATGCTGAAAGGGCTGAACTTTTCTCAAAATAAACTGATCGGTCCAATTCCCACATCGTTGAGCAATCTGACTAATCTTGAATGGTTAGATCTCTCCTTAAATATGCTAGTTGGGCAGATTCCTTGGCAGTTAGAAGGTTTGACGCAACTTCAATTCTTAAACCTTTCTCATAACGAATTGGTGGGACCAATACCTACTGGAAACCAATTCAATACGTTCGATAGTGATTCATACAAAGGAAACCTGGGATTATATGGATGTCCTCTGACTAAATCATGCAGCAATATTAACGAGGCCCAACAATATCAAGGTGATGATGGTGATGATGGTGATGATGACAGAATGATTAATCGGAAGGCAGTGATGATGGGATATGGAAGTGGAGTGGTGATCGGAATATCTATTGGATACATGGTCCTTTTCACTAGAAGCGTTGATCACTGGTTTCTGAAAATATTTGGAAGAGAACTGCGGCATATATCAATCGCCCCCTTAAGTGGCCGGAGAAGAAACTAGCAAGCAGAGGAAAATGGTGCCTGGAGGAAAGAAAGGTAATATTTCTCTAGCTACTTAACTACTTGTTTCAGTTTTAGAACCGATCGATTGGCAACATATTAATCTTTTTCTTCAATTAGTTTTTGTGTTTTTAATTTTTTTCATTTTGCTGCTGAACAGGAAGGTGCATTAGTAGTGATGATGATCTGGTGCAACTGCTGCTCTGCCTTGGATTAGGTTGTGGCTCTGAAGACATCATTATCTTATCTTAGTATTCTCTTGTTGAAGTCCCTAATCCCTATGTTCTGTATTTTCGTTCCGTTTTGTTTCGTTTTTGTTTTTGTTTTTGTTTTTTTGATTTTTTTGTTTTTTTGTTTTCTGTTTTTTGGTTTTAACTTAGAGATAAGAGACTCTAATTCAAAACCTTATTCTAAAGTTAGACGTAAAATTACTGCTAGACTACTCTTGTAACCACATTATCAACCGCCCAAGAAGTACATTGTCTATGTGTGCACTTAGCATATGCAGATGTTTCCTGTCCATTTCTTGTACCGTAATATATATACATATGTAATGGGTTAATTGATAAAATATACACACCAATCATGCCATTTGAATTTTTTATGTAGTTAAGAGAACTTATTTTTTGTGGCCATCTCACACGCGTAACGTGTCTCACTCAATATAAATTTTTGTAAAGGGGTCATCTTTTTTTTTTTTTTTTTTTTTTTGTTCTGCGTAATTTTTCCAGTCCTTGTAATATAGAGTGGCTTTTATGTAGATTATCAATTTTTCCAGTCATTCTTTTTCTTTATTTTTTCTTCCATTTTCATAAAATTGAGTGGGGGAGTTAGCTCCTCTGCTTCATTTACAAAGAGATTATTTATGAATAAAATTACGTAATTTGAGATTATAACTAGAGAGGAAAAAAGTTGTTTTCATTCTACCATTAATACCATAGCATTTACAGAGAGAAATAGAATCAAAATATAATTACAAATAAACCTATGTACATTCAGAAACATTTTTAAAAGGAGTTCTAACACAATTGGAAATGATTTTTCAGTCAATATTAATATTTATGCATAGATTTGGCTAGTTGGAGATGGGGTGACAGAAGAAGAGCAGTTAAAAGCTTCAGAAGGAACAATTTTCATTCCCTTCTCTCAATTCCCACTCACAAAATTGCACACAGATTGCTTACTACACACCCAGCAATGTCAATTCCTAAATCTTTTAGAAATGTCCACTCTTGTGAGGTACACAGAGTTTGGAAAGCAACGCATCGCCATGGTTTTAAGCCTCTAAACATGTGTTATTAAACTAATGAATTAAAAGATTGACTGAAATCGTTATATTTTTGGACTAGAAGACTTGCAATTGTCCCTTTCTTTTTATCTTAGCTGGGAGGTATTTGTGATTTCCTACTATAGTTCTGTATGTCTGTATACTTATTTTTGTAACATTTTAAAAATTTATGATTTAATTCTTCAATTTTAAATAACAATATAAATTAGAAATTTACCTTTAAAAACGTTTTTATATAATGGTGACAAGAGGATCATGAGAAACTAATTGGGTAACTACCCACTTATTCTAGAAATTGCCATGATTTTTCATGTGTGTTATGTGATCGCAAAGTTTTTTGTGATAAAATTAGATAAGTAGATAAAAGAAATGGTTATGCCAAGTTTTTATTTTTCTTTAAATAATAATACTAATAATAAGAAAAATGAAATACAATAATGTGTATATATATGTGTGTATATATATATATATGCCTGTGTGCATCAGGCCCATTGGGCCCAGCTGTTGGCTGAAAGCCTACGGCCAGGGGAAGCCGAAAAGGCTGGCCGTGTGGCATCAGCCGAAAGGGAAGATAAATAAATAAATAAAATTAAAAAAAGGGGAATAAAGTAAATAGATTAAATGATGGAGAATCTTTTGGGTGTGAAGATTACCAAGACAAGTAAACACTTCCAATAAATAAATAAAATTTTAACCACTCCTAAACACTACTTAGGGGAAATGAATCATCATTTGAATTGTAATAAATTGAGCCCAGAAAATGTGAAAAACTCAGTCCTTTCCTACAACTAGCTTCAGCTGTTAATAATGACCCTAAAAATTATGATTTTTCAAATTATAAACCTTATTTTTAGTGCCTATAAAAGGGGTGTGGTTGTTGAATACAACTTTTGCTTCTCCACACTCTTTTTCATTGAAAGAAAACTTTTTCTCTTCCTTGACACCTTGAATCTGAATTTTAGAGCAAAAACACCAAAAAATCTCTTCCATAAATTCTCATCTCAACTTACATATCATTAAGCTTCAAGAGAAGATCATCATCTCATCGGTTTTCTAGGTAAACCACTAGTTTACCACTAGCTTCCTATATTAAAGTTTTAGTTTTTAAACTTGTGATGAAATATGTATATTTTCCAACTTCTAGATCCTCATCACAAGAGTTCAAGAAAGCCTCCAAGCCCACAAAAGATGTAATGACTAACTTTTTGGCAGTATTACGATTTCCTTTTTAAAGGAATTTGATTGTACCGTGAAGGTATTTATGAAAGAGCCCGATTCAGGGTTTTTATTAAGTTTTGTGAGTTCTTATGATTTTATAAGACTCAAAATGATTGCTTAGCCAAGCATATGATCTTTTAAGTAAAAAGGGTAGGAAATATTATGATTTTATATTGGAGTTTGACCAAGAAAGTCAACCAAGAAAGTCAACTGTTGACCAAGAAAGTCAAATCTTGACAAGAAAGTCAATGGTTTATAAGAAAGTCAATGGTTGACCAGAAAAGTCAAAGATATGACGGTATTGTTATGTAATTGGCAGTATGGAAATTATACTGTGAAAAACCGTCTTTACGGACAAGATAGCAAGAATAGGATTTAAAACGACCATAGAAAATTTAAGCACATTAATTAGGATATCAAGGGCCAAATGACTTTAAGTTATAAGGAAATTTTTTTACAGTCCATTTTTACACAGATGAATTTTAGACTGCAGTGTAGTGTAACAGTACTATGTATTAGTGAGTCAAATATTGGAGATATCTGTGTTAGCATTAAAGTGGACTGCATATTAAAGAAAAGGGCCAAACAAGCCTTAATGAGGCTTACATCACTCAACTTTTAAATTATGACATCATTTGTTAATTAAGCAAAAATTTGGAAAGAATTAGGGAGAGTTTCTAGACCATTGTGGCCGGCCACCTAAGGGGATTTTTGGGCAAATTGATGCTAGTTTGAGGACTTTTTGGCAAATTGAAGAAGTTCTCCTTCACCTATAAATAGGGGTGTGGGGGGGGCTCATTTTTGTTCACAAAATTTGTGAAAAACAACTAGACTATGCCCAATTTCTCTCTCACAAATCCGAACCCAAAGAGAAAGTAAGAAGAAAAAATAAAACTCAAGAGAATTAGGTCCTAGAGTGGTCGGATTTTCTTGTTGGAACAACAAGCAAGAAAGTTGAAAATTTTTGGTACCCACCTTAGGCTAAAGGCCGGTTGTGGAGGAGAAGAAAAAGTGAGAAAGGGAGGTCCAAGAACAACCGGATTTGGTGGAAAACCAAGCTAGGTGGCCGAGATTTTTGGAACCCCATCAACCAAGGAGAGGCCGGTTGTTGGAGGAGCCAAGGAGGAAGGGAAAAGCTTGGGTCAAGCAAGCTAAACCCTTGTGTGATTAAGGTAAAATCCCTTGGGCACTCTAAGCTTTTCAATTTAACTTTCAATTTGAAATTTAAGTGCATTTCAAGTTGAATTTGTAAGAGCATAAGCTCATTTCATTTTTCAAGCCCTAGTTTAAAATTTTAGGTTTTGTGCTTGATTTTGATTAGGGTTATGGTTGGTTTTGGTTTTTAAGCCTTGTATGTATGTGCATGCATGTTTATTAGGGTAAAAATGATGATGATGTATGTCCCCAATTATGTATGATGACAAGACTTGACAATAGACTAACGCTGCATGAGCTGGTATAGGCTCTCAGCTGCTGCCGATTGAGGTAGAGTGCACGATTAAGACATAAAACCAACTTAAACAAGAAAACTGCCAGTTCGGGTGAAAACTGGCCAGTTTTCTGGAAAGCCAGTTTTGAGGCCCTTAGAGGCCGAATTTGGAAAAACGTAAAACATGAAAGTTGTAGAGAAGGGATTTCCCTAGGGGCAGCATAATTGTTTTCCAAAATAAGGCTCCAACAGCCTCGGTTTTTATAAAAATCCGAGCCTGACTGTGCCCAGACTTCATGTACGGCCAAGTGGGTTCAACAGGGGAAATGAGTAGGTTAGAATCTGAATTAGGTTATGAGTAAAACATGAAAGTTTTAGAGTTTTTCAAGATCTAAAAATTTAATGAAGGAAACTTTTTCAAATTCAACTTATATTTTTAAATAAAAATTGGATTTCAAAACTGTGCAGGAAATAGGAAATTCCTGTACAGGATTTTTGAAAACAGTGTAGGAAAAGGACATTTCTGCACACACACTGATAAATTGGCAGTGAGAAACTGTTTCAAAGGCAGCTTCTAACATCCAATAACTTTTACAAATCTTACTCATTAGTTACAAATTTTCAGAAGTTGAACAAATGATTTTTGTACATAAAATATAGAGTTTTTCCAAAAGAAAGCAAAAATGGATTTTTTTAACCTAAAGTTAAATTAATCCGAGTAAGGTAAGTTTAAACCCTAGGGTTACTTGATGTAACCAAGTAGGATATCATGTGATTATGTAGGGGGACATATAACTAAGGTTATATATGGATGTTGGTTATATCACCAACATTTCTGACCCTTACCTTTACATTATAACAGAAAGTAGAGTGTTGTAGTGTCCTGACTGGAACAAGCACGGTATTGGACACAGCGGATAAGGTAAGTACAACTCCGCCTACAACATAGGCTTTTGTTGTGATACTTACCCAAGTATGTTTGATGTATGTCATGATGTGTGATATAATATATGTTAGGAATATGTGATGCTAGGATACAATGTGTGATATGCCAGGATTATGGTTTGAAGTATGTTACGATATATGATATGCAAAGTTTAAGATATGATTATGACTTATGTATGAGTGACATCACGAGGCATGTTCACCAATTCATAAGTAAGAATAAGATCAAGTATGTGATGATGAAAAGCAAGTATGATGGCAAGCGAGCTTGCCTGTCTCGTACCGACCCGCGTTAGGTCGGGTTGGACTATGGTTTGAGTTGGAAATGGACTGGCTGTCTCAACCACTCCATAGTTGCGCGCCCAGTACGGACACTTATGTTAAGGGGCCCATAAGTAAGTTAAGTCAAGATAAGATAAGCAAGATAAGTTATGAAAGAATAAGAGAGCATAATGAAGCATAAACGGTTCATGCATGAATATGTTATGCTATGCTATGCTATAGTATGATATGTTATGATATGTTGTGTTATGTTAGTATTTGTTTGTGCCGTGGATGTCCCAGTTGTACTTCCTGAGTGAAAGCTCACGTCTTACGTTTATGCTGTAGGTAAGCAACCTACAGGAATCATGTGATGCAAGATGGTGAAGCGTGACGGGGCGAACTGTGAAATGTGGGAATAAGTACCGCTACGCGTTTTGTTATTCTATGTGTGTTATTTTATGTATATTATTTTACGCCCAAACAATTTTATTTAGTAACCGTTATTTCGTACGTATGTATTCGCGTGCGAGTTTGCACTGTAAAAAAAAAAAAATTCCCGCTAGTTACGCTTATTAAGTAAGTACGTTAAGTATGTATGTATGGTAACGGCCTGTGCTAGGCGGGTCATTACAAAAGAGCCATAAAATCCATCAACAACACTAAGGTATATGTTTTTCCACAGACAAGCAAGTTTTCAAAAGTTTCGAGGGTTTTCTTGAAAAATGACCTTGAAGAAAATAAATTGATCTTGGCATGATGGTAAAATGAAAACATGGTCTTATTGCTAGTATTGTTACATGTGTTTTCGTGGGATTAAAATAGTTTAACTTATCATAAAATGAAAAGTTTTAATGAGAATATGCTATTGGTGAGTTTCTTGATTATGTGGTGTGAAATATATGTTATGGCATGAAAATATTTAGGTATGACGTGTTTATTTGCTGCGAATATTCTATGTTGACAGCTTGGAATATGAAGAAAGGATTTTTGAGTCTCAAATAATGATAGAATGAAGTTGAAGTTCATATTGTATGAAAATAGCCTTTTTGGCATACTACAAAATAAATATGAAAATGATATTTTTTTTAGTGAGAATTTCACTAAAGTCATAAGGCAGAAAGTTTCTCTCACGATAAACTATCAATAACGTAACCTCTGTCAACAATTATTATGTGGGAAAAGTGACGTTTTTGCCCTCGGAGGGTAAAATGGTATTTTCAAATCGCTAGGAATGTCGGTTCAGTCCGAGACTTCACAGTCGAGACTAAGGGATTAAAATATGCTATATGTTAAATTTAATGATAAATGGACATAAAATGACGCAAAATACCCTTTAGGGGTCAAAATGTAAATATAAAAAGTTTAAGGGTAAAAAAGTGAAATTTATGGAAATTATTGTTATTGAGTTTAGAATCTGTAAGAGGTATCTTTACGGGTTCCCCAAGTGAATAACGTTCTGGAATGCTTGATGGGAATAAGTTAATCCATTTTAAGAGCTAAAATGCTAAATTAATTAAAAAGGGGGTCAAATTATAAAATTGAAAAACATAACAAGAATGCAGTGTTTTTCCTAATTTAAAGACAGTGTGCTAAGCCAATTAAGTTCGGTAATTAATAGGGTTAAATTTTGGTTTAAGATTGGGCCATTAGAAGACAAGTAAGGGACTTAAATGTAAAGAATTTTGGTTAGTGTGGTTGAAAATGTAAATAAGGTATAATAAGCTTTTTTTGGACAGTTTTTAATACTAATAACATGGTATTAGGTAGGGGTGGCAATTCGTGTCACGTGTCGGGTTCGTGTCGTGTTAGAGTCGTGTCGATTTTTTTCTTCCCCGACCCGAACACAACCCGCGACACGAACACGAAACGAAACTGCGATACGAACACGACACGAACCCGTCACTGGTTGACACGACACGAACCGAAATTGACCCGCGACACAAAATTGACCCGTGACATGAAATTAACCCGCAACACGAAATTGACCCGCAACACAAAATTGACACGAAATTTGATCCGAAATTGACACGCGACACGAAATTGACTCGAACTTGACCCGAAATTGACACGAAAAGTGACATGAAATTGACACGAACACGACCCGTTTTTTTTTCGTGTCAATTTTTCTCAACCCGAACACGACCCGTCCCCTATTTTTCCCAACCCGAACCCGTGAAATTCGTGTCGTTTTTGAGTCGTGTCGTCGTGTCGCGACCCGTATTGCCACCCCTAGTATTAGGGCCTTGGGAGATGTTAGGTTCAAATGAGCCTTATTGGACCTGATGGTAGAATGGAAGACAGAATCTTAATTAATAAACTAATGCACTAAAAGTAGAATAGTGGGCCACTTAGGCCCAATTTAATTTCCATGAAAACTAGAGAGACCCAATAGGTGGATAGGAACCTTAGTTACTATGGTCACCTAATGGGTCCAACTAAGAAAAAATTAGAATAAATATTAATGGATAAAATAAGTAATGATTTAATCACTTAATCATTTTAATAATAATTAATTATTTCAAGAAAATTTAAGAGAAATTAATTTAATGTTATCTATCAACTAATTAATAATTAGTAAATTATCAACAAATAATTATTAAATTGTATTAAATAATTATTATTTCACTAATTAATAATTAATTAATTATGAATCGATAATTATTATAATTACAAATGTTAGTTAATTAATTATTAAATAATAATGTTACTTGATTAATTATCAAGTAAACAACGATTTAAATATGAGTAAGTTAAGGTTTAATATCCTATCAATCCTCAGGAAAGTAATGTAATAATTAAGTAACCAATTTATGAAAAAAAAATATTTTCCTTAAGGATTAAAATATGTTAAAAAAAAGATATAAGTAATAATTAATCTTGAAAATAATTAATTATTAAATAAAAGCAAGAAGTTCTATAAGACACTTGTTAAAAACAAATAATAATTTTAAAAATCGACTCTAACCATTGGGTGTCGGTCTAAATTATGACACCGAAAAGACAGAGGTTGAGCTAGACACGAATCATGAAAAACTTCAACTTCAAGATTTTCTGTAAGTACTGGCCCCACCTATAGTGTGGATGGTATGTTGTCATGTTTGATGTGTATTTTATGTTTATATGATTGTTATGCTATGTTGCCATGATTTCATGTTTAGTTACACGTTTTACGAGACATGTCATATGTCATGTTCATTTTATGAATTAATGACTCATGATTGAGTAAAAAGTGAAAGATTAAGATGTATCGTACCAAACTCCATAAGAAAGAGGTCCTCATGAATGACTTTAAGTATGACATTGGGTGTTGGCGGTAGGGTCACACTCCCGTCTTCCCTAAATAAGGTCGTGCGCACCCAATACATACACAAGGGACCTCCGTAAGAAAGAGGTTCTCATGAATGACTTTAAGTATGACATTGGGTGTTGGCGGTAGGGTTGCTCTCCCGTCTTTCTTTAATAAGGTCGCGCGCACCCAGTACGTACACAAGGGCCCATAAGTATGTTAAGAATAAGTATGTCAAGAATAATAAGTCAAGAATAAAAGGATAAACATAAATTGTCGTGCATCTTCATTCATGCATTGTGGGATTTATGTCTGTACTTACCGAGTTTAATCTCGCATGTTTTTATGTTCCCACTGTAGGTAATCCGGGCAAGCGCCATATGACCTGAAAATGTCCTTGGACTAGCAATGCGAATGGAGTGATATGTGAAAGTGCAGTTGGGGACTGGATGCCACCTGCAAAAGGTTCTGTAAAATGCTAATAATCATTCGAAAGTTATTTTGAATTTTAGTTTTAAATTCTGGTTTGAACTCAGCATATGGACTAAACTAAGTGTTTTGGATTTGCAACTTTATTATTATTATTATTATTAATGAACTACTAGAAGTGTTCTCTTAAATATTTGTATTCCATAATTGTGTTTTATTAAGTTAAAAAAAACATTTATGAAAATTTTGGGGACTTAATAACCAGTTATGAAATATATTAAGTTTTAAGTTTAAGTAGTGACAATTATTATGGCTATGTAAGTACGAGCCGTCACATATTTTAGACATATTAATTAATAATACCGAGACACCAGATTTTTGGTGGGTGTTCTCAAGTGTGGAAGGAGTCAATGCAGGACACACACTCGCACACAAATCATTAGGGTTGATGGTCCATGATTTGTACCCATGATTTGTAAAGCTGATTGGTGCGTGTAAAATATGATGTGAATTCGGTGTGATATTTGAACTTATTTAAGCTCTACTTAGAGCTAAGATATTACAAATTTTCTATAAGCCTGTGGTTCATTTTTCTATATGTTACATAACGTTTCACTCTTGCCCTGTAATACACATTTTGGCCCGGTTTGCTGTAACCTTGAAGAAACAAAAATTAGGAAGTAGGTATAACCAAAATGAGTGGACAAATGAAGAGAAAAATGAAAAGTTTCTCGTTGGAAGCTACTAAGGGCATCAATTGATATAGTTAATTATCTAGCAAAAACTATATAATTGATGGACTGACTGCAGCTCCTGTTAAGGGTACAAAAAATTTGAGTTTCAAAACTTAAAAATTTAACAATAATAATAATAAACATATAAGGTGTAATAACCCGAATTTTTATGACTCTAGATTTCCTTTGAATGAGGAAAACTTAAGTATAGATCATGTTGGAATGGAATATTGGTATAAGTTTGAGTTCTCGGTTAATTAGCTACGAGACTCAACGATGGATTACTTAGCCAAGTATAAGGCATTTTAAGGAAAATGGCGTGATGAAATTTCATGATTTCATGTTGGTCAAAGTTTGACCAAGAAAGTCAAAGTTGACCAGAAAGTCAAAGGGGTTGACCAGGAACAGTCAAAGGTATGACTGTACAGTAATAGGATAAGCAGTATGAGAAATATACTGCTAAAATTGTCTTTTTGGACAAAATAACAAGAATAAGCTATGAGACCACCCTAAAAAAATCAAGCACACTAAGTTGGATATCAAAGTCGTAATGACTTTCAGAAATAAGAAGAAAATTTTTACAGTCCATTTTTACGCAGATAAATTTTGGACTGCAGTCAAGTATAACAATACTGAATTATACTGTGTATTAGTAAACACAGTATTGGAAATTTGTGTTAGCAAGAAAATAGACCGCATTTTAAGAAAAAGCCAAACGAGGCCTTAAGATGACATCATCTCACTTTAAGTTTATGACATCGTTTCTTGATTAAAGAAAATTGGAAAGTATTTGATGGCTCTAGAACCTCCCAAAGGCCGGCCACTTGGAGGGTAAAAATGTAAATATTTTGTCTTTATGGGTAAAAAGTGTAATTTTTAGAAAATAGTGATGTAAGCAAATGATGTCATCAAGATGATGTCATCATGATGAGGTAAGCAAGGAAACTTGGCCTCCAAGGAGTGAACAAGGGCCGGCCATCTAAGAGATCAATTTGCAAAGATTTTGTCTTTAGGGGCAAAAATACAATTTTTGAAAATATGATGATGTAAGCATGAGGTAAGCACATGATGTCATCAAGATGATGTCATCATGGTGAGGTAAGCAAAACTTGGGCACCAAGTCATGCAATGGCCGGCCAACACTTGTAGGGGTCAAAGTGCAAATATTTTTACTTCAAGGACTAAAGTGCAATTTTGGAAAAGTAATTAAATCCAAATTCAAGGACTTTTTAGTAATTTTGAAAGTTTAAAATCAGCTATAAATAGGGGTGAAGGGGGGCGGATTTTTGAGTGGAAAAATTGGAAAAACAAGCCAAACTATGGCAAAATTCTTCCATACCCATTTTCTCTCTAAAACCGACCCTAGGAAGAGAAAAAAAAATTGGTTGGCTGGATTTTTGGTAATGGTCAGACCTTGTGTGAGTGTGTGAGGCTCAATTTAATTGGCCAAAATTTTTGGAACCCCAATTGGAGGGGAGGCCGGTTGTGTGGAGCTAAGGAAAAAGGGAGAGAAAAGTTGGAATCAATCAAGCCAACCTCTTGGATTGATCTAGGTAAATCTCTAAAACCCTTAAGTTTTTATATTGAGCTTGAAACTAGATACTCATGTGGTTGTTTTTCATGAGGAATGGCCGAAAATTGGAACCCATTTGGGTGAGGAGAATCGGCTGCAATGGCAGCCAAGGGGGAGTGAGGAAAAAAAAGTTGGAATCCAAGCTTGTGAACCAACATCCAAGCTCTAGAGGTAAACCCTTGGCCCTAAACCTTTTTAATTTGAGCTTAAATTTGGGAAATTTAAGTGTATTTCCATGTTTGGGATGTAAGAGCATAAGCTCATTTTCTTATGCCATGCAATAAGTTTTGTGCATGATTAGGGTGCTAAGGTCTCAATTATGGTTATGATGCATGAGTTGCTAATTATGCTTGCATAATTATTAGGGTTTCATGCATGCACATAAGGTGTTTGATATATGTCCCCAATATGCCTAAGAAGTTATAGGTCATGCATGTTTATGTTTGAGCTAGATTAGAAGCTTGATTGATGAATGGTGATGCAAATCAAATGTTTTGCAAAACCTAGTTTGGTGCAAGAACACCCAAGGGTTTTGCCTTGCATGGATGAATGTTTTACGTTAGAAAGTGCTGCATGACTGATATTAGGCTCCCGCTGCGGGCGGTTGAGGTAGTGTGCGCGTAATAGGACGTAAAACGAACTTAAAACCGAAAACTGCCAGTACGGGTGCCAACTGGCTAGTTTCGGGAAAAGTGAAATTTGAGGCCTTTAGAGGTCGAATTAGAGAAAACTTAAAACATGAAAGTTGTTCAGAAGGGTTTTTCCTAGGGGACTATGTGGACAGTTTCCAAAATAAGGCTCCAAAGGCCTTCGTTTTTACAAAACTCCGAGACTAAGAATTTCTGGGCGAGTCAGATTTGTTCTCTCGGTCTGGGGACTTCAACAAGGAAAATGACTAAGTTAAAGGCAGAACTGGGTTTTTCTCAAAACATGAAAGTTTTAGGAGTTTTCAAGATCTAAAACTTTTGTGAAGACAACTTTTTCAAATTCAATTCAGAATTTTAAACTGACACGGATTTCTAAAGAGTGTGCAGGAAACAAGAAATTCCTATACAGGATTTTCTAAAACAATACAGGAAAACTGTATTTTTGCACCAACACCAATGTTTTGATTGTGGGAACTGTCCCAAAGGCAGTTTTCAACAGTTAATAATTTTTACAAACCTTTCTCAAAGAATTACAATTTTTCAAAGTTAAACTAGGGTTTTTGTAAGAAATGAACAAAGAGAACCAAGTTTTTCCAAAGCAAAGAGAAAAACAAGTTTTTGGATTCAAAAGTTATCTTTCTTTCGGTAACAAGACAATGATGGACGGTGACCGGGAAGGATACCCGAGTTACTGGATGGGGCCCAAATCCAAGGTTGACTTAGGATAATTGAACTAAGTTTGGTTACCTCAAGGGTTACTCAAGGTAACCCAACAAGGTGTTAAGATTGGGTTTGGATCTAAAACCCAAAAGATTATGGATAGATAACCAGGCATAGGCCAAGGTTAGGATGATAACCTACCCCTATTCATGTATGATTGGGATTAATATCCAAGGTTACCTTATGTAACCAAGTAAGCTATCATGAGTATAGGAGGGACATATAACTAAGACTATGAATGGGTGTTGGTTAGGTCACCAGCATATTAAGGTTATAATTATGAAGCCTTATACTATGTCCTTTGACATAACAGGAGATAGCCTGTTGTTGTGTCTCACCTTGGAGTCGCACGAAATAGGACACAGCTAACCAAGTAAGTACAACTCCGCCTACAGCATAGGCCCTTTGTTCTTACTTGCCTAATGTGATGGTATGTGATGATATGTTATGGCGTGTAATGTTATGGTATGATATGTTATGATATGTATGGCATGTTATGGTATGTTATGAATGAGGTTATGTTATGTTATATGTTGTAATATTGTGACATCATGAAGCATGTTCACTAATATTAAACCACCTGGTAAGAACAAGACAAGTAGGATGTTGTGTCATGTCAACTTGCCACAAAAGCGGGTTTAAATGGTATGGTTCATGGTTTGAGCTGGATTTGATGGCTACCTAAACTACTCCATGTTAAACTTTGTGTTTCATGGTTTGAGTAAAAACGGACTGCCGCCTTCAACCATTCCTTGGCTATGTACCACGATACGAGCACACATGATAAGTAAAGGAATATAACTAAATTAAATTATGAATCCATATTTGATTCATAAGAAATCATAATTGGTTCATGCATAATGATTTGTTTTGTGTCGCGGATGTAACAGTTGTACTTGCTGAGCGAAAGCTCACATCTTACGTCTGTGCTGTAGGTAAGCCACCTGTCAGTAATCTCTGATGCAATACTGTGGAGGGCTGGTTCTGCGGACTGTGAAATGTGGGATGGACACTGCCACGACTTTTAAAGAAAAAAAAATATATATATACTCTATAAAATATGTTGTAATGAAAAAAGGTTTTCATATTTTCATGATGTTTTAAGTATGAATGACAAAGTTTATGTATGTATGGCAAGCAAGTTGCCTCTTGTGGTACCAATCCACATTAGTTCGGGTTTGGTCTACAATTTGATTATGATGGCCTTCAAGGAGGGTTTGAAAGTTCGATACTCGAGTAAGTACCTAGCAGTAAGTATGAGTTTGAGGATGAAGTTCAAGTTGAAAGTTTTAAAAAAAAAGTTTAAAAGAAAAAAAAAATTTCCCAAATTTTCCGCAAGTTTAAATTAAGTAAGTAAGTAAGGTGACGACCCGGCCCACGTCTACGTAGTCGTCCCCCTACATAGATGGTGTAAGTTGGGGCGTTACATAAGGAAATTGCCTATCTACTTCCTTGATAAGTTAATATTTGAAGATGAAAGCTCAATTTTTTAGCAGACTCAAATTCAACATGGTAATATTAAAGGCTAGAAAATTCAAACGAGGGGCCCATTCCATCGAATATAAGATTACTTACTTTAAAGATAGCATTATCTTGTAGGATCACATTAAAGGTGCAAAGAAATCCAAGTTTTATATATAAAAGGTTTCGTGCTGTTTCGTATAATAGATTGATCTTTTAAGATAAAAAACCCAATCACTTAGTAGTTCCAAATTCAACAGCTCCATCTTGATTTGTCGTCAAATTTGTACCACTGATAGAGGGTACTCATTTATGGTAGGAAACTTCCAACACTCTTCACAATATACATATATATATATATATATCTTTGTCTTATTGAGGAATACGACTCTCCGGAAAGATTATCAGAGAACAAACTGTCTGATTTCGCTAAATCGTGGCAGAGTACACCTTGAGATCCAATTCGAATTTGTGACGAACTAACAGAGTATTGAACTACGAATCATTATGAAAATTAAGTAGTGGCGTGTTTGCTGTTGGGTGAACAAACATATTAATGTAAAAATGCATTTTTATGACAAACCTATCCTTTTACAAATCTTATTAATAACTTAGACGTTAGTATTGCAGTTTGATTTTTAGTTCGAGTTTCTACAGGCGTAAATGTTCAAGTGCACAAAGCTCCGTTATGTCGATGTTTTGCAAACAATATCAGTAGAACTACTATTATGCATGTAATTGAATCTTCTGGTGGCCATACATGGAGAAGTAAAAATTTACTTTGTCTTATTTCAAAGATTTCAGTGCTAAATCTAATGTACCGTGATTATTTATATAATTTAATCATGATTGTCTTTAATTTGGACCTCACTGAGAAAGATTTTCAATATTAGGATTGTGATAGCCAATTTCAAACTGTGAAATAATTTTTTTTTTCTTTTTTTCTAGCTAGAAAGACTTTGACATATATTCCTCTTTTTTTAAGAATTTTTTTAATGAATTGCCAAAGTTTTTAAAGGTTAGTTAAAAAGCCATTTTAAAAAAAAAAAATTGGGGGATCGGTTCCTCACTTATTTCGTCTCACTTTTTGAGGAAGAGTTGAGGAGAAAACCGGTTATATCCAGTTTCATTACAAACACGTGATAAATATTAACATATACAAAATAGGGATTTATAGCTAATAACCAATGATTTTTTTTTTTCCATAAATCTATTGTTGAAATTAATTCTGCATTTTTCTGATTTCCTTGAAAATGTAGCTATCTTCCAGATGGCGTGCAGCAGCAATTTTTTGGGGACCAATCCTCACTTTTTGAGGAAGAGTTAG
Source organism: Ficus carica (assembly GCA_009761775.1). Lineage (NCBI taxonomy): Eukaryota > Viridiplantae > Streptophyta > Magnoliopsida > Rosales > Moraceae > Ficus > Ficus carica. Next base: position 439,080 of record VYVB01000427.1, read on the forward strand.
GTGGAAAACTGATTATAATCCAATTTCATTGAAAACACGTGTTGCCTTTCACGACTCCCCAAGAGTATTGACATATACAAAATAGGGATTTAGCTAAATAGCTTTTTTTTTTTTTTTATGAATTTTGTTTTTAATAAATGGCTAAAGTTTTAAAAATATTAGTTAAAAAACTCTTTTTTTTTTTTCTAAAATTAGGGGACCGGTTTTTTACTTATTTCATCTTACTTTATGAGGAAGAGTTAAGTGAAAAACCGTTTACCTCCAGTTTAATTGCAAGCACGTGATGCCTTTCACGGCCCTCAAGGAGTATCAATATATACAAAACGAGGATTTATAGTTAAATGGTCAATGATTTATTTTAGCAAAATAGCCCTTTTTTTAGAATTTTTTTTTAATAAATGGATAAAGTTTTTAAAAATTAGTTAAAAGTCCTTTGTTCTAAATTTGGAAGATTGGTTCCTAACTAATTTTGTCTCACTTTTTGAGGAAGAATTTAGTGAAAAACCGGTTATATCTAGTTTCATTGCAAACATGTGATGCCTTTCATGAGTTCCTAGGAGTATGAACATATACAGAATAGGGATTTATAGCTAAATAGCTAGTAATTTATTTTTTCCATACAATAGATTAAATTAATTTTACATTTTTCTGATTTTCTTGAGAATGTATCTATCTTCCATATAGCATGCGTCAGTAATTTTTTGGGGGACCGGTTCCTCATTTATTTTGTCTCACTTTTTTAGGAAGAGGTGATTAGAAAACTGGTTATATCTGGTTTCATTGCAAACACATGATGCTTTTCACGACTCCCTAGGAGTATTTACATATACAAAATAGGGATTTATAGCTAAAGAACCTTTTTTTCAAAGATTTTTTTTTTTTAATAAATGGTTAAAATTTTTAAAAATTAGTTAAAAAGCTCTTTTTTCTAAAATTGGGGGATCGGTTCCTCACTTACTTCATCTTACTTTTTGAGGAAGAGTTATTTTAGTTAAATAGCCTTTTTTTTAAAAAAAAATATTTTTATTAATAAAAGGCCAAAATTTTTAAAAGTTAGTTAAAATCCCCCTTTTTTTTTTAATTGGGGGACTGGTTCTTCACTTATTTTATCTCACTTTTTGATGAAGAATTGAGTGAAAAACCAGTTATATCTAATTTTGTTGCAAACACGTGATGCCTTTCACGATTCCCTAAGAATATTAACATATACAAAATAAGAATTTACAGCTAAATAGCCACTGATTTATTTATTTATTTTTATATATTTATTGTTGAAATTAATTCTGTATTTTTCTGATTTCTTTGAGAATGTAGCTAACGTTTATACGGCATGCAACAGCAGGCATAAATTACAAAAACTAGAAAAACAAATGAAACAAAATAGGGAAAAAAAAAAAACAAAACAAAACAAAACAAAAATGACACACCACTCTAACCGTTAATGGCAAACACGTGAAAGGCCAAATAACTGTACAATCGTTATTAATATGTTATGATGCTAAGCCTATCCGTTTAATAGGTTAAACAGTGACGGACCCACAGTGATATATATGTATGTATATATATATATATATATGTAAATATATGTATATATGAATTCTATGTGATCGTTAGAGGATTTCGTAAATAAAGTTAAAAACCATGAATAAGTCTTTTTTTTTTTTTTTTTTAAATTTAGGAGTGAAAGATTCTGGACTAAAGTTAAGTATATAGTAATTATTAAACTGTACACACAACCAAGAAGATTTTGTGAATAACGTGGTTGATTTTGTTTTGTTTTGTTTTTCTTATCATTATCCTTGGCTCTATTCATAATAGCTAACACACCAAATAAACATGTCCAGTATGAAATCTTGTCAAGTATAGAGTGGGTCAAACATAGAAGATTTTGTGAATAACGTGGTTGATTTTTTGTTTTGTTTTGTTTTGTTTTGTTTTTCTTTCTTTCTTATTATTATCATTGGCTCTATTCACAATAGCTAACACACCAAACAAACATGTCCAGTATGAACTCTTGTCAAGTATAGAGTGAGTCAAACAAATATATGTGAACACAGTGGAGCAGTTTTTCATATTTCAAATTTTTTTTGGGTCAAACGTTAATATGAACACATTGAAGTAGCTTTTTATATTTCGAATTTGGGTCATTTCATAAGTATTTTCGCAAAAACTGTCAAAATGACGTTAGTTTTGGCCATATAATGTGAATTCTTTTTGGTAGTACATTATATGAATTCAAAAAAGTAGCAGAAATGCTGAAATTGGCAACATAAATCAAAATCCTAATAAAATCAAAAATATTGCAACGAAAGACTTTTTGGTATTCCTTCCATGGTTGGGTCTCCTTTTCTTCGTCCTTGTTACTTCTTCAATCAACTCCTTATCTGCTCTGCCTTCTTCTCAGTTTCCTTCTGATCTTCCATTGTGTCATCCTCATGAAACCTCTGCTTTGTTTCACTTCAAGAACTCTCCTTCCGATTGCCACAAAGTAAAACAAATCTAATGCACAAAAAAAAAAAAAAAAAAAGTCCAATTTTGAAACACAATCAAGATCAACTATGATAATTAGTCAAAAACAAGTAATTATCACGTTTTCAACGGTTCGATAATAAGGGAGGTCACAAATTTCTTTATCAATGTTGTTTTTGCAAAGCATAATATGTTATTTCTTTCAATTCCAAATTATTTTAGGATTAATTATTACTAAATATTGCTTAGTCTGAAATAAATCCAGGTAGAAGTTGAAAATTTTCAAGTTGTGGACCAGAATAAGTTGATAGTATAAATGAATCATTTCGAAGGAAAACAAAAAAAAAAAAGCTAAATAAATGGTGATTTATAACCTGGCATACACTTAATATATGTTTGTCTGGCTGTTTAGACTTTGACTCATTTGATTTAACTCTTTCCCCCATAACTATTCCCCAAATTATGTAATACCATGTCAGACCTTTTCCTATAAAGTATAAATATGCATTTAGTTCGCACGGTCTGTCATTACACATGAACTATTCCCCTAAATATCTATTCTAGAGTCCAAAGCATTGTATCTATTCCCCCAAATTTATATATGTATTAGAAATGGCAATAATAATTTTCGGTAAGGGATTTGAGTATTTTTCATTTTCGTGCCACATTTGTACATGCAGTTTGTTAACGGACAAGTCAAAATTGTACATTCAAGTAATGTTAAGATAGCCAGACCTATTAAATTTATATTAAAGGCCAAATGTGGAATAAATATATATTCTAAGAAGTTATTACTTATTAGAAATTAATTATATGACGACGTACCAAAGAAGATAATTAAAATAGTAATAGTTGGTTGTTGATGTTTGAAATTTGGAAAATTTTTTCTTCGTTGGTTTTTTTTTTTTTTTTTTTTTTTTTTTTTTTGAAAGAGTGAAATTTGGAAAATAAAATTCAACTCGCAAGTAATCTCATTTGGCGAGGTCCACTATTTATGAGATCCATATTTAATTCCGTCGGATTAAAGAAGAGTCCTCTTAAAATGTTGTTACTTGTATCTTACATATGGTTTTTCGGGATATTGCCCGCCATTTTCCAAAATTCTTATCTTTTTGATCAATAACGTCTTTTTACCTTCTTATTGTTGCTCTCCAAAATTTATGTCGTTTATGGTTGTTGTTCTTTTTCTACTACTAAGATAGCAAAAAATACTTGGTTTACATAGTTTTTTGACAATTGGTTTGTATAGTTTGGTGTTGGATATTTATGTGAAAACAAGTGATGGCCATTAGTTGATTTTTTCTTTTTCAAGGGTCCTTCAGCTGTTTATTATTATATATATCTAAAAAAAAATATTAACGAAAGAAAGAAAGAAAGAAGGAAAGAATTGGGCTGTCGATTGTTGATTGAATTTGGTGATTATAGCAAGTAATCACGTTCGCTGTTTATATGTAAAGTATTGCTCCACATTAAATGAAAAAGTATCTCATTGGAAGATATAAAAGGGGAATCAATTAGTATAATTATCTATATAATTGAAAATTATCTAAGTGCAATTAATGGATTGACCACAGCCTATATGTTGATTTGTGGTAAAATTTTGTACTATACTAATGAAGGACTCATTCATGGTGCTTGATCCAATATAAATTTGATGCTTTTAGATATTATCTGCTAATCAAGACATGAGATGAGAAAAACATGTACAAAGACCAAAGACTCTGGGGCAAAATGTGAAACATGCCTTACTTCTGTCTGCTGTTGTTTAAATTTATGTTATCTTTTTTTCCAACCAAAATCTAAAGTCATCATGACATGAAGTAACGATATGGTTAAATGTATAACTATGTGCGTGTGTATATATGTATATATATATATATATAAGTGGAAGATGAAGAAAAAGAGAGTTCACTCCGTGTCTTTCTTGGAGCCTTCGTAGTGATGTTGGAAAAATATCTTAATTTTTTTTTTCATTCTGTCGACTTTATTCGTTTATATTCTATTTATTACTTTTTGTACATACATATAATATACGTTTTTTGTTTACATCTTTAGATTGCTAACAGAAACAATTAAAATCAATTAGATTGGCACTAACTTTTTTTTCTTAATTACGCCTCCATTAAAAGAAATTAGTTTTTTGAATTTTTTGGGATATTTTCAATTTTAGACCTTGCATTTTGGGCAAATTAAAAAAATATGAAGCATATAAATATAAAAATATAATTCTTTATCCTCAATATTGTATAGATTCAATTTGATATCAAATTCTTACCTTCTGTGGATCAAATGTTGATAATTTGAACCATTCAAATGATGACTTTATCTTTTAAAATATGTCATGAAATCAACTTATTCACTTTATACCTCCTAATACATATTTGGTCGAGAGAAAGTATAAATTTGATTTGAGAATGATATTCAAAGTTATAATTTTTGAGAATATCTAAAATACATGGTATATGTTTTTGATAACCTTATTCAGAGTTTAAAATTAAAATATTCACAAAGGCCAGAGCAAGAATTGCCTGTAGTCTTCATAATATTGCTGTGATAAGACATGTATATTCGTTTTAAATTTTATTTTTAACAGAGAGATCGTACATAAATTAACAAGCATATGACAAGGAAAGAAATAAATTGCTAAAAAAAAGAATTCTATTGATGGTGAGAGAAACTTATATTGTCTTGACCTTCATGCAGTACTCACCCGGAACGGCTAAGGTTTCAAATAATTATTGCTATTGCAATATATATATATATATATATATATATATTGGCTAAATTGCTATTGCAAAATATATATATATATATATATATAAATTGTAGAGCTATTTATAGAGATCTAAACTAACAAAAGATAACTTAACTCAATTTCACATATTCTAAATAAACATTTTTCATCAATAAATCTAATAATACTTATAATATTCACCATCAAGTTAATTGCAGTTTTTTATGTTAGCACTTTTAATTTAACTAGGTTACGTTTCCTTATAAAATTATATGTATAACTTTTTTCCAATAGTATTATCATATCATACATACATCTTTATGAAATATTAATGTGTATGAATTAAAGACAGACATATGTTATATGTATTTTATGCTAAAGAAAAAAAAAAAAAAAAGAAGAAGAAGAAGAAGAAGAAAGGACAAACAGGGACAGTACTAGTAACCAAAAGAAACAATTAACTGGGAGACGTGTCAAGTGGAGGGGCGGCTAGATCAGTAAAGAACAAAAAAGAAAAAGAAAATGAAAAGGAAAAGGAAAAAGCAGAACCAAATGGAAGACGTGTCAAGTGGAGGGGAGGGAAGATGTTAGATGGATTGTTAGATATATTACATGTATTAGATTAGAAGATTAGATTCGATTTGATGTATAGAAAACATAGGACCTCTTTTAAAGTTAAAATAATAATAGTAATAGTAATAATAATAATAATAATAATATAGACTTGAGAGGAGTTTGTCGTCTTGCGAAGACCTAGAGATGACTTGATAGAGTTAAATACCAGCACATTAGCTCGCATTTGCATACAATTATAACCATTTTAGCTGCCAAGTAGATATGGCTTCAATGTCCTCCCTTCTGTTTCTAATTCTCTTTATATTCCTTTTCTCACCATTTCCTTCCTTTTCTTCTCCGCAGTGCCGTCCTGACGAGCACTCTGCTTTGCTCCAACTTAGGAGCTCTTTCTCCGTTGTTGATCATGACAAGTGTTTCAGAGTTTACGAAAACGGAACCAGCTATCCGTATACGAGGGCCTCTTGGAACAAGAACACAAATTGTTGCGACTGGGATGGAGTCACGTGCGACAACCTTACGGGGCACGTGATCGGCCTTGACCTGAGTTGCGGCAGTCTTGAGGGCACTATTCACCCCAACAGCAGCCTTTTCTCCCTCCGCCATCTCCAGAGTCTTTACCTTTATTTCAATGTCGAAATCAGAATAGGAGCAGCTGCGCTCAAAGCACTCGCTATGAACTTAACCAACTTGAGAGAACTCAGCCTGTCCTACGGTGACATGTCGACGGTGCCTCTAGTCTCATTGATGAACTTGTCATCTTCATTAACATCTCTTGATCTCGAATACTGTCAGTTGCATGGGGAGCTTCCGCAGAACATTTTCCAGTCGCACAAACTCCAGAGCCTTGATTTAGAAGGTAACCATCTTAGTGGCCAGATTCCATGGTCCTCTTTAAACCATGAATCACTCTTTTACGTAGATCTTTCATTCAACAATTTCATTGGCCAACTTCCGGAAGTTTTCAGTAATTCCACCAAAAAGTTTTCTTCATATGACTCTTCCAAATATCCTCTTGGTAGCTTTCCTTCAAATCTAAACTTATTATATTTGTCTGGTAACTTACTCAACGGGACTATGCCTTCATGGATATTTGAATTACCATATTTGGTCAACTTAGGCATTGGTAGAAACAAATTACATGGTGTCATTCCGAAATCAATATTTCAACAGGTGAAACTCCAATATTTGGATCTTTCATCAAATAATTTTACTGTAAATATTGAGTTAGAAGACCTTTCAAATTTAAAAGAGCTAGAGACTCTTGATCTCTCATCTAACAATGTATCATGGAATTTCAACAGCTCCAAAAACTATACCTTAAACAATCGTTTAGATTTGGTTTTGTCTTCTTCCAACCTGATTGAATTCCCTCTTTTTCTCAAGTCTGTGCAACGTTTAGGCGGCTTAGACCTTTCTAGTAACCAATTATGCGGAAGTGTTCCTAAATGGTTATGGGAAGTGGGTAAGGATTCATTCACCTCTTTGGATCTTTCCAATAACTCCTTAACATATATAGAACCACTTCCGTGGAATATCATGCATACTCTCAATCTTAGCTCCAACTTGTTTGCAGGGCCTCTTCCTGTTTCCTCATCACCTCGTTTAGTTTACTTTTTAGCCTCAAAAAATCAATTTTTTGGAGAAATCCCACTCTCTATTTGCAATATGACATCCCTTTCTTTCCTTGACTTGTCTAATAACAACTTGAGTGGAAATATTCCCCTGTGCTTTAGAAATCTTTAAGTAGCAGTCTCTCAGTGTTAGATTTGGGGAGTAATAGGTTCCACGGAATGATTCCTCCATTTTTTCCGAAGGGAAACTCCTTGAGGACTTTGAACCTCAAAGGAAATCAATTGGAAGGTTCACTGCCACAATCATTGCTCAATTGCAAGAACTTGGAAGTACTAGACATTGGCAACAACATGATAAATGGATCATTTCCCCAGTGGAAGGGAAACTCCTCGAGGTCTTTGAACCTCCAACGAAACCAATTGGAAGGTTCACTGCCACAATCATTGCTCAATTGCGAGAACATGGAAGTACTAGACATTGGCGACAACAAGATAAATGGATCGTTTCCCCAGTGGTTGGAATCACTTCCAAAGCTTCAAGTTCTCATCTTGAGATCAAATAGATTCTCTGGTCCCATAAACAATCCCAAGGTAAGATTTCCCTTCCAAAAGCTGAGAATCATGGACCTCTCCAACAATGAATTCACAGGTCATTTACCAACAAATTATTTTGAGAATTTTACGGCCACGATGGATGCACATATGGATGGCCTGGAATACATGGGATCAGGGACTTAATATCAAGACTCTGTGGTGCTAGTGATAAAAGGCTTTGAGCTTCGGCTGGAAAAAATCCTTACCATCTTCACCACCATTGATTTCTCAAGGAATAATTTTGAAGGAGAAATTCCAATGTCACTTGGGAAGCTCAAATCTCTTAAAGGGCTCAACTTTTCTCACAACAAGCTAGTTGGCCTTATTCCACAGTCATTTCAGAATTTGGCTAACTTGGAAGGGTTAGACCTCTCTTCAAATGGGCTTTCCGGAGGGATTCCAAGCAAACTAGCAGATTTGGTACAGCTCGAGTTCCTAAACCTTTCATGGAACAAATTGGCGGGGCCCATACCTCGTGGCAATCAGTTTGAAACGTTCGGAAACGAGTCATACATCGGAAATGTGGGATTATGGGGATTTCCTTTGTCCAAAACATGCAGCATTGAAGGGGCTCAACAACCATCTCCATCGAACTCAAAGCATGAAGATGACACATTTGATTGGAAGATTGTGTTGATGGGATTTGGATGTGGAATTGTAATCGGCATATCCACGGGATACATGGTGCTTCCAGATAAGGCGATTGATCGGCTTGCAGAGCTTGTTCGAGAACTGCAGGGGAGGAAAAAAAGATCGTCAAAGAGAAATGCTCGTCAGGTTCATAGATTTGGAAGGAGAAACTAGCTTCTTGTAATTGGTCTTGTGCAGAGATTCAAGGTATCATTTTTCTCTCTTGAAATAAATCATGTTTTCTAGTTTTTTTCCGCCAATATTAATTAGTTCTCGTTGATATCATTGTAGTTAAACCTATGGTTGTTTAATATTCTTCTTTTGTGCTTCTTGCTGTTTTACAGGAAAGTGCATGAGAAGTACTTTTGATGATCAAGAACAACAAGTGCTCTAACCCTGGATCGAGAGGCGTGGCTCTTAAAACACAATCACCTTTTCTTTTAGTTAATTTCTTGTTTCAAAAAACTTTGTAGGCAGAGTGCATCTGAAATAATTCTTCATAATGAACATGTATTTCAAATCTGTAAAGTCAGAGGGAAAAAAAAATTGTTACTGAAGTTAATATGTAGCTTTTTTAGTCAGAGGGACAATGCATAAATAGAATATTTTACTCAGATATTTATTAATTAGGACAGAGTTGGAAGATGAGGGGGTGGAGGTGAAAGGCCATTGTAGGACTTCCTTGGAGTTTTCATTGTGATGTTACAAATGAGAGGCCATTAATGGTATGTAGCTACATAAATTGAAAAGAGAAACCAATTTTAACGAAAACCAGCAAGAAAATACGCCCTATGGATTGAATTAAATATAAGTGTAGAGAGGGACATTTTATCTCCTTGCAAAGACTTGGACCATTGAGTTGATAGACATAAATTACTCTAGACTTCGCATGGATCTGAGAGCTTTGTATGTATGTATGACTTTTGCCAAATAGTTCTTAACAACTGATATTAGATTGAGTCCCGTTGCTGAATCAAGTCGAAATAAATCGTTACGATAAAGGTTATATTTTACACAAAACAGTTGGGTATAGCTAGTCCTGATTCTGAAGACGTAGAGAATGCAAGTTCAGAGCCGAACTGACCTGGAATCTTCATGGTATTAATGTTGTGATAAGACCTCTAATTAATTCGTATAAAAAAACATCCAACCCAGAAGATAAGTCATGAATTTAATGGAACCAGAAAATATATAGTGGAATCAAGCAAACAACCAAACCATATTCATCAATAAAGATTTTATCTTCTGATGAATTGGTTGATGGCTTTTCAGTTAAATCGTGTGGACCATATTCATCCACAGTACTCTCTTGAAACTCCACTATAGAGAGTGACCTTTAGAAGTCTTGCCGCAATGTATCATTCCAAAAATTTATGATTTAATTCTCCAATTTTAATTGAGAATATAAATTATAAATTTATCTTTAAGAATGTTTTTATGTAATGGTGACAAGAGGATAATGAGAACTTAAAATGGGTGACTACCTATTTATTCTATAAATTGTTATGATTTTTCATGTGTGCTATGTGATCACAAAGTTTTTGTGATAAATGAGATAAGTAAGATAAAAGAAATGATTATGCCAATTTTTATTTTTCTGTAAATAATAATACTAATAAAGTAAATGAAATATAATAATGTGTGTGTATATTTATATATCTATACATATATAAGAAGTGAGAATACTCACTACTGTAGCGCCTCCCTTCATTTAAAACTCTTCGCTTTGGACAAAAAAATTTTGGTATTTACTTTTTTATCCTCTGTTTTTTTCGAACCAATTTTTTTTTTTTACTTCTTTTTTTATTTTCTTTTTGAACAAAATTTTTTTTTTTTCATTTTGGTCTTTCTTTTTTACTTCTATATTTATTTTTTAGTCCTCCGTTTTCTCCCGGATCTTTTTTTTTTTCATTTTAATCCTTTTTTCATTTTTTGTGCCCAACTTCTTTTTTCATTTTAATCATTTTTTGTGTTGATAATTTCTTTCATTTTAATCCTTTTATCTTTTTTATTTTTTTTCCTATATCTTTTTCTTGGGTCTTTTTATGTATTTTTTTTACTTGTTATTTTAATTTTTCTTTATTTCGATAAATTTTCTCAAATTTATCCTACATGTGCGTAGCACATGCTTTACATTAGTATATGTAAGAAAGATGAATCCAGAAAGCCCTCTTTCTTCTTCTTTTTTCCTTAAATTAAACGTTTTATTCATATATATTAGCTGTTGTAATTATTTATTACCTTTTGCATGTTGCCAAAAGACATGGTTCATGACTACGTCATAACACTGATTTCCAAGTTAAATATCTATATTCAAAAACTAAAAAAAAAAAAAAAGAAAAAAAGAAAAAAAGAGAGACAAAGGGGTGCAAATATCGTACTGATTTTTTTTTTTTTTTTTGGGTAAGAAAAGATCGTACTAGTATTCGTTAGGACAATATGTTATTATATGTATGCATTTATATTTAATTAAAAAGCTTAGTATAGAAGAAAAAAAAATCAAATTACTTTAGTTTAGATAACCATTTTAATTCATTTACAGGCCAAATATTAAAGGACCTCTACTTTAAATGAAGGGACTATTTTACTTATAGGATTCTTTTTCACTCATTAGTAAAAATGACTTCATTTTTCAGGATTCGGTTTCAATGTTCTTCACACTCATGACGACCTATGAAAAAAAAAAGAAAAAAAAAAGAACATAATTAAACAAAATTGTAGTTTGTGGCCTCCTGGACTCTGTGGGCTGTGACTACTATAAATTTTCTAATAAATAATATTATGCTCTTAAGACGATGCCGGTGTCATCGATGTCCAGGAGAGGGAGTTGTAATAGAGAGAGGGGGAGGAGTCATATGGATAGTTTCGATATTTTCATGTATAATTAATATAAGTATGTCATGTAAATATATATATATATATATATATATAAAAGTATGTTGTTTATTATTGGTCCTTAAAAATTATGTTAAAATTTTAAATATGGCTCTTTTTCTCTCTTATTTTAAGTCCTTAAAAATAAAAATAAAATATAGCAATATTTTAGGGAGAGTCTATAATAAAGTTTTTTTTTTTGATACCTATCGGTGTTTATCATTTTTAAACCATTTAGATTTAATCAAATAGTTAAGGAAAAAAACTCACCCTCTAAACTCCAATCACCGGATACCGCCCCACCCACCCACCCACCTCCCCTAGCACGCCGACCGTTGCGCAACTTGCGCCATCGCTGGCAACCACCTACGCATTTTCCTACCGACGCAATCGTAGCCTCTCTCTCTCTCTCTCGTTTTCACCGGAGCAGTCACATCCCAAGCTGAGATCGACAGTGCAAGGTTCTGGTTGGATCTGGGCGGCGAAAAAAATGATGAGATCTGATTCGATTGATTCCGACCATCGAGGGATTACTGAGCACAGTCGACGTATTGCTCAGTGCAAGGTTTCTGTTAGATCTAGTGGCGGAAAAAATGGCGAGAACTGCTTTGGTTGATTCCGACCGTCGAGGGACCGCTAAGCGAAGTCGAAGTGATGCTCAATGTAAGGATTCCGGTTGAATCTGGTGGCTGAAAAAATGGCGAGATCTGGTTCGGTTGGATCTGGTATGGTTGATCGGCTCTTCTGCTGTCGAGAGCTTGTTGAGCGCGGTCGGAGGATCGGTGGTAGCGGTGGCGATGGCGGTGCCGGTGTGGCTGCATTTGCTGAGTTTCCAAACGGTAGTGGCCAGTCTTTTTGGCTGCAGCTCCAATGTTTGTGTGTGTGTGTGTTTTTTTTTTTTTTTTTTTTTTTTTAATTTGGGCAAATGTTTTAGAAAGGGGATGATTGTATGTTCTCAAATTCATATTAAGATTTGATACACCTTCTCATGGCCATCCATTTCATTTCATGATCGTTCTTAACCCTTAAATTAGACACTATCAGTAGTGCCCCTAAAAAGTGTTATACCACAACCATTCCTAATATTTTAAGCAGTCAAATCTTGAGCAGATGCTGATCAATTTTCATAATTTTTAAATTTGAACCATAATATAGCAATATCCGTAAAGCCTATAACGTACTAAGCACAGAATCCTCCAAACATCATTGGTTTGGCTTTTTTTTTTTTTTTGGTTTAATTAAAAACAAAAAACAAAAACAAAACAAAACAAACAGTTGGGTGTCCTCTACGTGGATAAGTCTAGTATATCTGTGTGTGTGCGTGCGTGCGTGTGCATGGCATGAAATGCCATACACAGACACCCCACAAGCCAAACCCATTGGGCCAAGCTGTCGGCTTTCAGCTCACGGCCTGGGGAAGCCTAACAGGCTAGCCGTGTGGCGTCAGCCCAAAAAAAGAAAGAGAAAAAATATAAATAAATATATAATAAATAAAAAAGAAAAATAAAGTAAATATATTACTTGATGGAAAGTCTTTTGACGTGCAGATTACCAAGAAAAGTAAACACTCCAAATAAATAAAAACAAAACTTTAACAACTCATTTACACTCACCTATTTTACCATTTAATTATAATTGACATCATTTTATTTTTATACAGATTCTTTTATTTTCATTTTTTTGTTTTTTGATTTTAATGATGAGTATATTTTGTTGATATCTGTAAATTACTTTTAATAAACCAAAATTAGTTATTAACATCAAAGAAATTATAATAAATATAAAATATTTATTATTAAGATGATAGTTCATACTAAATAATAAATACAACATAAAATATTATTGATGAATATTTCATACTTTTCATATAAAAAATCAATGAATTCTTTATGGAAAAAAAAAACATATTTGTTTATGCAATCCACTATAAATCAAATGGTTATCATTAATGTCTTAACCAAACAAATTGAAGAATAACACAATAAATGGAATTCATGAAAAAAATACTATTATTATATAAATTAGTAGAAATGACATGCATATCTTTATGATAAAGACAGATTAATAATACAAAATATTTTTTTGAGATTTTTTTTTTAGCCTTTTCTCATTAATGTGTACTCTGATTTTGAAAAAAAATATTATATTTTTTTGTTCATTATGAATATTTACACATTCTTTATAATAAATAAAAACAATTCAAAATTTTCTTTTCTATCAATTCTTTTTGCAATTTCATTAAATCAACTTTAGTATTATTTGGTAAACATCTTAGATTCTTTTTTTTTTTTTCCTTTTTTGTAATTTCTTTATTCGTTTAATTCTCCATTCTTTATGAATAATAAAATTATCTTTATAATTACTCTTTTAAACGTTCATGTAAATAAAAAAAATGGACATATTTCAAGTAAATGTTTCTAATTTGGAAATAAATGTAAATAACCTAATAATAAATGAAATATAATAATGTGTATATATATATATGTATATACACATGTGTGTGTATGGCTTGAAATACCATAGACGGAAACACCACAAGCCAGGCCCATTGGACCCATTGTGGGTTTAAAGCCCACGGCCGGGGAAAGCCGAACAGGCTGTCCGAGTGACATCAGCCCAAACAGAGAGAGAGAAAAACAAATAAAAATAAAAATAAATATATTACTTGATGGAGAATCTTTTGATGTGAAGATTACTAAGAAAAGTAGACACTCCAAATGAATAAAAACAAAACTTTAACCACTCATTTACACTACTCATCTTGAACAAATAAACCATCACTTGAATTGTAATAATGGAGCCTAAAAATATAAAAAAAAAAAACTCTTCATATTATACCACTAGGTTCAGCTGATAATAATAACCCCAAAACTTATTATTTTTTAAATTTTAAACCCTATTTTAAGTGCCTATAAAAGGGGTGTGGTAGTATGAATATCATTTTTGTTTCTTCACTCTCTTTTCATTAAAAGAAAGCTTTTTCTCTTCCCAAACACATTGAATCCGAATTTTAACAAGCAAAATTACCAATAAATCTCTTCCATAACCTTTCTTCTCAACTTTCAAACCATTAAGCTTCAAGAGAAGATTGTCACCTCATCGGTTTTCAAGGTAAAACACTAGTATACCACTAGCTTTCAAGATTAAAGTTTTAGTTTTTAAACTTGTGATGAAATATGTTTATTTTCCAACTTCTAGTTCCTCATCACAAGAGTTCAAGAAAGCCTCCAAGCCCTCAAAAGAGCCACAAACTCCATCAACAACACTAAGATATACGTTTTTTTTTTTTTTTTACAAACTACCAAGTTTTAAAAGTTTTGATGGTTTTCTTGAAAAGTGACCTTGAAGAAAATAAAAATTTTGGCATGATGATAAAATAAAAACATGGTCTTGTTGCTTTGTTATGACATGTGTGTTTCATGGGATTAAAATGGTTTAACTTGTCACAAAATGAAAAGTTTTGATGAGAATATGATTTTCGTGAGTTTCTTGACTATGTGGTATGAAATATGTGTTATGGCATAAAAATATTTGGGTATGACATGTTTATTTGCTGTAAATATTCTATGTTGACAGCTTGGAATCTGAAGAAAGGATTTTTATGGCTCAAATAACGATAGAATGAAGTTGAAGTTCATATCTATAGGAAAAATAGCCTTTTGGCATAATACAAAATAAATATGCAAATGATATTTTTAGTGAGAATTTCACTAAACTCATGAAGGGCATAATGTTTCTCTCAGCATAAGCTATCAAGTAATGTAACCTCTGGTCAGAAATTGTTAAGTGGGAAAAATGATGTTTTTGCCCTCAGAGAGTAAAATGGTATTTTCATAAGGCTAGGAATTTCGGTTGAATCCGAGACTTCACAGTCGAGACTAAGGGACTAAAATATACTATATGTTAAATTTTCATGAGAAATGGGCATAAAATGTCACAAAATACCCTTTAGGGGTCAAAATGTAAATATAAAAATTTTAAGGCTAAAAAGTGAAATTTGTGGAAATTATTATATTTTAGTTTAGAATCTGTAAAGGGATCTTTAAGGGTTCCTCAAGTGAATAACGTTTTCGAGTGCTTAATGGGAACAAGTTAATCCATTTTAGGGGCTAAAATATTAAAATAATTAAAAAGGGGTCAAATTGTATAACTGGCAAACCTGACATGAAGGCAGTGTTTTTCCTTATTTAAAGACAGTGTGCCATGCCAATTAAGTTGGGTAATTAATATGGTTAAGTTTTGGTTTATTATTGGGCCATTAAAAGACAAATAAGGGACTTAAATGTAAATAATTTTGGTAAGTGTGGTTGAAAATATAAATAAGGTATAATAGTTTGGACAGTTTTTAATGCTGCTAACATGGTATTAGGGCCTTGAGAGGTGTCAAATTAAAATGGGCCTTATTGGATCTAACAGTAGAATGGAAGACAAAATCTTAATTAATGGACTAATGTATTAAAAGTAAAATAATGGGATAGTTAGGCCCAATTTAATTTTTATAAAAACTAGAGAGGCCCAATAGGTTGATAATAATCTTAGTTACCCGGTCACCTAATAGGTCCAATCGAAAGACAAAATATAATATATATTAATGGATAAAATAAGTAATGATTTAATCACTTAATCATTATAATAATAATTAATCATTTAATGATAATTAATTATTTCAAGAAAATTTAAGAGAAGTTAATTTAATATTATCTCTCGACTAATTAATAATTAGTTAATTATCCACAAATTAACATTAAATTATTTTGATTAATTATTATTTCACTAATTAATAATTAATTAATTATGGATTGATAATTTTTATAATTATAAATGTTATTTAATTAATTGTTAATTAATAATTAATTTAGTAAATAACGATTTAAATATGAGCAAGTTAAGGTTTAATATCCTAACAATCATCAAGTAAGGAATGTAATAAATAAGTAACCAATTTAAGAAAAAAATTATTTTCCTTAAAAATTAAAATATGTAAATAAAAAAGATATAATTAATAATTAATCTTAAAAAGAATTAATTAGTAACTAAAAGCACGAAGTCTAATAAGACACTTGTTAAGAATGAAGAATAATTTTAAGAATCCACTCTAACCGTTGGGTGTCAGTTTAAATTAGGACACCGAAAAAACAAAGAGGTTGAGCCGGACATGAATCTCGAAAAACTTCAACTTCAAGATTTTCTGTAAGTACAGTCCCCACCTACAGTGTGGATTGTACGTTGTTATGTTTGATGTGTATTTTGTACTTACGTGACTGTTATGCTATATTGCCATGATTTATGTTTAGCTATACGATTTATGAGACATGTCATATTTCGTGTTCATTCTATGAATTAAGGACTCATGATTGAGTAACAAATGAAAAATTACGATGCATGTGTCATACCAACCTCTATCAGAGAGAGGTCTTCATGAACGATTTTAAGTATGACCTTGGGTGTTGGCGGTTGGGTCGCTCCCCGTCTTCCTTAAATAAGGTTACACCTACCTGGTACGTACATAAGGGTCCATTAGTATGTTAAGAATAAGTATGTCAGGAATATTAAGTTAAAAATAAAAGGATAAACATAAATTATCATACATCTTTATTCATGCTTGTGTGATTAATGTCTATACTTTCTGAGTTTAATCTCACACATTTTTATGTTCTCATTATACGTAATCCGGGCAAACACCCTATGACCTAAAAATGTCATTGGACTAGCAATGCGGATGGAGTGATACATGAAAGTACAGTTGCGGAATGGATACCACCCACAAAAGATTTCACAAAACGCTAACAGTCATTTGAAAGTTTATTTGAAGTTTAGTTCTTAAATTATGATTTGAACTTTACTAAGCATATGGACTAAACTAAGTATTTTGCTGCAAAATACTAAAGACTTTGCTGCAAAATCACTAAAGTCATATAAGTTAGCCAAAAATCAAGGGGGGGGAAACCCCTTCATCCTATAATTTTGTATTTAAGTACTTATGATTATGAAAAAAAAAAAGAATAATAATTAAAAACTGTACATATATATCGTGACAAGTATATGTACTTTCATAATAGATCATTAAAGCATTGATAGTTCTAATTTGTGGTGTGTTTTGCTGGTTCTATACATTTTATCTGCAACTGCTATTCTGTTTCACTTGAATTGAAGTGAGACTCTTACACCAATTTTTCAATTGATAGTCCAATAGATTAAAGGAAAAAAAAAAAATATATATATATATATATATATGTTTAAACTAACATAACAAATAGTTTGTTTGTGTTTCACATTGACACAAACCCAAAAGAGACAAAGAAATGAAAGAAAAAATTCTAATAATTCGAAAAATCATGGCCTCCAAAGATAATTACGGTCCGTTTGAGGGAATCAAAACCTCCCACACAAACTCAACGTTTGAGAAAAAAATATTCAGCACTCCTTTCTCATTAATTCATGAAATTTAAATACAGAAAGATTACACTTGATCCCACTTCACCACGAACACACACTACACTACCTAAAACACGTACATAATGCATATCCTACAAAATAGGAACAAGTTACAACTAACACATACTAAGAATCTTATTTAAAATAAAACAAATAAAAACAATAACCTAACTTCTAGGTTCCTAACATATATGATATTCATGGTTTCTCATTTAATTACACTACAAAAATCCCTTCGTAACGAGTAGATTCATTAATAACGAGAATGTTGAAATTTATTTTATTTTTCTTCTTCTTATATTATTATTATTATTATTATTATTATTATTATTATTATTACTGTCAAGCGGTCCAATGAGATAATATATTATAATATTGATTTTCTCTAAATGCTGAAAATCATGGATCACCTAACTTTCAACATTTGGAAAAAAGTGAATCATTTTGTCTATTTTAGAATAAAATATGTGTGGAATTATTCCAAATACAAATGACGTTAACTAATGAGCAATGACTAATATTATTTGATTCTTTTCTCGCTTCTCGGTATTATTTAGTAAATTATGAACCACTTGATTAGTGATACTTAGAAAATATAAGCCGAATTGCATTGAAATTTGGAAGTGGGTATGGCCTGATGAAAAAGAAAATGTCCAGCCCATAAAATAAGAGAGATTTCCCTATATTTTGTCTCGCTAGAATGACGTTTGACTTGTATTTTATTTCACTTTCTTAAAAAATTTGTCCACATAATGTCTGACAAGGAACAATCATAAAGATTATAACTTTGGAAATTTGTTACATGATGGCTGGTATAAGATTCTGCCTAAATAAATATCCAGAATATTATAGTTTTTTTTTTCTGGAATTTCTAGTGTTAAAAAAAAATAGTAGTAATGCTGAATTAGCAAAATAAATCAAAATCGTAATTTGAAAAGTATTGCAATGAAATACTTTTTTTGTGCTGCTTGAAAGAAAACGTTTAAGTTTCAACCGCTTTGGAATATTTGTTCCATATAATTTGGATTGGTCATTTAAATATGTATTTGACAATCAAATATTTTAGATGCAATTCTACTGGTATGAACTGATTTATTTAACAATTTAAAAAGAAAATAAAATGTTATCCGTCACTCTTAAATTTAACTCCATTTGAGTATACATGCAACAATGATATTATTATTACAAAATCTATATAATTACAAATCTTATAGTATATCTTGTATTGTAAAATATTTTCACCGAGTTAAAGAAGGACTAATCACAAGAGAATGAGTAGAGTTCAAAAAACTTGTAAAACTAGATAGTGATAAAATTGACTTTGATCTATTTTTTATATTAAAAAACTCAAAATTTATGGTTGAAATTTTATACATGATTGACAGCATAGATTAGTGTGGAAAGATCTTCGTTTTTGCATGTCACAAGATGGCACATCCAATCATCAATTATGAAACGCATTATTATACATTGTTTTGTAATCATGAATTTAGCAAATTAGGGGCGTCATATATGATCTGTTTTACCAATTATATTTCTCCATAAATCTTTTTTTTTTTAATATTTGTGTATTTTCTGATTTTCAGAATATTGCATCTTCCTCTCTCCTAGGAGGTCTTTCATATTCATAATTCTAACGCGCTTGGAAAAATTGAGGTCAACTTTTTTACTTCCTTGCCACATGTTGATATATAGAGAGCTAACATAAAGCTAATAGAGAAGACAAGGCAAAAAAAAATCAAACATCCAACCCTAAATTTAAGTTACGCTGATTTTCCACATGACAATATTGAAAGACTTTTTGCCAATGAAAATCCACTGAAGAAAGCGTTGATCATTACATGTCTTGCCGTAAGAAGACCTCTGATATTGTCATGTCCCGATTCAGACAAAATTGATGGTAGTACCATCTCCAATAAATAAAGGTACGAGTTCCAAAGCCCACTAAGTATTCCAATAATTTTTAGGGAAAATAATCAAAACACCCTCTATGTTTAGTCTAAATACAATTTTCTCATCTTATTATTATTTAAATACCCAAAACAACCCTTAAAATTAGTCACAAAATAACTAGAAACAATAAAACTTTCAAGATCTCAAACTTAGCTTACCCAATTTATTTTAATGTGATAACTAAGACATTTTTTTAATTTAAGAAAATGACCCGTAGTTAATGATTGTCTGTTAAAAATATATTAATATTAATTAATAAATAATTGACTATAATCAATGGTCAATGTAATAGTTATCAGTCTTTATAAAAAAAAAGATAATCTGTGCAGTCCCACATCAATCTTCCACATAGGGCTTTACAAGTCAAAATAATAATGGAATGTTTGATTAAAACTAAACTTGATTAATTTTCTGCTAATCAATTTGTTTGCTTTCTCCAATTTATGGTGTGCTTTGCTAGCACTGTACATTATTTCCATAACTATTGCTCTGCTTTTTTTGAATTGAAGTGAGACTCTTACACCGATTTCTCTTTTTATATGTCGTTTTCCGTTCATTGCTGTTTTTGTTTGCAATTTTTGTTATCGTTTTAAGCTGTCTTTAATTTTTAGGTAGTATGATGCATTTTTTGTCGTTTTCATGTTAAGAGCTTTTTTTTTTCCTTTTTTTTTTTTTTTCTTAAATTGCATTCTGAGGTATATTTTTTGCTGTTATCTGTGGGCTTATTTTCATATTCTCATGCCCTCGTTTTAAGTATTATTAGAGTGTCGTTTGTGATATTGATTGTTGTTCGGTAAAATTGTTGCCATGCTAGTGTTTCGGCATCTAACATATGCAGTACTACGTTTCCTTGAAGAATTAACATGCAATTCTAAGCAATAAAAAGTTCAGTCTCGCTATATATGATGTTCATTTTTTGAAGTTTAAACATGTTTTACTCTATTGATTTTATCCAATCGGAGAGATGGAAATTTCTTGCTGTCCCGTTTAGGACTAGTTCTCAATGGATAGTCCAAAAGACTATTATTATTATTATTATTATTATTATTATATATCGATGTCTAAACTAATATAACATTATTCGTTTGTGTTTCACCTGATTATTCATGATTTGTCATTTAATTATACTATAAAAATCCCTTTGTAACTAGTAGATTCATTAATAACGAGAATGCTACAATTTTTTTTCTTCTTTTTATATCATTATTATTTTTATTCTTGACAAGCGGTCCAATATCTAATATTGATTTTCTTTAAATGCCAAAAATCATGGATCGCCTAAATTTGACATTTGGAAAAAAAGTGAAGCATTTTGTCTATTTGAATTTTGGTCATTTCAAAATCTACTTTTAGAACAAAATATGTGTGGAATTCCAAATACAAATGACATTGACTAATGAGCAATGACGAAGTTTATTTCATTCTTTTCTCGCTTTTTTGTATTACTCAGAAAATCATGAACCACTTGATTACTGACACTTGAAAAATATAAGCCAAATTGCATTGGAATTTGGAAGTGGGCAAAGGTTTGATTGAAAAGAAAATGTCCAGTCCAAAAGATAAGTTAGATATCCCAGTTTTGTCTCACTAGAAAAGACTTTGAACTTGTATTCCATTTCACTTTCTTCAAAAAATTTGTCCATATAATTACTGACAAGTAACAATCATCAAGATGATAAGTTTGGAAATTTTGTACATGATGGCTAGCTAGCTGGTATTAGATTCTGCTGAAATTAATATCAGAAATGTTATATATATATATATATATATATATTATTTTTCCTGGAACTTCTAGTGTTTAAAAAAATAGCTGCAATGCTCAAATTAGAAAAATAAATCAAAATTGTAATTGGAAACGTATTTCAATGAAATAGTTTTTTTTTTTTTGTCCTGCTTGAAAGAAACGTTTGCTTTCAACCGTTTTGGAATACTTGTTCCATTTAAAATATGTAGTTTATAATCAAATATTTCGAATTTAATTCTGATAATCTGAAATGTTTCATTTAAAAAATGAAATGTTACCCGCCATTTTTAAATTTAACTCCATTTGAGTATATATGCAACAATGATATTTTTATAAAAAAATCTTTGCAATTGCAGATCTTATGGTATCTGCTGCATTGTAAAATATTTTCACCGAGTTAAAAAAGGACTAATCAGCAAGATCTTATGGAAACAAGAGAATTAGTAGAGTTTCAAAAAATTGTGAAATTAAATAGTAATATAGTTGTTTTGATTTACCCTGAGATATTAAATTTTAAATAGGAGTACTTAAAAATCAAAATTTAAGGTGAGATTAATTGGCCCGCTTTGCAAAACAATTATATAACGAGGATGTTGCAAATTTTTTTAATTTTTCTTCTTATTATTCTTTTCATTATTATTCTTGTCAAACGGGTCCAATGAGTTAACACATTCTAATATTGACTTATTCCACCAGGTTAAATCATGGACCACCTGATTTTCGACATTTGAAAAAAAAAAAAAAAAAAAAAAAGCGAAGCATATATGTCTACGTTAATTTTGGTCATTTCATGTCTTACTTTTACAATAAAAAAAAAAAAAAAAAAAGACATTAGTTGTAGAATTCCAAATACAGGACATAACAATAACATTCACTAGTGAGCGTTGAGTAAGAATATTTCTTTCTTTCTTTCTTTTGTGTAGCTCATGGACCACTTGAAAATTGACACTTGGAAAATATAAGCCAACTTGCATTGGAAATAGACAAGTTCCGACGAAGAAGAAAATGTCCAGCCCAATAAATAAGTTAAACAAGTAATTGGATTCATTCCCGTTACCTCACAAATGATCTGTATGACTTATTTGATGAATCCATATAAGACTATTTGTATGTAAGTATCTAAATACAAACCTTTTTAATATTGATCCCGAATAGAATTCTTGTTAAATATAGAAGATATATATTTTGTCTCAATAGAAAGACTTTGACTTGGTATTCCTTTTCACTCCCTTTTTTCATGTAAATTTGTCCAGAAGTATGTAAAATGTCTGACAAGTAACAATCATCAAGATAACTTTTTGAAATTTTGTAAATATTAGTGTGGAAAGGTCTAAGTTTTTGCATTTCACAATATGGCACATCCAATCAACAATTAACTATAAAATCTATGATTGTAATTTGTTTTGTAATTATGAATTAACCAAATTAGGGGCGTCTTATATGAAATGTTTTAGCAATGCATATTTCTCCATATATTTTTTTTCTTTTTTGGGTGTATTTATGTATTTTCTGATTTTCAGAGCATTGCATCTTCCTCTCTCTTAGGAGGTCTTTCGTAGCAATCCTAAGGCTATTGAAAACTTTTGAATATGCATTACATATTGTCGCAAGATTGTAATTTGTTTTTTCACCTGTTAACATCAAAAATAAATATCAGGAATATTAGTTTTGTTGTAATGCAGATACAATTAATATCACAAAAGATAAATTAATTATAAAATAAAAAAAGAGAAAAAAAGAAAATGAGAGAATTTTCTTATTATTCATTATCTCATTATTGTTGTGTACATACAGGTTTACAATAATGGAATTCAGAACGGGATTACTAAACAATCAATTGATTATTAAAAAAAAAACTAACTAAAAATTTTAAATAAAAATTTACATTATTTGTTTAAATTATTTTTAGAATATTTTGTTTTATTTAATTATTTAGTTTTAATATTATTTGAGATACTAAATTTTGAATATGATTACTTAAAAATCAAAATTTAGAGTGAAATTTTTTTGTTCTTTTTAAAACAACTATAAAAATGTAATAATTAAAAAAATTTCAGCAAAAATACACCTCTAAACTAACATTATCCGTTTGTGCTTCACATGATTATTCGCGATTATGTAACGAGAAGATTCATAAGTAACGAGGATGCTGCAATTTTTATTATTGTTTAACACATGCACAGAATAGAGATTGAAACCAACAAATTCACATTACAAGAGCCAACAAAGAGAAGCTAGGCATAGTTAAATATCCAAACCACGAGCCTCTTCTGTTTACATTAATAAGGAATCGGAGCCAATGATTTCAACAATTTGATAGAATTTTGAGTCATATAATATGCCTTGACACGAGTTGGAGCTTATTTGTAGGCCCTTTTATTGTCATTTTACGTCATTTTTCGACGAGAGTATTTACGTTTTCATTTTTGTTGCATGTATAAAACTGATCTGTAGTGATTTTCTTTTCCACTGCAAGCATTTGAAGAAGAAAATGCTCCGATTGTTTATGGCCATACAAGGAGAAGCAAAAATTTATTATCTTCATCATGTGGTTCCTATATTGTTTTACTTTGTCTAATTTCAAAGATTTTAGTGTTGAACCTAAGATTTTAGACCTCTATAAAAAGACTTCGAATATTAGGATTGTGACATCCAATTTCAAACTGTGAAACAATTTTAATCTAATCCAACCCAGATAATACGTTTTGTACAGAAACAAATAGTGATATCTAATGATTGATAATGACAATAAACAAGAATGGGTCAATGATTTTATCTTGTAGAACAGGTACAAAGAAATAAATCTGATCCATAATTAACATTATATCTAAGATGATAGGCCACAACAGGACTTGTCTTGAAGTCTTAGTCTTTCTGTGATAAGTCATGAATTGACGAGATATTGAACCAACTTAATTTAACTCAACCCAGAAGATACGTTAGGATGAAAACAGGTACATATGACTTTTTACTTATGGGTGCGGGTACCCGTCTCTAATAGGGTGAGTATGGGAGATAGGATATGGTTAGGGAGGTGGGTATTGGGGGTTAAGATTAAATCCCGACCCCATAACCGTACCCGCCCCGCTTATATTCATCCTTACAAGAATATAATTTATTATATCTAAATATGTTTATTTTTAGTGTTTTAATGTTTTAGTTTGTTTTATGAATTTAGTTTATAGATTCCTATAATATGAATTTTTTTTCATTTTAGTTTCATTTTCAGTCATATTAGTGATTATGTTGATAAATATTATGAGAACTTTGCCTTTAACCTTTTTTATTCTAAATGGGTAGGATATGGGTATAGTAATCCCAGTGGGGATTACCTGCTCCACACACGCATTAAATTAGGTGAGTATGGTGGTGGGTATGGGGGGTAAAAATTAGGAAGATATGGGGGGAGCGTACCACCCTTATATGGTCCCATTGCCATCTTTAAGAACATGTTTCGCTAATTAAGATGCGCGTAGTCTCGTTTTAAAGTCTCTTAATTTTTCCTCCATGATCAACACAGAAGTTCTCATCGTTTGTTTTTTCAAATTCGAGTTACAAGGATCTAAGATGGATTGGTCGTTGATGCTGTTTTTTTTTTTTTTTTTTCATTCTCAATCTCTTCATTTATCATCTCTCTTGTTCTATCTTTTTCATGAAGTCACGTTAAGCACGATATGATTATAATGAAAAAGTAACTTCCTTGACAAAGGAACACTGCCCAATTTTCCTCTATGCATTTAATGAAAGTCTCGAGTGACAATATTCATGAGTTGAACCTGCAAATGATGAATAAATTGAGCAGTTTTTCAATTAAAGAACATTAAACAGCCATATCAAGTCATTTTGTAATTTGTTTGCCCTGCCTCCGTTCTTCTAGCTAGGGAAGGGATTCATAAAGATGAGAAACTAACATGGTCAGTCAATTTTAAAATAAATTTTAGAAATTATTAACTTTCTATACTTGTGTTAAAAATATATTGTTACAGAAGTACCACGAGCTCAAGAGACCAATAAATATAGCCTCTTTTAATGGAGCTGAATATTTCACATCGATCGATTAAATCATCTGAACCACCTAGATCAATACCTATAAGGAGAGAAGACCTCTATACTAGCCAGAGAAGATAAGGTGAAACAAAAATATTGACAAGCTCCGAAATTACGACTCTCTCCCTATTTTGATTTATTTGAAATATAAAATTTTTGAATATGATTATTTAGAAAAAAAAATATAACAATTACATAATTGTTATAAGTAAAAGAATTCAGAGGTAAATTATGCCTCTAAACTAACAGAAAGTTGGTCAAGAAAACAGAGGACCTACAAATATAACCTCTTCTAATTGATCACCTTGATCAGAACCTGTAAGGAGAGGACTTTATTGTAATGCCGTGAGAAGACCTCTCTCTCTCTCTCTATTTTGATTTATTTGAGATGTTAAATTTTAAATATGATAATTTGAAAACCAAAATCGAGTGAAATTTGACATTTTTTAAAACAACTATATAATGTAATGATTAAAAGAATTTAGGCGAAAAATGCACCTTTTCCTTTGTGCTTCATTTGATAATGTCACGCCCCGACTTACACCATCTACGTACGGGAACGACTACGTAGACGTGGGCCGGGTCGTCACCTTACTTATATACTTAAATTAAACTTGCGGAAAATTTGGGAAAGATTTTCTTTTTTTTTTTTTTTTAAACCCCCCTTTTTTTTTTCGAAACTTTCAACTGACTGGTAGGTACTTCCTAGAGTACCGAACTTTCAAACCTTCCTTGAAGGCCATCTAAATCATGTTGTAGACCGAACCCGAACTAAGGTGGGTTGGTACCACAAGAGGCAACTTGCTTGCCTTATATAAACTTTGTCACCCATACTTAAAACGTCATGAAAATACGAAAACCATTTTTTCGTTACAACATATTTTATAGAGTATAAATATTTTTTTTTCAAAAGCTGTGGCAGTGTCCATCCCACATTTCACAGTCCGCAGCACCAGCCTTCCACAGTATTGCATCAGAGTTTGCTGGCAGGTTGCTTACCTACAGCATAGACGTAAGACGTGAGCTTTCGCTCAGCAAGTACAACTGTTACATCCGCGACACAAAACATGTCGTTATGCATGAACCATTTATAATCTCTTATGAATCAATTATGGATTTATAACTTAATTTAGTTCTATTCCTTTACATATCATGTGTGCTCGTACCGTGGTACATAGCCAAGGAATGGTTGGAGGCGGCAGTCCGTTTTAACTTAAACCATGAAACACAAAGTTTAACATGGAGTAGTTTAGGTAGCCTTCCAATCCAACTCAAACCATGAACCATACCATTTAAACCCGCCTTTGTGGCAAGTCGGCACGACACAACATCCTACTTGTCTTGTTCTTACCAAGTGGTTTAACATTAGTGAACATGCTTCATGATGTCACAATATTATAACATAATCAACATTAGCCATAACATGACCTTCTTGAAAACATGGCATTTCTGGAACCATGGCATTTTGAAAACATGGCATTTTTGAAAACATGGCATAACATGTCATAACATAACTTAGCACATCATAGCCATAGCATAGCATCACATATCATCACATACCATCACATTAGGCAAGTAACAACAAAGGGCCTATGCTGTAGGCGGAGTTGTACTTACCTCTCCTCCTACGCTCTTGGTCTATTATCCAAACCTGACACGACAACTCTTCCTATTCCTGTTTCCAAACAGGGTGTAAGATAAGAATCATTTACATTCTATCTTACCATAAATCATAATTATTAAATGTTGGTATCCTAACCAACATTTATGAATAGCCTTAGTTATGTGTCCCCTCTACAACTACTAATGATAACTCATTTGATTACTAAGGCCAAAACCCAATAGCTTGGGTATCCTAACCGGTTACTAACGGTTATCCTTTACATTTATTCTTATACAAGAATACAAACCGTAATTAACACAACCATAACTTATAAATAAAGACAGTTAAAACTGTCGAACTTAGAAAACACATCCTTAATAAATCATTTCCACTTAAGACTCAACACATGAGCTCTCGATTATAAAATTATTTTGAGAGTGGAACTTATAAAACTAATTATAAGTTCAATCACCAATTATGGTTGGATTTAATAAAAATCCGACAGCATAACGGCTTATTTTCCTTAATGCCCAAAATTTAAACCTGCAATAAAACCAATTTATAGAAGGTTTTGGCACACCATAACTGCAAGATGTGCCATCCATAACACATTCATCATATTAACATACAACATATCTCGATATAATTCAATTTCACTTAATTAACTTGAACATCAAATATATATATATATATATATTTTGATATTTAATTCAAAGCATATAAATAGGCATGTAATCAATCCAATAAATGACTTAAAGTAGTCAAGAATACTACCGAGATCGTTCGACGACGTTCGGGTGAGTAAAACGATTCCTGGTCGGCGTTCCAAACACCTTTTAATTTCGCGCGACTAAACTTTTAATCGCCATTCTTAACCTTCGAGATTCCATTTCGCAAATCTGAGGTTGTAAACATGTCCGGAACATCGAAAATAGGTCGGAAAGGCGATCTTCCAAAATTCGGCGACAGTTTACCAGCGTTGACCGGCGTTGACCAGCGTTGACCGGCGTTGACCGACTTTGACCGGCGTTGACCGACTTTGACCGACGTTGACCGGCGTTGACCGGCGTCAAACGGAACAAAGATGGGCACCGCTTCGAAGATCTCGACGAGTAGAACCCATTTCTGGTGTCCACTTCTTCAAACGACGTTCGGTTTTCTCAAAAAATGCAAGAAAACGTACTTGAAGGTGGCGGTGGATCGGAAAATTTCCGGCAACAATCGGAGTGGTGATGGACTGGGCTTTGTTCCTCTCGACGAGTGGAACTCAACGAAACCAACGGCTCGCAAAATAGAGGTCGGATTACACCGAAATCATGCTTGGAAGCTCATGATACCGAAACTTTCCTAGCATTTTTTCCGGCGAACGGCGGCGAGTGACGCGGCCAAACTCCGACTATTGGACTCTCGGGTTATGGGCTGCAAGGGTCACCGGCGCGTGTGCAAGGTGGCTGACCGGAGTTGGGACTCCTTGTGATGGCAGCCGTGCGACATAGAGAGGAAGAGAAAGAAAAAGAATGAAAATGAAGAGAGAAGGAGAGAGAGAGAGACCGAAGAGAAAGAGAGAGAAAAGCCAAAGAATGGGCTGATAATTATTCCCCTTTTTTTTTTTTCTTCTCTGTAGTGGACTGACCACTAAGTCCACACGACCACACATACACACACACATATATTATAAATACATGCATATAAATACATTTGTGCAGGAATTTTCGGATTCCCTGAGTACCCTTCGAAAAATGATCCCAGTTTAAAAATCAGTTCGTAATCTGAAAAAGTTTTCTTCACGAAAGTTGTAGCTCTCGAAAAATGCTAAAACTTTAGTGTTTTGAAAAAATTCCAATTCGGCCTAGATTCGTCCCAGTTTTTGTTTGAAACTGGCTGACCCCGAAAAACTGAGTGAAAACTGGGTCTGGGGATCAGCCACGGGTTTTGGGGTAAACGGAGGCCATTGGAGCCTTATTTTGGAAATCCGTCCACGTTGCCCTCTAGGAAAAATTGTTCTCTACAACTTTTATGTTTTACGTTTTTCCCAATTCGGCCTCTAAAGACCTCAAATTCCACTTTTCCAAAAACTGGGCAGATTTGATCCGAATCTGCCAGTTTTTGTGCTTACTCGGTTTTACGCGTCCTACTTCACGGAACTAACTCAACCGAGCTTGTGGGAGCTTAGATAGCAAGCATGCAGCGTATTCTAACGTCCCACATGAACAAACATGCAACTCAAACGTGCCCAAGCAAAACAAAAGTCAACTTGGTCAAAGTTGACTCGAAGAAAATCATAAATTTTTATTTTGTCCTTTTTCCTCAAAAGGTCCCGTACTTGACAAAACAACCTATTATAATAAGTACAACTCTTATTATTGAGTCTCGTAGCTAATTAAATGAGAACTCAAATAAATTCTGATATTTAACTCAGATCATGAGCTTTATATCAACATATATGGTTCAGATTTAAATTTTCCTTATTTCTAAGGAAATCATAAGTTCATCGAAATTTCGGGTTCTTACAGATAATTTGTGGTTTTTCATTTAATTACACTACAAAAATCTCTTATATGTATCGAGAAGATTCATAAATAATGAGGATGATGCAAAATTCTAATTTCTTTTCTTATTATTATTATTATTATTATTATTTTTAATTTATTATTCTTGTCAAATAGGTCCAACAAAACTAATATATTCTAATATTGACTTATTCCAAATGGGGTTAAATCATGGACCACCTGATTTTCGACATTTGGAAAAAAGTGAAGCATCTCTGTCTACTTCAATTTTGGTCATTTCATGTCTACTTTAACAACAAAAAATGACATTAGTTGTAGAATTCCACATACAAGACATAAAAATAACATTCACTAGTGCACGATAAGAAATTTTTCTCTCTTTCTTTTTGGTGGCTCATGGACTACTGGAAAACTAACATTTGGAAAATGTAAGCCAACTTGCATTGGAAATGGGCAAGTTCATACGAAGAAGAAAATGTCCAATCCAATGAATAAGTTACATAAATAATGAGATTCATTCCTATTACATCATAAATAATATGTCATATCTACTTAGTGAGACCTACATGAGACTATCTGTGCACGAATACTGAGATACAATCCTTTTAAATTAAACATTGGTCCCTTCAAGAATTCATGTTAAATATAGAAGATATATATTTGGTATGAGTAGAAAGATTTTAACTTAGTATTTCTTCTAACTTTTTTTTTTCCTATAAATATATATAAATATATAAATGTCTGAGAAGTTATAATCATCAAGGTAACTTGATCAAATAAACCTAATTCCGTGAATTTATTATTTAATCAGGAAAGGAAGATGAGAAAAGTATCCAAACAAAATAACCAAAGTCTAAAGTTACAAAAGAGAATTTCAATTAATTAATAACTTTTATTAAATAAATTTTGTTTTCAATCCGTCCTCACTTGAGCCCAACGTTGTAATTTAAAAAGAAATTGTAGTATAAAAATATCTTAAAAACCCACTGAATGTATAAATTAATGAAATTCCTAATATATTAGAACTCTATTACACTTATGACTAAATTAAGGGGTCTTTGTAAAATGTTTGTCTATTGTTGTTTATTGTTGGTTTCCTTTCATCTTTGACTGTTATCCTATGGTTTTTTTTTTTCTTTTTTCTAAAAGTATATAATTGAGCTATATGTGGTTTTTATTTACCTGTCGTAGTTTGTGATACAGTTTTGTAAATATAAGTAGATTCATATTAATGCTTTAGTTAAACAAATTACACGGAGTATATAGTTGTATTTTTGTAAATTGGACTATTTCCTTCAAAAAAAAAAAAAAGAAAGAAATTATATGTGTTTGAAAATGAAGTACATTCGTGAATTTTGCTTGCTGAAAAAAATAATATTATAGCATGTAAACTTTTTTTGGTTATTGATTTTCAATTAATTCGGAAATCAAAAAATAAATAAATCTTCTAAAATTGATAAATATAAAAAATAAAAATAAAAACTGTTGTTTTTCCGCTCAAATCAAATTTTAAGTTGGTCCACATGGTAAAGGTGATTAACACAAATCAAAGGTTGGATTGGACAAATTATAGCACTGCCATTAAGGAAGGAAAAATTATATTAAAAAAAAAATTACAAGATATATATTCTTTTATTTAATCTTAAATTAAGTTTTTTTTAAATTAATTTAAATTATGATTTTTATAATTTACGTTAAATTAATTTTTGATGCTTTAGTTTTTGACCAATAAATATTAGCTAAGAATTTCCAAATTATATATATATATATATATATTAGCTAAGAATTTCAAGCTTTCAAGTTTACCGAAATACCCCTAAGAAATAGAACAAGCCCTGTACATGTATATTAATTTCCATTTAAAAAAAAAAATTGACAGGATAGAAAAATGACTAGTTCGAAGTCGTTGGGTTTGGCAGGGACGTCGTTATAGTGCTCAAACTTAAAAAAAGGAACTTATGAAAATCTTCCATAACAATTATATATTTCTAGGTCAACTCGGTAAATATATTCATGCAACAACATGTCGTTTTTAGAACTTGTTTACCAAGCCGTAATGAAATGTACGTAATGAGAAAGGTATGAATTTGTAAATAAAGTATAGGAATAAAATAGGAACTGCATGAGTTTCCACAAGCATCTTTTCATACTTCAATTTTGGGGGTCAATTTTAGAAGTATTGACAAGTCTACACCAAAACAAATCCGAATTGGGCCAAATAAACCAGTGGGACAAAATGATCGCATTGGGTATTCTCTATTTGAATGGTTCTCCTGATCAGTTAGATTATGGTCCGCCTTATTACTGGCTCTTAGAAAATGCAACAAACAAAGCTGTATTTTGCATATGTAGAAAAAAATTTATAGCCCAAATAAGTACTACGACGGACACACACACACATATATATATTTGGCTCACTAGAAAGACTTTGACTTGTATTTCTTTTTTTTTTTTTTTCCTCCTGTGTAAACTATGAATGGAACAGAACAATGAGTGAATAACGTGGTTGATTTTTTATGCTTATAATTATCTTTGGCTCTATTGGCGATAGCTAACACACCAAACAAACATGTCCAGTATGAACTCTTGTCAAGTATAGAGTGGGTCAACCATATATGTCACGCCCCGACTTCCCACGCCGGGTCGTCACCTTACTTACATACTTAACTTAAACTTGCGGAAAATTTGGGAAATTTTTTTTTTCCTTTAAACTTTATTTTAAAACTTTCAACTTGAACTTCATCCTCAAACTCATACTTACTGATAGGTACTTACTCGAGTACCGAACTTTCAAATCCTCCTTGAAGGCCATCATAATCAAATTGTAGACCAAACCCGACTTAATGTGGATTGGTACCACAAGAGGCAACTTGCTTGCCATACATACATAAACTTTGTCATTCATACTTAAAACATCATAAAAATATGAAAACCCTTTTTCATTACAACATATTTTATAGAGTATATATATATATATTTTTTCAAAAGCCGTGGCAGTGTCCATCCCACATTTCACAGTCCGCAGAACCAGCCCTCCACAGTATTGCATCAGAGATTGCTGGCAAGTTGCTTACCTACAGCATAGATGTAAGACGTGAGCTATCGCTCAGCAAGTACAACTGTTACATCCGCGACACAAAACATATCATTATGCATGAACCAATTATGATCTCTTATGAACCAATTATGGATTCATAACTTTAATTTAGTTCTATTTATTTACTTATCATGTGTGCTCGTACCGTGGTACATAGCCAAGGAATGGTTGAAGACGGCAGTCCATTTTAACTCAAACCATGAAACACAAAGTTTAACATGGAGTAGTTTAGGTAGCCATCCAATCCAACTCAAACCATGAATCATACCATTTAAACCCGCCTTTGTGGTAAGTCGGCACGACACAACATCCTACTTGTCTTGTTCTTACCAGGTGGTTTAACATTAGTGAACATGCTTCATGATGTCATAATATTACAACATATAACATAACATAACCTCATTCATAACATACCATGACATGCCATACATACCATAACATATCATACCATAACATTATACGCCATAACATATCATCACATACCATCACATTAGGCAAGTAACAACAAAGGGCCTATGCTGTAGGCGGAGTTGTACTTACTTGGTTAGCTGTGTCCTATTTCGTGCGACTCCAAGCTAAGGCACAAGAACAGGCTATCTCCTGTTATGTCAAAGGACATAGTATAAGGCTTCATAATTATAATTATAACCTTAAGATGCTGGTGACCTAACCAACACCCATTCATAGTTTTAGTTATATGTCCCCTCCTATACTCATGATAGCTTACTTGGTTACATAAGGTAACATTGGGTATTAATCCCAATCATACATGAATAGGGTTAGGTTATCATCCTAACCTTGGCCTATGCCTGGTTATCTATCCATAATCTTTTGGGTTTTAGATCCAAACCCAATCTTAACACCTTGTTGGGTTACCTTGAGTAACCCTTGAGGTAGTCAATCTTAGTTCAATTATCCTAAGTTAACCTTGGGCTTTGAACTCCGTTCAGTAACTCGGGTATCCTTCCCGGTTATCGTCCATCATTGTCTTGTTACCGAAAGAAAGATAACTTAGAGTTCAAAAACTTGTTTTTCTCTTTGCTTTGGAAAAACTTGGTTCTCTTTGTTCATTTCTTATAAAAACCCTTGAAAAATTGTAATTCTTTGAGAAATGTTTGTAAAAATTATTAACTGTTGAAAACTGCCTTTGGAACAGTTCCTACAGTCAAAACATTGGTGTTGGTGCAAAAATACAGTTTTCCTGTATTGTTTTAGAAAATCCTGTGCAGGAATTTCCTGTTTCCGGCACAATTTTTAGAAATCCATGTCTAAAACACCTGCACAGCATATTCAAACCAAAAAATTTACATTATAAGGGCCAACAACGAGAAGCTAGGCGTACATAAATATCTAAAACACAAGCCTCTTCTGTTTACACTAACAAGGAATCAGAGTCAATGACTTCAACAGTTTGATAGAATTTCAAGTCACGTAAGAGAACTTGACATGAGTTGGATCCAGTTTCTAGGCAATTTTATTCTCGTTTTACGGCATTTTTCGACAAGATTATTGACGTTTTCATTTTTGTTGCATGTATAAAACTGATCTGTAGTGATTTTCTTTTTCACTGCAAGCATTAGAAGAAGAAAATGCTCCGATTGTTTATGGCCATACAAGGAGAAGTAAATATTTATTATCCTCATGCGGTTCCTATATTGTTTTACTTTGTCTAATTTCAAAGATTGTAGTGTTGAATCTAGTGTACCGTGATTATATTCATAATTGAAGCTTCAATTTGGATCTCCGTAAAAAGACTTTGAATACTAGGATTGTGACAACCAATTTCAGTCTAACCCAACCCAGACAATACGCTTTGTAAAGACAGAAATTGTGATAATAATAAATGATTGATAAGAACAATATACAAGAATATGGACCAACGATTTTTATGTCTTGTGGAACAGGTACAATGTAATATATCTGATCCATGATTAATATTACACCAAAATTGACAGGTCACAACAGGACTTGTCGTGAAGTCTAGTTTTGCTGTTATAAGTCATGAATTGATGGAATATGGAACCACTTTATTATAACTTAATCGAGAAGATACGTAATGGATGAGAGCAGCTTTCATTATTGTGAATACACGCTTAGTCTTGTTCCAAAGTGTCCAAATTTTTCCTCCATGTTCAAAAAGAAGTTTTCATCCTTTGGTTATTCAAATTCTAGTTACGAGAATCTAAGATGAATTGATCATCGATGTTGTATCTTTTTATTTTATTCTCAATCTCTTGTTATATCCTTTTTATAAAGCCATATTAAACACGATATGATTAGAACGAAAAGTCATAAGCTTTGGAATCTTTCTTTGTCAAAATAGTAAATTGCTTGACAAGGAACACGGTTGAATTTTCCACTATGCATTTATTGAAAGTCTTTATTAGTAACAATCTCCATGAGTGAACCTGGAAATTATGAATGAAATGTGTAGTCATTGGACCACGTTGATCAGAACTTACAAGAAGGGGACTTTATTGTAATGCCGTGAGATGACCTTTCTCTCTCTCTCTATTTTGATTTATTTGAGATTTTAAATTTTAAATACGATAATTTGAAAATCAAAATTGAGTGAAATTTTGCGTTTTTGAAAACAACTATATAACTGTAATAATTAAAAGAATTATTGAGTTATATGTATTGTTTTGATTAAACATTTGACATGCATAATTTCTTATGTACTAATATGATCAACATGCCTCACAAATATTTGTGTCATAATGATAGACGCATAGTGACATGTAAATCTTCACATTGTCACAATTAATAAGATGGAGGCTAACAAAAGATAGGAATAAGTGTCGTACCAAACTCTAATTAATGAGAGGATATGATAAGAACAAAAATTATAAGTTATGAGTTTAGAGGTGATTGGAGGGTCGCTCTCCCAACTCCTCATTGGTTGCGCGCATATGGGTACGACATAGGGACTCTTAAGTAGACAATATATATATATAATGAAGCATAATTAAATACACATAAATCACATGTATTTTTAAACATTCATATTGTTACGTATAATGAAATGATTTCATGAAAGTGTTTTGTGAGGTGTTGTTTGTATTTGTTGAGCGAAAGCTCATACGTGTGTATTCATGCTGTAGGTAACGCGGGAAGACAACTTACCACTTAGATGTTTTCTGGACTGACGAAGCAGTGCGGAGGTGATGAAGAAAGGGAGTGGGATACCACCACAAACTTAATATTTTGGTACTATTAAACTAATAGGAGTACTTTACGAGAAAAGACTTTATAATCTTTTCTTTCAACTCACATGACGTTATAGCTTTTATATGTTATCTAAGTACAAATTTGAATAGGATATTTATTATTTAGAAATTTAAATTTCTTTAGTTAAATTTTTTGTTTATTAAACTCTTCAAGTACAAGTATAATTTGTATGTAAAAAAAAAAAAAAAAAATCTATTTGGAACCTAATATAAATAATTGTTAAGACTAAATGAATTAAGAATAAGTAAGTTAGTTAACGGTCGGATAAGTTAGCCCGTTACAGAGAGAGCGATGAGAGAGAAAAGGAGAGAAGAGAGAGGGTTGCAATTGTGAGAGAAAAAGAGAACTGAAGACAGAAAAAATATGGAAATGAAAAAGTGCATGTGAAAACACAAATATATGCAGTGGGACAAAATGGGAATTTAAAATTGAAAATTAGAGGAAAATAAATAAAAAATATATGAAATGGCAAAATTATTAGTTTTGATATTAGAATGGGTAAAATTTTAAGGAGGTGTCTATATTATGGCTATTTCTCTATTTTTCTCTAATGATATTATTTTATCTCCTTGCAAAGACTTGGATCGTTGACTTGATAGACATAAATTATAAACTTGTATAAGATTTCACGTGGATGTCTTTGAAATCCATGTTGTGCACTTTTCAAACTTTGACTCATGCATTGTAAACACACAATGTTAGCATTGAAGTTTGGAGTCGGCCAATGAACCCATGGAGCCCGCCCATGTTCATCAACGGCTCGAAAATTCTTTTTTTTTTTTTTTTTTTTGTGGTCGTTTTAACATGTTAATTAATTTTTCGTTCACCAGAATGGCCCAACTTTTATTTCTTTTTATTATTATTTTCCTAGTGGAATAGCCAACATATTCACAACAAGGAAAAATGTCATTCTTCTAATTAATGTAGTCAAGTAAACCGCGTGACCTAAACGAAGACACTTGCAAATCATATATTAAACCATAATGGACCACCTAATTTATGAAGCTGGAAAAATGGAGCATGTTGAATGAATCAAAGTCATCATTACTTGACTAAATCTGATTTTGAGATCTCCTCATTTATTCTTGTGGACCTTTTTGTGAGTGGTGACTTTTCAAACGTAGTGTTATACAATAATTACAACAACCCATATATTTTATTTTTTTTAGTATAATATTGTCCGCTCATACAGTTTTGTTCTTAGGCTCCATCCCAAAAGGACCTCATAAAATTAAAAGATAATCTATTTATTTATAAACTATCACATGTATATATCCCTAAGTAATGAGAAATTACATAGTTTATCCTTTTACTTGTATGGATTGATATTGTCACAATCATCCCTTCTTTTGGGACTCAACATAGACGTTGGCCACACTTGAAGTTGGGTATAAGCTCTAATATCATTTGAAATGACCATGCCTATATTTGGTAAGATATTGTCAATTTTGGGTCTTATTTCGCACAGTTTTGCTCTTGGTCTTTATCTTAAAAAAACCTTATATCATTAGGAAGTGGTTTCTTATAAACAATCACCTAAATCCACCCCCAAATAATATGAAACTTCACACCCTACCCTTTATCTTTTAAGAACGGATGATTGTCACAACAATGGGTCATCTTTTCCAATTGTAATAATAAGCTTATTTGATCTCTTCTAAACCATTTATATTTAAATTTTTTTTTTAGCAATTTTTATTCATTTGTTTCAAATTTTTTTTTATCAAGTGTAATGTTATCTTTATAGGTATTATTGTAGACATTTTTATAAATAAAATAAAAAATAGATATATTTTAAAAATATGTATTCCTATCTAGACGTTTATGAAAATGTGATGCAGATTTAAATGAATCCAAACCCACAAAATACATCCAATAAAAGTAAGGTTGGCATTTTTTTGCTTTCCCACTTTGACGAAAACAGAGTTGTGTGTTCATTTCTTGGCTTTTCACAAAAGAGAAGTAGGATGGGCTGGTCATCATTGATGTTTCTCCTTTCCCTTTTACTTCACTCCCAATCTCTCCACTCATCATCTCTTTCATCCTTTCCTTCTCCTCCTTTTCCACCTCCTATGTGTCATCCTAGTGAGAGCTCTGCTTTGCTCCAATTCAAGAACTCATTTTCTGTCCAAAATGGATCAACCACAGTCTCTTGGCGAAATGGCAAGAATTGTTGTGAATGGGCGGGGGTGTCGTGTGATAGCGTTTCGGGTCATGTAACTGGTCTGGACCTGACTTCAAGCTTCCTACAAGGACCTCTACATTCCAACAGCACTCTTTTCTCCCTTCTGCATCTTGAGTCTTTAATTCTCCAAGATGTTGATTTCTGTGGCTCTCCAATTCCTCCTCAAATCGGTGGTTTCAGCAACATGACATATCTTCTGCTCCTTGGCACCAATTTTACCGGTAAAGTCCCTGTTGAACTCTCACACCTCTCCAAACTGGTTGTATTTTTCGTTTATTCTATAGACACTATTCACTTGAAATTGATCGACTTAAAGCTCGAGCAATATGTTTTCAAACGAATGCTGCAAAACCTAACCAACCTAGAGGAACTAAACCTATTTGGATTGGATATGGTTGATGTTGAGCCGGTTGCTTCCTTGATGAATATATCTTCATCTCTGGAGCAACTTTACATTTTGTCATGTCAGTTGCGGGGGAATTTCCCGGAGAACATTTTTCGCCTACCAAACCTCCGAGAGCTCAACCTAGATTACAACTTTGATCTTGTTGGTTCTTTGCCTACCTTTAATTGGAGCAGTTCACTCACCCAATTGAGTCTTTCCGGCACTAAAATATCTATAGATTTACAATATCTGATGAAAAGTGCCAAGTCTTTGGAGATATTGTCTCTCTCCAATTGCAGTTTTCAAGGATCATACCCACAACTGACAATTAACCTCACTCAATTATCACAACTCACTATTTTAGACCTCTCTGACAACAGTTTTGTTGGTCAGCTTCCAGAAATTGATAGTACTAACTCAAGTCAAATCCTTGTTCCATTGAATTTAACAGTTCTCTCCTTATCTGGTAACTTCCTTACCGGTTCTATACCTTCTTGGATATTTTCCCTTCCATCTCTATTGTTCTTATCCATCTACAATAATCGTTTCACGGGCTGTCTTCAAGAATTCAAATCTCAAACTTTGGAGGGACTTTTTTGAGTCAGAACAAACTCCATGGCCAGATACCAAACTCGGTCTTTCAACAACAAAATCTTTCCTATTTGGATCTTTCATTCAATAATTTTAGTGGTATCTTGGAGTTAAACAAGTTCTCAAAGTTGAAAAATCTCAACTATCTTTCCCTTTCTTTCAACAATTTCTCATTGAGTTCAGATAGACATGCGAATGACACTCCGTTCCCCCTGCTTGAATCCTTGGGTTTGGCTTCATGCAATATTAAGGTGTTCCCAAATTTTCTTAGAAGCTTAGAAAGACTAGAATTCCTAGACCTTTCGAACAACCAACTTTAAAACAGAGTTCCTCAATGGCTAGGAAATGGGGAAGGAAGTTCATTGACTTATCTGAATCTCTCTCGTAACTTTCTGACACGTATAGAGCAAATTCCATGGAGAAGCTTAGAGTTTTTAGACCTTCGCTCCAACATTCTTCAAGGCCATCTCCCACTCCTTCCGCCTTCTCTGGTCGGTTTTTTCTGTCTCGAACAATCAACTAACAGGAGAGATACCAACTCTGTTTTGCAATTTGAGTATGCTCGAATTCCTTGATTTGTCTAATAATTCTTTCCACGGAAAGATTCCTTCATGCATCGGAAATCATCGTCCTCTCTCGGTGTTGGTTCTGAAGATGAATATGTTTAATGGCGTGATTCCTGACATGTTCACAAACACAACTCAACTGAGGAGTTTGCACCTTAATGGAAATCAACTAGAAGGACGACTGCCACGATCTTTGAGCAATTGTCAAATCTTGGAAGTTTTGGATGTCGGCAATAACAAGATAAATGACACATTTCCCCACTGGTTGGAAACCGTTCCAATGCTACAAGTTCTTATCTTAAGATCTAACAAATTCCATGGCTCCATAGGTGATCCTAAAGTGAAGTCTCCTTTCAGAAAGCTGAGAATCATTGACCTCTCCTACAACGAGTTCAATGGTCTTTTGCCCACAAAATATTTCTCGAGTTTCATGGCTATGGCGGAAGGATACACAGATGGGAACTTGTCATACATAGGAGGAACTTCGTATTACCAAGATTCCGTGGCAGTGACAATGAAAGGTTTCATTTTTGAACTGGAAAGGATTATAACCATCTTCACGACAGTTGATTTCTCAAGAAATTGTTTCGAAGGAAGTATTCCGGAGTCGATTGGGAAGCTCAAGATGCTGAAAGGACTGAACTTTTCTCAAAATAAACTGATCGGTCCAATTCCCACATCGCTGAGCAATCTGACTAATCTTGAATGGTTAGATCTCTCCTTAAATATGCTAGTTGGGCAGATTCCTTGGCAGTTAGAAGGTTTGACGCAACTTCAATTCTTAAACCTTTCTCATAACGAATTGGTGGGACCAATACCTACTGGAAACCAATTCAA
The DNA here is from genome assembly GCA_009761775.1 of Ficus carica. NCBI lineage: Eukaryota > Viridiplantae > Streptophyta > Magnoliopsida > Rosales > Moraceae > Ficus > Ficus carica. The sequence goes on from VYVB01000427.1 coordinate 479,712, forward strand.
TACGTTCGATAGTGATTCATACAAAGGAAACCTGGGATTATATGGATGTCCTCTGACTAAATCATGCAGCAATATTAACGAGGCCCAACAATATCAAGGTGATGAAGGTGATGATGGTGATGACGACGGAATGATTAATCGGAAGGCAGTGATGATGGGATATGGAAGTGGAGTGGTGATCGGAATATCTATCGGATACATGGTCCTTTTCACTAGAAGCGTTGATCACTGGTTTCTGAAAATATTTGGAAGAGAACTGCGGCATATATCAATCGCTCCCTTAAGTGGCCGGAGAAGAAAGTAGAAAGCAGAGGAAAATGGTGCCTGGAGAAAAGAAAGGTAATATTTCTCTAGCTACTTAACTACTTGTTTCAGTTTTAGAACCGATCGATTGGCGATATAATAATCTTTTTTTTTCAATTAGTTTTTGTTTTTTTTGCTTTTTTTCATTTTGTTGCTGAACAGGAAGGTGCATTAGTAGTGATGATGATCTGGTGCAACTGCTGCTCTGCCTTGGATTATGTCGTGGCTCTGAAGACATCATTATCTTATCTTAGTATTCTCTTGTTAAAAGTATGTAGGAAGTCCCTATGCTCTGTATTTTCGTTCCGTTTTGTTTTGTTTTGTTTTTGTTTTTGTTTTTTTTTTTGGTTTTTTATATTTTTATTTTTTTGTTTTAACTTAGGGACGAGAGATTCTAATTCAAAACCTTATTGTAAAGTTAGACGTAAAATTACTGCTAGACTACTCTTGTAACCACATTATCAACCGCCCAAGAAGTACATTGTCTATGTGTGCGCTTAGCATATGCAGATGTTTCATGTTCGTTTCTTGTACTGTAATATTGATACATATGTAATGGGTTAATTGATAAAATATACATACCAAACATGCCATTTTGAATTTTTATGTAGTTTACAGAACTTATTATTTGTGACCATCTCACATGCGTAACGTGTCTCACTCAATATAAATTTTTGTAAAGGGGTCATCTTTTTTTTTTTTTTTCTGCATAATTTTTCTAGTCTTTGTAATATAGAGTGGCTTTTATGAATGTAGATTATCAATTTTTCCAGTCTTTTCTTTTTCTTTATTTTTTCTTCCATTTTCATAAAATTGAGTGGGGGAGTTAGCTCCTCCGCTCCGTTTACAAAGAGATTATTTATTAATAAAATTACGTACATTGAGATTATTTATGACGTAACAACTAGAGAGGAAAAAAGTTGTTTGTATTCTAACGTTAATACTTTAGCATTTACAGAGAGAAATAGAATCAAAATATAATTACAAATAAACCTACATTCAGAAACATTTTTAAAAGGAGTTCTAACACAAATTGGAAATGATTTATCAGTCAATATTAATATTAATGCATATATTTGGTTAGTTGGAGATGGTGTGACAGAAGAAGAGCAGTTAAAAGCTTCAGAAGGAACAATTTTCATTCCCTTCTCTCAATTCCCACTCACAAAATTGCACACAGATTGCTTACTACACACCCAACAATGTCAATTCCTAAATCTTTTAAAAATGTCCACTCTTGTGAGGTACACAGAGTTTGGAAAGCAAAGCATCGGCATGGTTTTAAGCTTCTAAACATGTGTTCCTAAATGAAATATTGATTGAAATAATTATATTTTAATTTCAGTACTAATGAATTAAAGCATGTATTTTCGGACTAGAAGACTTGCGATTGCCCCTTTCTTTTTATCTTAGCTGGGAGGTATTTGTGATTTCCTACTATAGTTCTGTATGTCTGCATACGTATTTTTGTAACATTTCAAAAATTTATGATTTAATTCTTCAATTTTAAAAGACAATATAAATTAGAAATTTACCTTTAAAAACGTTTTTATATAATAATGACAAGAGGATCATGAAAAATTAAATTGAGTGACTACAAATTTATTTTAGAAATTTCTATAATTTTCATGTGTGTTATGTGATCACAAATTTTTTTGTGATAAAATGAGATAAGTAAGATAAAAGAAATGGTTGTGCCAAGTTTTTATTTTTCATTAAATAATAATACTAATAATAAAAAAATTAAATACAATAATGTGTGTGTGTGTGTGTGCATGGCATTAAATGCCATACCCGGAACAACACAAACCAGGCCCATTGGGCCCAGCTGTTGGCTGAAAGCCCACGGCCAGGGGAAGCCGAAAAGGCTGGCCGTGTGGCATCAGCCGAAAGAAAGAAAGAAATAAATAAATAAAACTAAAAAAAGGGAAATAAAGTAAATAGATTAATTGATGGAGAATCTTTTGGTGTGGAGACTACCAAGATAAGTAAACACTCCCAATAAATAAATAAAACTCTAACCACTCCTTTACATTACTTATCTTGGGAAAATGAACCATCATCACCTGCATTGTAATAAATTAAGCTCAAAAAAATGTGAAAAACTCATCATTTCCTATAATTAGCTTCAACTGATAATAACAACCCTAAAAATTATTATTTTTTAATTTTAAACCCTATTTTAAGTGTCTATAAAAGGTGTGTGGTTGTATGAATACCACTTTTGCTTCTCCACTCTTTTCATTGAAAGAAAACAATTTCTCTTCCTTAACACCTTGAGTCCTAATTTTAGCAAGCAAAAACACGAAGAAATCTCTTCCATAACCTCTCTTCTCAACTTAGTATCATTAAGCTTCAAGAGAATATCGTAATCTCATAGGTTTCAAGGTAAAACACTAGTTTACCATTAGCTTCCAAGATTAAAGTTTAGTTTTTAAACTTGTGATGAAATATGTTTATTTTCCAACTTCTAGATCCTCATCACAAGAATTCAAGAAAGCCTCCAAGCCCTCAAAAGAGCCACAAAATCCATCAACAATACTGAGGTATATGTTTTTCCACAAACTAGCAAGTTTTAAAAAGTTTTGAGGGTTTTCTTAAAAATGACCTTGAAGAAAATAAAAATCTTGGCATGATGGTAAAATAAAACATGGTCATATTTCTATTATTGTTACATGTGTTTTTGTGGATTAAATGGTTTTAACTTATTACAAAATGAAAAGTTTGATGAGAATATATGATTTTCGTGAGTTTCTTGATTATGTGGTGTGAAAATATATGTTATGGCATGAAAATATTTGGGTATGCCATGTTTATTTGCTGTGAATATTCTATGTTGACAGCTTGGAATGTGAGAAAGGATTTTTAAGGCTCAAATAATAATAGAATGAAGTTGAAGTTAATATCTATAGGAAAATAGCATTTTTGGCATAATACAAAATAATTATGAAAAGTCATGTATTTTGAAAGTCATAATATCTAATGTATAACTTTAACTTTATTACAAGTTTTAAAGTCTACAGTATAGCTTTTATTGAAAGTCATGTATTTTGATTTTGACAAGACGCTTTTTGGAGAATGGAAGATATTCTCATAGAGCATCCAAACACCTAAAAAAGTTGTTTTTGGCTTAGTAACTTTTATGAACCAAACATGCCTAACTTCTATGATATCGTTTTTCACTCAAAAGACTTTGTGTAATAACCCGAATTTTTTATGACTCTAGATTTCCTTTGAATGAGGAAAAACTTAAGTCTAGATCATGTTTGGAATAGAATATCGGTATAAAGTTTGAGTTCTCGGTTTAATTAGCTTACGAGACTCACCGATGGATTACTTAGGCCAGTTTAAGGCATTTAAGGAAAATGACGTGATGAAATTTCATGATTCGTGATGGCAAAGTTTGACCAAGATAGTCAAAGTTGACCAAAAAGTCAAGGTATGAGATCGCTCTAGAATAATCGTGAATAATATTTGTAGCAATGGGGATTTAGCAGTTTCAAGTTCTAAGAAGAAAATCCATACACAGTTCATTTTACGAAGATGAACTCCGGACTGTAATTTAGTGAAACAGTACTGTTTTAGTGAAAAACAGTATTAGTATTGATTAAGTTAGTAGGGAAATGAACTGAAACCCTATGTTTAAGGATTTTTGGAAATTTAGTGGACCATTATGTATGGAATTGAAGCCAAGTGGCTCCACCAACACTGTCTACCTCACAGGGACTAAAGTGCAAATATTTTATCATTAAGGATTAAAGTGTAATTTTAAGAAAAGTAAGTAAGTATGTAATTTTTGAATTATGGAATTTATGGATATTCCTAACCAAGTCTCCAGCTAGAGTTGAACTAAGCCAATGGTTGGTTACAAATTTAGTTAGCTTGGTTACATTGGAACAAGCAATTAAGCTAGAGATAAGTTTGAGAAGATTTTCTTTGCTTCCCACATGCTATGGTCGGTTTTTTCATCCTTAGAAAACAAGGAATGTGCTTAGGTAAGCATGCTTAGGCAAGCAAGGTGACACAAGCAAGGATAAGGTAATCAAACCAAGTAGCTTGGTGAGCAAGCCATTTTTTGGCTCACACTCGTTGATTGGCCGTTTGTTAGAAGCTTGGTGAACAAGCAAAATCTTGGTTCATGCACCTAGTAGGGCCGGTTCTCCTTGGTGGCTTGGAGAGCAAGCTTAGTTACCTTTTAGCTACTTGGTGAGCAAGAAAAACCAAGATAGAGATAAGCTAGAAGGGATTCCATGCACCACAAGTAACAAGGCTCCACTTGGCACCTCATGGCCGGTCCTTGAAGCCTTAAAGGGCAAGGGAATTTTTGGTGATGATGTCACCAAGGTGACATAAGCTAGGTGAAGCAAGCAATGGCTTGTTGAGCAAGCACTTTGCATTCCAAGCCCTTCATGGCCGACCACACCAAGGGGGGGAGGACACCTCATCAAATCATCATTGGACTTTAGGGAAAGAAGTCTTCCCTTGTTCTCCAAGGGAATGGCTAGCCAATAAGGCCACACCACCTCACCTAGGTGGCTGATGAGCAAGTATTTTGCTCATTAACCAATTAAACCCATTCTAAGTTTTCCATTTCTCCTTTTCCCTTCCACTAGAAGCCGAACTCCAAGCAAGAGGAAAGACCAAGTGATGGTCGGTTTCCTTGAGCAAAAGTTAGAAAAAAAGTTAGAAAGAAAGGAAGAGAAAGGAAGGTGTGGTGGCCGAAAATTTTGAGAGAAATTCCATAGAGGGGAAACCGGATTTTCTTGAGCAAAGAGTTAGAAGAAAAAGTTTGGATCCAAAGTTAGATCTAATCTCAAGGAGTTAAGGTAATCCTATTCTCCTAAACCCCTCTAGTTCTTTAATTAAGTTTTGATTCAAATTTCGTGTATTTTCATGTGGGAGAGGCCGAAAATTTGGAACCCCAATGGGAGGAAGGCCGGTTATGGTGTTGAGCAAGGGGGGGAGGTGTTAGACCCAAAACCGCCCAAAGCCTAGCACCAATTTTGGTGTGAATTAAGGTAAATCTCCATTGGTTCTAAGCTTTTTAATTGAGTTTCAATTTGGAAATTTAAGTGTATTTCAAGCTTGATTTGTATGAGCATAAGCTCACTTTAATTTGCTGCCTTAGATAGTAAATTAGAGCATGTGCTTGATTTAATTATGATTAGGGTTTTTTTGCTTGATGCATGATGTTAATTTTTATATGTATGACTGTATGTTTTACGTTAGAAAATGTTGCATGTTTGATCTTAGGCTCCCCGGTGGCTGGTTGAGGTAGAGTGCGCGTAATAGGACGTAAAACGAACTTAAAACCGAAAACTGCCATTTTCGGGTAAAACTGACCAGTTTCGGAAAAAGTGAAATTTGAGCCCTTAGAGGCCGAATTTGGAGAAACTTAAAACATGAAAGTTGTTCAGAAGGGTTTTTCCTAGAGGGATACGTGAAACGTTTTCAAAAATAAGGCTCCAATGGCCTCCGTTTACCCCAAAACCCGTGGCTGATCCCCAGACCCAGTTTTCACTCAGTTTTTCGGGGTCAGCCAGTTTCAAACAAAAATGGGACGAATCTAGGCCGAATTGGAATTTTTTCAAAACACGAAAGTTTTAGCATTTTTCGAGAGCTACAACTTTTGTGGAAAAACTTTTTCAGATTACGAACCAATTTTTAAATGGGATCGTTTTTCAAGGGTGCGCAGGGAATCCGAAAATTCCTGCACCACTAGCTTTATAAATGTCTCTAGAAAACTATTTTTCTACTACAAACTATTGTTTTGATTATGGAAAACTGTTCCAAGGGCAGTTTTCAACCTCAAATGATTTTATAAAGCACTAATCCAAGAGTTTGGATTTTTACGATTTAAGTAAAGGATTTTTATAAGTTAAGAATGAAGTTTTGGGATTAATTTCCCTAAATTTTCCAAGTAAGGGAAAATAGAATTTTTGAGATAAAATTGTAAGCAAGCCGATTACGGACCGTAACCGGGAATAGTACCCGAGTTACTGGGCTTAGCCCAAAGCCCAGGTTGACCCAACAATGGTTGACCATAGTTGACCGAAGTTGACCATTGTTGACCATAGTTGACTTTGGTTGACTAACAAGTGGATTTTAGTATAACCTTAAGGGTTAGTCAAGATAACCCTAAAGGACACCAAGATTAATAAACTGGGCTAAGATATAGGGTTACTATTTGTAACCCAGTAAGACATCTAGTATCGGGGACATACAACTAGGAATATAGACATGTTGGTTAGATCACCAACATTCCACGATACTAATTAGACCCTTACCTATGTCCTTCAACAAGCAGGAGGAAACCTGCAGCTGTACCCAGAGGAGAAGCAGCACTAAGTAGGACATAACGAGAGAGTACAACAACTCCGCCTACAGCATAGGCCCTTTGTTGTTACTTGCCTGATGTGATGTGCTGATATGTATGCCATAATGTGTTATGCTATGCTATGGCTATGATGTGCTAAGTTATGTTATGACATGTTATGCCATGTTTACAAAAATGCCATGTTTTCAAGAAGGCCATGTTATGGCTAATGTTGATTATGTTATAGTATTGTGACATCATGAAGCATGTTCACTAATGTTAAACCACTTGGTAAGAACAAGACAAGTAGGATGTTGTGTCGTGCCGACTTGCCACAAAGGCGGGTTTAAATGGTATGGTTCATGGTTTGAGTTGGATTGGAAGGCTACCTAAACTACTCCATGTTAAACTTTGTGTTTCATGGTTTAAGTTAAAACGGACTGCCGCCTCCAACCATTCCTTGGCTATGTACCACGGTACGAGCACACATGATATGTAAAGGAATAGAACTAAATTAAGTTATAAATCCATAATTGATTCATAAGAGATTATAATGGTTCATGCATAACGACATGTTTTGTGTCGCGGATGTAACAGTTGTACTTGCTGAGCGAAAGCTCACGTCTTACGTCTATGCTGTAGGTAAGCAACCTGCCAGCAAACTCTGATGCAATACTGTGGAGGGCTGGTTCTGCGGACTGTGAAATGTGGGATGGACACTGCCACGGCTTTTAAACAAAAAAAAAAATATATATATATAAAATATGTTGTAATGAAAAAGGATTTTCATATTTTCATGACATTTTAATATGAAGGACGAGGTTTATGTATGTATGGCAAGCAAGTTGCCTCTTGTGGTACCAATCCACATTAGTTCGGATTTGGTCTACAACATGATTATGATGGCCTTCAAGGAAGGTTTGAAAGTTCGGTACTCGAGTAAGTACCTATCAGTAAGTGTAAGTTTGAGGATAAAGTTCAAGTTGAAAGTTTTAAAAAGAAAAAGGTTTAAAAAAAAAAAAAAAAAAAAATCTTTCCCAAATTTTCCGCAAGTTTAAGTTAAGTATGTAAGTAAGATGACGACCTGGCGTGGGAAGTCGGGGCGTGACACTTTGACTCCCCCCTCCCCCGCTCACATGAAAAGAACAATTGTAGGTTGGCATCTTACACATTAATCATACTTCCAATGCATTGTTTTTTTTTTCCATAGATATATCTAATTTTGAAATTAATTATGTATTTTTCTGATTTCCTTGATAATATTATTTGTAGCCATCTACGATACGGCATGCAGCAGCTAGAGAAGTCACCAAAGACCTTGCTTAGAATATTATTGGAGAATTTTGTAGTAGGGTGTCAAAGAGTGTTCTACTTATAGGAGACAGGATATAATTTCTTCTTTCCTTACCCCACCAATTTCTTCAAACATCGCCCATTTATTCAAATATGAGGAAAAATAAGTTGCAGATCGAAACCCACAGCAACATTGACTTCTTTTCTTATATAATGATGAGCAAGAGTAACTAATACCGAAGTAATTTAAAAGATCATAACTAGAGTAAGATTTTTGAAAATTAAAAAAAAAAAAAAAAAAACCCTCAAAATGACCAAAATAATGGAGAAAGAAAGAGCAATATAATATTTTTAAAAAGAGTAATAGTAAATTACAGCATATAATTTTAAACATAAACAATTAGAGCATAGTAAAATTTATGACCACACAATGCTAAAAAAAAACTCATCCTCCTTCCCTCCTGCTTGAAAGAACATTTTAAGTTTCAACCGTTTTGGAATATTTCTTCCATTTAATTTGGGTTGGTCCTTTAAATATGTGTTTGACAATCAAATATTTTGGATGTAATTCTAATGGGATGAAATGAT